>JZKD02S0145768.1:647539-665678 GCA_000966675.3 Picea glauca
ACAAAAGAGAAAGTGGCAGACATATTGACAAAACCGCTTCCAAGAGAATCCTTTGAGCATCTTCATCAGAGACTCAGAGTAATTTCTACTCCAAAATGAATTATTTTGAATGCTTATCTTATATGTCTTAGATTTACTCGAGGAAGCACCATAAAGAGGATAGTTCAGGTTGGGAGATCAGTTTCAAGAAGAGTTCAGTCAGGGGGAGTATCCCCAAGGATAGTTCAGTTAGGGGGAGCAGCCCTATATGGAAAGATACATTTTCCATTGATGACAAAGGGGGAGAGATTTATCAAATGAAGGATAGAAATGCTTGGAGAGAGAGAACAGAGGCATGGTTTCAGGGGAGAAATGGTCATAGGGGGAGAAATGGCCATAGGGGGAGCATGAGTGATATGAATTCAGTATTTCATCATAGTGATGTCATGAATGCCAAAGGGGGAGATTTTCTATTAATTAGGTTGGTTTTCATTGATGTCAACCATTGAAGAAAGTCTGGTAGAAAATTTCGGTAGCACAAAGGTTTGGGTAATGGACCCAATTTTGTTTGATGTATAATGGTATGATTTTTAATATATTTTAAGGTAAGACTATTCTATATGGATAGTACATGTCATGCAATTTCTGGTAGTATGTGGAACGTCACATAACTCCTCACGGTTAGAGAGTTATGACTATGTGAAGTTAGAGAACCCTCATGAGTCATCTAGAAGCCCCAAAAGGTTAAAGCAGTAAAAGTGATTTCAAAGAAGAAATTATTTGAATAATAAAGTGAAGTGATGATTGTACTATAAGTCAAAGTGGATACAAAAGAAATTATTTAAATAATAAAGTTAATGGAGAAAGTACTAAGTGGACAAGTGGCTAGAAGTGGGTTATCCCTAAAATAAGGAAAGTGGTTTAAGATGGTTAGAAGGTAACCCCTTGAGGAAACTACATAAAAGTATAAATAAGAGGCAAGGATCTCTCATTTAATCACGCTTGAGTATATTGAATATCTACAAGTCACTGAGGTAAACAAAGGATATTTAAGTCGAATTTCAAAGGGAAGGTGGAATAAAGAAGACTGAAATTCAATGGAGGATAAAAAAAATTGATGATGCTTTCTAAGGTATGTTATTTACAATTCATCTCACCATTTTCGAAATAAATCTTTTTATATAATGATTCAGACCACGAAATATGGAGGCCATTGATGAAAAATATCCAAGTAGCCTTGATAAAAATTCCATCTTGTGGGTCATTGTATTTTTCGGAGTTACACTATGTGGAAAATAGGGTTTGTGGCTAGTCCTGAAACTAGTCTAAAATAGGTGTTTCGAATAAAAATGCCATAACTTCTTCATAAAAAATCCAAATTTAGTAAGACCAAATTTATTGGTTAGAGTACAGTCTTTCATATTCATTTTACCGTTTTCAAATCCATACAACAAATATTATGTGCAGGGCACTCTTTACAATTTTTCTCTCTAGAATAAGCCAGAATTCAACAAGGTATGCCATTTTTGCTATAACTCATTTTTTGAGAGGTTCCAAGTAGTGAAACCTGGAGGAATTGCATAAAAGAAATTGAATAACATTGTGTACTATTTTTAGATATTTATTCATTATAGGTACATAGTTATGATTATTTCAAGTTAGGGTTGTTGACTAATCCAAAATTAATCATGTGAGACTAAAGTAAAGTTTGATGAAAATACTAGTCTCTTGTTGTTAAAGTTAAGGAAGGTTTGCAGGTATGTGATCATATACACTAGGTTTATTACAAAGTTACAAATCAGATTTGGATGATGAAATTGATGAGGGATTTTGGTTGAGGTACATGTTGGGTAAATGTTTGAGACAAGTAGTTGATGAGTTGGCACATACATGAGGTGTATAGTTGATGATGTTGGTACATATTGATGAGTCATAGTTTATATGTATTTGATGCATGATTGGTACATATTTTGTGCATGGTTGATGCACTCATTGATGGTACAGGTTGAGGTACATTTTGGTGCATGGTTGATGCACCTATTTATGGTACAGGTTGATTACAAGTTGTTTGGTACAGGTTGTTATAGGATTTTTAGTACAGGTTTACAACAGTATATCTCACAATGATAGTGTGACATTAGTTCCATCATTCTACTTCTACGACAGGGTGGTTGGATGGGGCAAGGACAAGTGGTTGTAGCCACCTTCTGGTTGTAGCCGGAGAACATAGGGGGTTGTAGCTTTCTTCTGGTTGTAGCCAAATAATTGGGGAGTTAGAGCTTCCCTCAGGTTGTAGCTTGAGAAACTAGGGGGTTGGAGCCTCCTTCCATTTTCACCTGGAAAACAAAGGAAGTTGGTCCTTCCAATGAATGTAATTCCTAAATACATATAAGAAAAAACATTATGTGGTTTTCTCCCACTTTGGGTTTCCATGTAAAAACACTAGTGTACTGTGTATGTGTATGATTTCTCATTTGTTCATTGTTTATTTATTCTGAACATTGGATGATAATTCTACATTAATATAACACTTGCATTTTTTGGTTAAAAATGATTATATTTCTCTATCACTGATTGAGCCCCCCCTCTCAGTAATCCAACAATTGGTATCAGAGCAGGTTCCTTCATAAATAAGTTTAACCATTGAAAGGTAGATCATGGATAGCAACAACATGTATAAAAATGGAATACCACAATTTGATGGACAGAAGTATGCATTTTGAAGAAGAAGGATGAAAACATATATACAGGCACATGGATTTGAAATTTGGCAATCAGTAGTAGATGAATACAAAGAACCAGTAGTCCCGCCAACAAGTGAAAATGTAATGAAACTCAGTCAAAATAATTTCAAAGCCACAAATTCACTTCTGAATGGTCTTAGTGAATTGGTATATACCAAAGTTGTACATTGTAAATCCGCTGAAGAGATTTGGGACAAACTTCAAAATATTTATGAAGGATATTCAAAAGTCAAAGAAGAAAAACTTCAAACTTACAAAGGTAAATTCAAACAACTAAAGATGAAGGAAGATGAGAATATTGCATCTTACTTCTTACGATTTGATGAAACAGTGAATGCAATCATAGGATTGAGAAAATAAATTGAAGAATCAGTAATTGTTCAAAAGGTACTAAGATCTATTCTTATGAGATTTGATCCTAAGATATAATCACTAGAAGAAAGAGAATATCTAGACTCAAGAAGCATGGATGAACTACATGGAATTTTCACAGCATATGAGACAAGAACTTAACAGTAAAATCCAGACATAAAAGAAGCAGCTTTCAAAGCATCCAAAAGGTCAAAGCAAAAGGGAAAGAAAAAGGAACATAGTAGCAACAGTGACTTATCAGAAGATGATGAAGAAGAAGTGGCCAACTTTGTCAGAAGATTGAACAAGGGAACCAATGACAGATATAAAGGTAAGCTTCCATTGATTTTTTTTAATTGTGATGGTATTGGTCATTTTGCTAAAAAATGTCCCCATAATAAAAATAAGAGGAATGATGAAGATTACTCAAATAGAAAACAAACATATAAAGGAAAAAGAACCAAAAAGAAAGATTTCAAGAAAATCTTATGCACCAAAGAAGACATCTCCTCATTAGATGAAGATGAAGTTAGTGACAGTGACATAGAAAGATTTATATCCATGAAAATAGAAGACTCTGATAAACAAGACAACGAAGAAGAATATGAAGATGCATAAGTTGACTACTGAGAATATTTTTTGAGTGCCATAGAAGTTATAAGAAGAGAAAAGAATAAAAACAAGAAGCTACAAGCAGAACTAGACAATAAAGAAGACAATCAGGAACTAGAAAAAATGATCATGAAATTGAAGGTTCAAATAGAAGAAGATAAAAGAATTGAAGAAGCACTCAAAGAATAGCTAGAATAAAGAGACAGGATCATTGGAAATTTGGAAGCAGAGATTGTCACATTAAGAAAGGATTTTCAAAATAAAAATATGCATAACAACTCAAAAGTTTTGGATGACATTATCAACAGTCAAAAGCCTCATCATGACAAGTCTGGACTTGGATAGAATCAGATAGAAAAGGGATCAATATCCAAAACAACATAACAAGAAACATATCCAAAAATTTATGAAAAAACAATCAAAGAGGATAGGAAGACCTACAAGGAAGATTATAGGGACACTCCTCCACCAAGAAGATTCATATTTCAAAATCAACAACTGACAGAAACAAATAGGCCTCAGGGAGAAGAAGGATTCATAAAAGTAACTCCTTTCAGAAGATATTCAACTCCCAAGTATCAAACTATCTTTTTTGGTTTATGTTATGCATGCAATAATTTTGGACATAAAGATGTAAATTGCAGAGCTAATAGGAGAAACATAAACAACTTTGTAATTCATACACAAAATGGTTATCCAAGAAGGCCTATTGAAACACAGAGAAGAATCTACAACAGTTTTGAATCATTGAACACTGAAGTGGAATGATACAAGTGCAACAACTTTGGACACATGGCCAAAAATTGTAGAATGACAGTCCCTCCTAGAGAACCACAACATAACTAGAATAGTCATAGACATGAACCTCAGAAGCGAATATGGATAAGAAAACAGAATCAGTATAGCAATGAAGAATGAACACTCTCTCTACAAGATAAGAAGAATAAATGTGGTTGGTATGTTGACAGTGGTTGTTCAAAACACTTGACAGGTGATAAAGACAGGTTTCTTACATTAAGAAAGGAAAGAGACGAATCAGTCTCCTTCAGAAATGATGATTCAGCTAAAATCATTGGAAAAGGCACAGTCAGCATTGGAAACAAGAATACCAAGAAAGAAAATGTTCTACTAGTAGAAGATATGAAACATAATCATATAAGTGTAAGTCAAATGTGTGACCAAGGTCATAAGATTAATTTCGATTCACAGAAGTGAGAGATAAGAAAAGAACATTCAGGAAAATTGATTGCAATAGCTGCAAGAACTTCAAGCAACATATATGTATTAGGTGAAACTGGAAATGAAAAGTGTTGTCTAGGAAAGGAAGATGAAAGTTGTCTATGGAACATAAGAATGGGTCACATACACTTTGATAACCTTTTGAAAGTCAGCGAAAAGTAAGAAGTTAGATAAATTCCCCATATCACGAAACTAACCAACACTTTATGCAAGCATTGTCAACAAGGAAAGAAAACAAAGACTAGGTTCAAATCAAAGGAATATTCAACGACAAGACCAATAGAAATTGTGCATATTGATCTAGTTGGACCAACTACAACAAAGGGTTTAAAAGGTGAGAAATACTTTATGTTATTAGTTGATGATTATACAAGAATGACTGCAGTTTGTTTTCTCAGGAATAAGTCAGAAGATTTTGAAAACTCCAAGGTCTACAAGGAAATGGTTGAAAATGATCATATTCCACTTGAAAATGGTCCAAGTGTCAACTGAAAGAGAATATTCTCCAAGTGGAATATTCTCCCCTAAAATATAGGAGACTGGATAATGACTAATTATGACTAATAAACAAGGAATAACCTTGGGAAAAATAAATCCTAGGTGTGTGTGAAGTAACTCCAACACCCCCCCTGAACATCACTATGGTGAAAATAAAGAATGGGTCCTGGCTATGAGGCCATGTTAAGTACCCAAATACAAAAGATACACTGAACTAAATGAGGAAAGAGGGAAAACCTCATGGGAACAAAACCCCCCCTCAAATTACAATGCATAAAAATAAATAAAAAATGATAAGGAACAAAAGGCAGTTGTTAAGCAACCATGTCCTTCACTCCAACAAGACCTCGCAACTGTGCAAGTTTGTGCTTTTTGAAGATTTTGTTGAAGATGTAGATGTCTGCATGGATCTGATGAAGTATATGCATCATTTATATTTCCACACATATCCACTTTATATTCTTGTAATAAATAATATCCAAATAAAGTTTGGATGAAACTTTGAAAACCGTACGGTCGTTTCCGGAACAACGCTGAAATTTTGTTGATTTTGAAATGATCATAACTTCAGTTCTCAGACTCCGTTTGGACCATTTTTTTTTTAAATTGGATATTTTCCCGAGAGAAATTCAAATATCTAATTTGTTTCTACAAATGTTTCTCATAAAATATCATAATGGCATCTGATGTGCGCGGCTCTCTTTTTGTCTCCTGACATGCATGCAACAGTGTCTGCATGTGACTCATGAGATGCATGCCATATATCTTCCACATGAATTTCAGAAAATAAATCTGAAATGGAGTAGACATCATCTTCAATTATTGGAATACTAACTTCTGCAAAAATGTTTGTAGAAGACTCTTCATAATAAGAGGCTTGATCTTCTGATGGCTTCTCTTCTGGCTCTATCTGTTCGACCTCCTGCATGAAATATTCACAATATTCTTTATTCCCAAATAGAACCTCCAATATGGTCCATAATTCATTTGGATTTAATCCTTATGATTCTTCATATACTTGATGGAAAAGTTCGGGAGAAACAGACATGTCGATACTTCCTATGGCCATATATTTTCTATTGAGAAAATTAATTTTCTCATCGACAGAATCAGGCTCTACTTCCATTTCCATGGTTATTTGGTATAAGCCTCTACTTCTGAGAAGAAGTAGAATCTTTGGATTCCATTCCAAATAGTTATGAGGCGTGAGAAGTATTTATGGCAAATAATCCATCTTTTGTTGTCTTCAATCTTTTGTAACTGCAAAAAATGATTTGGTGTAGCTTTTTCTTAGCAGTCCGTCAGCTATGATACCATGTAAATGTGTTGAACCTACACAGAATAGATCTAGCTAGAAAATACTACACACATTTGCAGAGAGAAATTAAGAAAGAAGAAGCAATATAGAAAGAATGGAAGAATTCTCATTAAACGTATTCCACACTCAAAGAATGAATAATTTACAAAATATATAGGATACATAAGTAACTAATGAGCCATAGTGGTGGTCTAGATTGATATGGACAGACACCAGCAATTACAAGAGTAAACTTCCACCTAGTCTAGTCTCTTAGGCAGTTACGGGAGTGAACTGCCACCTAGTTGAGTTAACTAGTCAACTAGTCTTCAATTAACTGATTGAACAAAGAGTAGTGAGTTGGTGATGATCCCAATGTTGCATGGTGAAAAAACCAATGCAACATCTAAACTCAACTCAACTAGTCAAACTAAAGTGTCAACTGAAAGAGAATATTCTCTAGGTGGAATATTCTCCCCTATAATATAGGAGACTGGATAATGATTAATTATGACTAATAAACAAGGAATAACCTTAGGAAAAATAAATCCTAGGTGTGTGTTAAGTAACTCCAAAAATATTCATCAGAGACGTAGAGTAATTTCTACTCCAAAATGAATTCTTTTGGATGCTTATCTTATATGTCTTATATTTACACAAGGAAGCACCATAAAGAGAACAGTTCAGGTTGGGAGATCAGTTTCAGGAAGAGTTCAGTCAGGGGGAGTATCCCCAAGGACAGTTCAATTAGGGGGAGCAGCCCCATATGGAAAGATACCTTTGCAATTTATGACAAAGTAGGAGAGATTTATCATATGGAGGATAGAAATGCTTAGAGAGAGCACAGAGGCATGGTTCCAAGGGGAGAAATGGTCATTGATGAAATACTGAAGTCATGAGGGGGATATGACTTCAGTATTTCATCAGAGTGTTTCCATCAATGCTAAAGGGGGATATTGTTGATTAATTTGTTTGTTTGTCATTGATGTCAACCCTTAAAGAAATTCTGGTAGAAAATTTCGGTAGCACAAAGGTTTAGGTAATGGACCCACGTTTGTTTGATGTATAATGGTATGATTTTTAATATATATTAAGGTAATACTATTATAGATGGATAGTACATGTCATTCTATTTCTGATGGTATATGGAACATCACATAACTCCTCACGGTTAGAGAGTTATGTCCATGTGAAGTTTGAGAACCCTCGTGAGTCATCTAGAAGCCCCAAAAGGTCAAAGTAGTTAAAGTGGTTGCAAAGAAGAAATTGTTTAAATAATAAAGTGAAGTGATGAGTGTACTATAAGTCAAAGTGGATACAAAATAAATTATTTAAATAATAAATTTAATGGAGAAATTACTAAGTGGACAAGTGGTTAGAAGTGGGTTAGCCCTAAAATAAGAAAAGTGGTTTAAGATGGTTAGAAGGTAACCCCTTGAGGAAACTACATAAAAGTATAAATAAGAGGAAAGGGTATCTCATTTAATCACACTTGAGCATATTGAATATCTACAAGTGACTGAGGTAAACATACGTAACCAAGGGATATCTAAGGATAATTTCAGAGGGAAGGTGAAGTAAAGAAGGTTGAAATTCAAGGGAGGATAAATTATTTTGATGATGCTTTGTAAGGTATGTTATTTACAGGTCATATCACCATTTTCACAATAACTTGTTTTCTAGAATGATTTAGACTGCGCAATATGGAGGTCATTGAGGAAACATATCCAAGTATCTGTGATAAAAATTTAATCTTGTGGGTCATTGGATTTTTGGATTTACACTCCATGGAAAATAGGGTTTGTGGCTAGTCCTGAAACTAATCTAAAACAAGTGTTTTGGGTAAAAACGTCATAAATTATTCATAACAGATCCAAATTTAGTAATACCAAATGTATTGGTTATAGTACATTCTGTAGTATTCATTGTAGCATTTTCAAATCCATAAAACAAATATTCTATGCGGGGAACGCTCGAAAATTTCTCTCTCTAGAATAAGTCAGAATTCAACAAGGTATGCCACTTTTGTCTATAACTCCTTTTCTGAGAGGTTCCAAGTAGTGAAACCTGGAGGAATTGAATTAAATACATTGAAGAACATTTTTTACTACTTTCATATCTTTATTCATTACAGGTACATGGTTATGATTATTTCAAGTTAGGGTTGTTGACTAATCAAAAATTAGTCATGTGAGACTAAAGTAAAGTTTGATGAAAATGCTAGTCTCTTGTTGTTAAAGTTAAGGAAGGTTTGCAGGTATGTGATCATATACACTAGGTCTATTATAGAGTTACAAATCATATTTGTATGATGAAATTGATGAGGGATTTTGGTTGAGGTATATGTTGGGTACATGGTTGAGACAAGTAGTTGATGAGTTGGCACATACATGAGGTGTATAGTTGATGATATTGGTACATTTTGATGAGTCATAGTTTATGTGTATTTGATGCATGCTTGGTACATATTTGGTGCATGGTTGATGCACTCATTGATGCACTCCTATGACCAAATTTTCCACGGTTTTTCATTGCTATTTCCACACATATCCGTCACACTTTCCACGAAGGCAAACAATTTTTTTCGTGGTACTTTTTTTGTCGCTATATCTATGCATTCATTTTTCATGGAAACAGCGACGAAATCAGGCCGCCACGTGTCACCATATTAAAAAGAGGCATACTTTTTTTCAACGTACAAATCATGGCAATAGTAACGAAAAAAGTGTGTACATGTAAAACCCCACCACTGACTTGCGACGCATATGCCTTCTTGCAATGGCTAAAGCGTGGCAAGTAGCGATGAAAGATCATCACAATAGTGACGAACAAGTGTGGAAGAGTAAAAACACCTATCAGTAGCTTGTGACGTAGATTCCATACTTGTGATGATCTTATTGTCGCTATTGCCATGCCTTATGTAGGTTTAAAAAAAAAAAATGATAGTTTTCCCCTGCTATCTAAGAAATCTCCTATCACATATTTTTGTGTGGATAAGGAAATCTCGGGTTTGACTTTGAAACATGGTCCTATATGAGGGCATCTTCTATCTCATTTTCCAACATTAAATAGGCAATCTCAATATTATTAGCAAATTTTGTGTATTTAACTATCACTGGAGAATCAATGAGAGCATCATTAAGTTTGTGCATTTTTGTATTCAAAAATGGACTTTAAACAACAAAAAATATTGATTTCGTGAAGACTTATGTCGTCAAATTCCGGCGAAAAAAAACATTCCGTAGAACAATTAGACAACGCCCAATTTTCCATGTCGATTTTTAAGTGGGTGTGGGAGCATCTCAACTCCAAATTCTCACACCTACCAATGTTTTCGCCATCCATTCGAATTTTCCATGTCGGTTTTGAAGTGGGTGTGGAAGCATATCAACTCCAAATTATCACACCTACCAACTTTCTCTCCATCCATTCGAAGAACCGTGGAAAATTTGGTCATGCAGCTTGAATATAGATAGTTTCAGGCTATGTCAATCAGTCGACCTACAAAGAAAAGGAACAATTATTGATCAAAGATAACCCTTATTTCTATAATTACAAGGTTAGGAGAGAATTCATGGGCCTAATATATGTTTTATTATGAAGATATTGAGACATGGGCACATAGGTAGAACCCATATATGTTACAATCAACCAATTTAATTGCACTAGTATTGGAGCGAGAGTTGCAACAATGTCCAAAAGGTTCAAAATCTAGGTAATGGTCATATAGTAATAAGAGAAGGGAATAAATACGAAAAGCACAATGCACCTATATCTAAAGTTCAAACCATTAAAAGTTATTAAGCAACAATTTCAAGAAAGCTTGATGAAGTAGCACGATACTTCTATCTAGTGACATGCAATGACATGTGAACAATTGATTTGTTAAGTTGAAGCACAATTAGAAGTCTCTCGAGTCATGTTCCTTGAAAATATGGATGGATACAATGTGTCACTGTAAGGTCATCAATGTTTGTCTTTCCTAAAACACATGTTACAACGTACTATAAACAATGCAAAGTGAAGGAACCTTGAAGCGAGATAGACTTAGGGAAGCATGACATTGAGAAGCCAATAAACCTAGGAAAGTGTGAGAAGGAATATGGAACTTATGATTTAATTCTCTGATGTTGTAGAGACATAATGTATTTTTGGACATGAATACTATCATTATTTTTGACAATTTTCATTACTTGTTGAAACTCGACAAAAAAAAAGACAATCTACAAATTAAGTTAATTAGATATTCAATTATTTTTGAACTTTATCACTAGTATCAAGAGGTTAATAACATGTGCTCCTTGCTCAAGGGACTTTTGGAGACATTGTGGGACAATATTGGATGACATAGACCTAATTTTCAAGACAATGAAGATGCACATACACAAGTACAACAAAGAGCTAGTTTGGCTTATCATTTTTGAGAGAGCCAAATGTTATGTCCATTTTATTCTTTTGTACATTTAAGCATAAATCCATTACAAAAACATCAAATTAAAACATAGTCAAAGAGTTGCTTGTTCCTTCATTAAATCAAATGCTACAAATTAGAAACAATTGCATTATAGGAAATAGTAGAAAGCAAAGGGTTACTACTTGTTCTTATGGTAATTGGAAGGTCTCTACATGATAAACCCCATGAAACATGGATGAATGTGCAGTACATGCTTTCTCAAGGGAAAACAATACATGATTATCAATAAATAACACTTCTAAAAAGCATAGTTATCTTTGAAGAAGTCTATGAATGTTTTTTGGACATGGGAATATTTTTAGAAGCTAACATATTCGTTGATCCATTCTTAGACTTGGGGTTTTATGCTCATAAGTTGAAAAGGAAAATTGCTTACATAATCTCAACAAAACTTGCAAGTCAAATATTTTGAATCTAGTAAGCAATCAAAAGAGTGGATGAGCTAAAAATATTGTGTCTTTTATTGAGCATGGTGTACTATGACAATGGGCTATCTATTGGATAGAAAAACCTTATAGTTTATAGACACCACAACAACAAAAAATGCCTTAGAAAACCAATTTTTTTGTTAATGTGCAATGGCCTCTCGATTGAACCAAGGTTGTTGTGGAACATGCCTCTTCCCTCCTGATAGTGGAATGAATTTGGGGTGATCAACTTGAAAATTATACACTTAAGAAGTGCATCGCTCCAGGTCAATAGGTGCTTAGACTAAAAGAAAGCTTGCGAAGGGAACAAGTTAAATCCTCCACTCTATATCAAGGTTCATAAAATGAAGGGAGAAAGCTTGAATTAAAAGAAAGATTGAACAAGTGAACTCCTCCACTCTATATTGCTATTGCCACACATATCCCTCCAAGAGGTCAATTCATTTAGTTGGATATGAGTGTGCTAGGCCTCCAAAGGCCAAGTGTCTTTAATCACCACCAAACCCTAGCCCTAGGGTGACGTCAAGCCCTCAAAGGTGAGGTTTTGGACTCTAAAGGAAAGTTGTTTGGATTGTAGGGGATAGGTGAGATCCTCCAAGGTGTCTCTTAGGCCTCCAAAGGCATATCATCACCATCCAGTGTGTGGGCCCTAGTATCCAACCTGTGGGCTTCAAGCCCTAAGGAAGCCCAAGCTAGGCTTGTTCTTCCAAACATGTCCACCAAACAAGGTCTTGCAAAGACAATGAATACACCCTCCAAGGATCTGAATTCAAATGCATAATGATGAGTAAACCAAATCAATAAAAGAGCCTCCATTTCTTCTCCATTTGTCTTGTGTACTAGGTACCCATAGAAGGATTTGATTCTTGTCGAAACTAAAATTCCCTACAATTTGGAACATTTACATGTTCCCCTTTACACAAACCACATCTTATTCCCTTAAACCACATGTAAGGACTCTTGACAATTTGGGGAATGAGAGCATGGGTCAAGTATATAGGTGGATTTTGTACTAGGGTGCATAGAGAACCAAATCCTCCCAACTTAATGGACCTAAAAATAATATAAAATCTAATGAAGAACTAAGTGCTAGGTATGTGGGATGAATAAGGAATTTGGGGGAAACATAAAGAGAGAAATCCTCTAATATATATGAACCTAAGAAATATACAAAATACAATTTATCTTAAGTTGTTGGGCTTGTTTATGCTACTCGTGCTTTTCCATTCTAGCCTTGGTTGCTTTGGAGGTGTTAGGTATCCTATATATGGAATTTTTGAAAAACATTAGATATCGGAATTGTTACTTAAAACAAGAAAGAAAAACATAAATGAGCATATTTCACTAATAATATGAAATGTGTTGTACCTTGCTTGACCAGCTAGTGGATGTCTTCCTTGTTTTTTAAACAATTTCTCCTTTGCATCCTCTATCAGGGCCTTCCACTCTTTCTCTGGAGCCATGGGAGGGTGCTCATGCTTGAGGTCTAACTGCAATTTCTCCCTATATTGGGCCGTGGTATATTTTAAATTCTCGTCGGATAACTTTGTAACCACTTTCTTATTGAACATATTGTCAAACAAGTTTACCATGTGGTCTATCAATTCATCTTTCTTTTTTCTATCTTGGCCATTCCACCGTGTGTGAATGGTGGGGCCAAACATCTCCAATGCTTTTTCATTCAAGTTTCTATAGAAAACATTGTTTCCTACAGAAACGTGTTATCCATTAATTTATAATAATCTCAACAAATGTCCATTTCAATTTCATGATAAAAATGAATCAATTAATTAACAAATACCTGCAATCTTTTGAATCTTGATCGAAACACATGCGGCATCCACCAGAAATGTGAGATCTAGTGATCTGGTTCTTTTAATTCATTTTGCTCCATGCAGAATAGCTTCCTCTCCATCTACAGTACGTTCCTCTCTGGAGTCATGTGGAGTCCCAAGATCTGGCTCATCATACTCCGACACGTCATGCCAGTCAACATCATTGTTCTCATCAATGGATTCGAGGGGAACCTCAGGAGGGTCAAAAACTCTCACTTGTACTTTGCTATGTCGAATTTTTTGTTGCATTAGAGCATCGTTGCTACCTATAGCAGTTGCGGGATCGGCAGGTTCACGGGGCACGAGGTTTAAAAACTCCTACAAATGGAAAAAATTACTTTATCATATCATATAGAAAATATAAAACAAAAAAATGGATATGAAATTGTCATAGCTGATAAAAATATGTGAAGATGACACTTACCCCAAAATTAGTTATTAGATTCTGTAGCTCTACAATTCTTTCCCTATCCTTCTATGTCAGGTGTATTTTGCGAAACAAACATAAATATTCTATGTTTTCCTTCTTCAAGTCCTTCGCGACAGTTGTTATTGGGTCAGTGGAATAAAATATTTTGACCTTGTCAAGATCCTCAGTGGGTGCCTTCCCATGTTGACCATGCCACAATACATTGATGAATAAAATTAATGAGATGAACTTTAACATTTGAGAAATTTAGTTATTGTAGTCATGAGTTATTACTATATTTAGCATTTACCTATTGAGGCACAGCGGGTGCCTTTCCACAGTCACCCTGGACAGATGTAGCAGGTGATTTTCTATGATCACCCTGGACAGAAGTTGACACAATAAATCCATCAACAAAAGTTATGAAATTCACCTGTAACATTAAAAAAATGAAATATTGTAGTAATATCAGAAAACAAATAATGAAATTTCAAAAATTTAGTTGTTGTAATCATAAGTTGTTACTATATTTAACATTTACCTGCTAAGGCATAGCGGGTGCATTTCCACGGTCACCCTAGACAGATGTAGCGGGTGATTTTCCACGGTCATCCTAGATAGAATTTGACACAATAAATCAATCAACAAAAGTTATGAAATTCACCTCTAACATTAAAAAAATGAAATATTGCAGTAATATCAAAAACTAAATAATGAAATTTCAGAAATGTAGTTGTTGTAGTCATAAGTTGTTACTATATTTAACATTTACCTGCTGAGGCACAGCGAGTGCATTTCCACATTCACCCTGGACAGATGTAGCGGGTGATTTTACATGGTCACCCTGGATAGAAGTTAACACAATAAATCAATCAACAAAAGTTATGAAATTCACCTGTAACATTAAAAAAAAATGAAATATTGTCGTAATATCATAAAATAAATAATGAAATTTCAGAAATTTAGTTGTTGTAGTCATAAGTTGTTACTATATTTAACATTTACCTGTTGAGGCACAGCGGGTGCAATTCCACGGTCACCCTGGACAGATGTTGACACAATAAATTAATCAACAAGAGTTATGAAAGTAATTGTAACATTAAAAAAATGAAATATTGCAGTAATATCAGAAAATAAATAATGAAAAATGAAATATATGCAGTAAAAAATTGAAATATTGCAGCGATAAATTATAACAATGATTGATCAAAGGTTGAGTTGAATGGTATGTAATATATTTACCCCCATATCCGCACCCCCTCCATCTATTCGATTTAAGTTGTAATCGATCAACAACTCTTCATCTAGAACTATTGTTTTTGTTGCACATACAAATATATGATTTCCTTCGCGTCCCTCAAATATGCAATTCAGTTTATTAGTTGTTGCCACTAGTTGTGTACTATTTATAAAGCCTACAATGTTTCCAGTATCTTTTGGCCTTCCATCAATATACATAGTTGCCCCTTTATTTTGATTTTTATCTACTAGTTGTATATAATTTGTGGCAACTTCGTATCTCTGCATACTTTGCGTATATCGTACCAACATCAACTAGTGATTGTATTTGTATAATGGTCCGACATACTCCATCAATTCAGTTACAGTTCCATAGCCAACATTTATTCCATCCATGGAAAATAACCCCAATCCATGTAAGGACAAAGGAGCAATGTGATACATCCTCCCATTGATGAAGAAATATGTTTCCACTTCAGGTAGCTCCTTAGGTGCCCATCATTGCAATAGATGTCTATACCTCAAGGGAAAATGAATGTCACTTATGCTCTCAGCATCATAATTATATGACCCTCTGTTGGCAATAAAAGTTTACATGCGTATATGAAATATTTTCCTTACCTTTTCAGATCTAGTTGATCTAGAACCGGTAGATCTACTACAACACGTCTCACTTTTAACCTCTCTTAGTATATCTTGATCATCACTTGAGGAATATAGATCCGACAGATACCTATTTGGTGGTACCTACACTCGTTAAAATAAGAAGATAATTTATCGTGTGAATATAATTTTATGGTACCAACACTCGAAAAAATGAGAAGATAAGTTAGTGAGCAAATATTTAGGGAACCCATGTTTTGCTTGGAGAATATACTTGATTCTATTGTGTGTAACAAACTTATTGGGGTCCTTGTTTACTTGATTTATATCATACTTGGCATCCCTTTATTGTTATCTTGGTATGCTTTGGGGTGTGAGTCTTCTATTTTATAGTTGCATAGTTGCATAAGTTGCATATAGTTGCATATAGTTTCATAAGTTGCAAATAGTTGCATATAGTTGCATAACTTGCATATAGTTGCATATAGTTGCATAAGTTGCATAGTTGCATATAGTTGCATAGTTGCATATAGTTGCATAGTTTCATATAGTTGCATAAGTTGCATTGTTGCATAAAGTTGTGTAGTTTCATAAAGTTTCATAATTTGCATAGTTGCATAACTTTCATAGTTGAATAACTTGCATAAGTTGCATAAGTTCCATAGCTTCATAAACTTGCATATAGTTGTATAGTTTCATAAGTTTCATGTTGCATAAAGTTGCATAAAGTTCACAAGAGGAGCACCCAAAGGCAAGTCGTGTTGGTAAGAGGAGCGCCCAACCAACAAAACCGAAAGAGCCAGTGGCACAGGTGCGGTGGTAAAAAACCTTGGGGTTTCCCGAATGCAAGGAAAACTTGGGGTTTCCAGAGGCAACGCAAGGAAAGTTGGAAAGAGGGGCACCCAAAGGCAAGCCAAGTAAGAAAGAGGAGTTCCCAACCAAAAAAACTGAGGAGCCAGCGACACAACTCACATCTGGAAAGAAACTTGGGGTTTCCCAAAGCCAACGCAAACATGGGGTTTTGCTACGACACACCAAGGTGAGTTGAAAATATAGGCTCCCGGAGGCATGGCAAGAGATAGAGCTGACATCAATGAAGGGAGTCCAAATGAAAGGCAGGCAGAGTTGGTAAATAGGGGGGGAGAAAGGCTAGGCAAAGCGAGTTGGCAAGATGGGAAACCACATGAGGAAACATGAAGAAAAGGAAGCAATGCATGCAAAGGCAGGGCAACGTTATTTCGCAAGATGTGCGCCTAACCAACAAAACTGAAGAGCCAGCGACACAACTCATGTGGGAAAAAAATTGGGGTTTCCATAAGGCAAGGAAGGGAGATTTGGAAAGATGGTCACACAAAGGCAAGGCAAGTGGGCAATTTGGGCGTGCAAAGGCAAGCAGACTTGGAAAGATGGGTGCCCACAAGAGAAGTCATTGTGAAAATGAGGCAAGATGCCCAAATGCAACGAGAGGCGAGTTGGAAAGATGGGCACCTAAACACAACGCAAGGTGAGTTGGCAAGATGGGCACTCGAATGCAATGCAAGGCAATTTGGCAAGATGGGCGCCCAAATGCAACGCAAGGGAAGTTCGCAAGATGGGCGCCCAAACAAAACACAAGGCGAGTTCAATCCCTCTTACACTTCATTCACTTGGTTTCTTTAGGGTAATATATGTTCCTTATTTATTGAATGAGTATGTAGGGGTGTTACGGGATGCATCCCATTCCCAAAAATTAGGAAATGTAGTAGATGATAAGGAAAGCACAGTGGAAACGATCTCTAAATAGAGGAAGGTTGTCTCTTTAGTTGATAAAATTAGGGAAAGTAAGATAAACAATAGGACTAGTATAGTAAAGTTAAGGAATGAGAGGATGGATGTGGAAATAGACTAAGTAGGTATAAATGAAAACAACCCAGTGTATGCAAAAACAACGTTGATAAGAAAAAAATTTAACCAATAAAATGGGGAAAGAAACCTTGATTTACTGCATGGAAAAACTATGCAAGAGTAAGTAGGGGTATGTATTAAATTTTTATATGATGGAAAGAGGCTTTGTTACCTTTTTATTCAAGACAATATTGTATAGGGATGGTATTGGGAGAGGTTTATGGTGAAGCCTAAATTTGACACTTTAAGAGTTAAAGAAAATTTGGCCATTATTTTGGCTAAACTACCTTATCTCATCATGGAACTATGGGATTAACAAGTTTCAATGACATACGTAATAGTTCAATGGAGTATATTACAACGGATGATAGAATAAAATGCATGGAAATCTCATCACTGGTTATGGAAAAATAATTCATATAGTTAGACCTTGGGGATGTTCTTCCGGGTGACATTAAGATTGTGTCAGGTGGGAGACCATATAGTTGATGGATTACATAAACATCCCTTTCAGATGGATTTTTATAGAACCAATGGTCATTTAAAA
>JZKD02S0145768.1:681887-701198 GCA_000966675.3 Picea glauca
TAATGTCACTCTTAACCGAGCAAGCTTCCTGTCATTTTCGTTCATAGTGTAAAATCTTTGTACTGACAAGTAATTGTCTTACCTACAGCATACCAAACAGTAAGTTGTCAAATTTTTATATTTTATCTACTCCTTCATAATATTTTAGCTACTCCTTTCCATTATGATATGTTTATTTATAGTGACCTACAATCCTCACAATTATTTCTTCTAAGACATTTTGACATGTTTTTTTTTTTATTATCGATTAACTATTAAGATCGATATGCTTCAATTTTTACTTTAGAGTAGTGTGTATTGAATCACCATAGAAAATAATTACACACCATTTAACGAAAGTGGTCAAAACTTCTCAAACTTGAATCACTCGACACCATACACTAGCCTCTAAGTTGTTTTGTAGAGAAAATGTCGATCTTTGAAATTCACCACTAAAAAAAGAATTCCATCCCCTTGTCATCCACAATTGGGTTTGGTTGGTTTAAATTATGCTGTGTTGATTTGCAGCTACACACAATGGTCACAATTTTATGCTACTTATAGTGGTCATGATTTTATTTTCTAAGACACTTTGGCATGTTCTCATTTTTCATTGTCTAACTAGTAGATTTCATCATGTTATCATATATTTCATCATGAAATTTTTATATTTTAGCTACTCCTTATTAACAACGTATAAAAAAGTTACATCAACTACAAAATAGAGTTAATAACTACATCTAGAATTGTGTGTGATTATAAAAAAATTGAGAGAAACAACATCACATAAGAATACAACGTTATATGACTAACCTAACCTAATACTAGACTAAAAATATGAAATTAATATATATATAGGCACAACATCATAGAAACACAAAAGTTAGAGAGCTAACAAAGTCACTAAGGGATAGGATTAGACCTAAGAGGATTTTTTTTCCACTTTCTATTTCAAACATTAGTCCAACCGGTAAAGTTGTTATGAGTTGGTGGTTTTGTAATAAGGATTAAATTTACATAAGGAATTGTAGGCTCAAATTAATCTAGATTGAATATAATGACATTTGTTTTAAATGTTTGAATTGACTTATTGATGGAGTAATTTTCCCTCTTCTTAAAATACTTCTTCGGAAAATATTTTTCTTGACATTTCACATGAATTTCCATAGAATATACTAACTAGATCCAAAAACCAATGACATTAATATTTTGAAATATGGTACTTCACATATAATATATTATCAAGGAAAAAACAAGGTACGTGAAATTTCATTTGAACAAAAATTTACAAGTTAAATGAGTACATAAATAAAAAAACATACTAACCTTGCAAGTTCAAAATACAAGCTATGTAGATCAAGAATTGGATTTGTTCAACCGATGGGTGACAGAAAAAATAAATAGCTCAAACAAAAGCCACGAATAGTGTCGCAACTATAGCAAATGTGTCGCAAAGTCTCTTAAAGTCAGGTATATATAGGTCGACTATCGTCGATATAGAGACGAAAATGCTTGAGTTGACCCACAAAAAGTCAACTATCCATTGAAAGCCACATGTGTTAGCATATGTTTTTTTAGGTATGCAATAATCGTCGCTATAGTGACGAAATTTTATGGCAATAGCAATGAAAATCCCACCCAATTTTAAAAAAAAATGAAAATAATGGAAACGTGGAAAAAATATGTGGAATAATCTGCCCATATGTAGTAGTGATGGTATAGGTTGAGGTATAGGTTGGTGCATGGTTGATGCACGTGTTTATGGTACAAGTTGATTACAAGTTGTTACAGGTTGTTTGGTGCAGGTTGATTGGTACAGGTTTACAGCAGTATATCTCAATTTGATAGTGTAACAGTGGTTCCATCATTCTACTTCTATGACAAGGCAGTTGGATGGGGAAAGCACAGGTGGTTGTAGCCACCTTCCGGTTATATTTGGAGAACATAGGTGTTTGTAGCCTCCTTCTGGTTGTAGCTAGAGAATTTGGGAGGTGGACCTTCCCTCGGGTTGTAGCCTGAGAAACAAGGGGGTTGGAGCCTCCTTCTAGTTGCACCTGGAAAACAAAAGAAGTTGGTGCTTCCAATGAATGTAATTCTTAAAGACATATAAGAAAAATCATTATGTGGTTTCTCTCGCTCTGGGTTTCCACGTAAAAACATTGATGGGTGAAATCATGAAGATGGGTGTCTATTTTTCTTGTTTTATGAGAAAAAAATATATATATTCACAACTTCTTCAACTTCCGGCATACAAAAGTATTTTTTTTATTTAGAATTTCACTTTACAGTAAAAACAAAACTTGTGAATAATTTTGTTAGCTTTCCAATGACTATTTAAAAAAAAAAAATTATCAAGATTTGATATATCAATTTGACAATTGTTTAACAATATGTTCCTTAAACATGAAAGGAATGATAATGAGTTTTTTTTCCCCCAACAATGTATCTATTATTAAACTTTTGTTTTTAACAAACGAAATATAGTTCAACAATCTACAGAGACTCTATTTTATTATGACTATAATTTTGAATCTAGCGGATGAATATTATAATTTCTAGAATTTTTTGAATTTGACCAAGCTGAAAACGTTGCATATTTTAAACACATGTTTTCCCCCACCTTGTATCTATCTTAATTTTACTTAAAAGTAAAATATAAAAATACCCTTTTGAAAATAACAGTTTAAGGATTATGAATATAATTTTTTCTAAATTTTTCACTGTGTATTTTTAGAGATACGGATATTTCATTTCACTGAATCATAATGTCAGCTGAAAATATTATACAACGACTTTTTTTAAAATTAAATAAAATTAGATAAAAATAATGAAAATGAAAACAAATTATAGGAATTGAAAGTAGATTCAATTTTACAAATGTTCATGTCATTTTCAAAACCAAATTCTGAGTTTTTGCAATAGTCTACAACGTCCAAAGTTCAGGTAAGCTAGAGGAAAATCTCTAGTTTTTGCAAATAGTCCCATTCTCTAGTTTTCGGACGAAAGAATATTTCAGCCAAAAAATGTTTCTTTCGGCCGAAAAACAAAATTCTAACCAAATCCATTAAAATTAAATGGTTTCCTAGCTTTTCGGCCAAAAAACCTTTTTTTTCGGCCGAAAGATGTGTGAGCGAATTCTGTCAGCTGGAAAATATGAAAATACATGTTGTATCGTTTCATTTCGCGCCAAATCATATAAATACGCTTTCGGCCAAACACATTTAAGACAATTCATCACTTGTTTCATGGTTTTCTAGAGCACCTAAACAAAGTTTTGAATCATCTTTTTCGTTTTTGTTGAATAAGGTAATTGATGTTTGTTCAAGTTTTTATTGGAATAACAATTTATATATTGAAAGACAAATGTTGAGCATTTTTTCAAGGTGAATCCTTTGTTGAACATAAAATTATTGATATTATTTTTTAATAATTGTTGTGACTATGAAGTTTTTCTGAGACTATTCGGAAATGTTGATTTTGTTAAAAACTTTTACAGATAACTATATTCATGGGGAACAAAAGTTTGTGCACAAGAAAATTTGATCGCACTCGAGATGAAACTCACCATAACGATCAAAGGAAAGAGCATTATTGGAGAAATAAACGAGAACATGCCAATATTGAAGAAAGAAACAATGATAATGTAAATAGATATTTTCAACAAGAAGAAGTCCAACCAAGTATGCATGCACATATTTTCTATATTAAAAGTATAGAATTCAAATTTAAACTATTGTTTAATATAATTGATTGTAATTATGATTTGATGTTTTTCAAAAACATAAATAGATTTGTCTCATAACGTTGATGAAGACGTTGAAACCGAAATAGAAGCAGAAGATGAATCACCTATATGTATGTACATAAATTTAGATAATACAATATGAACACTTGTATATAGTTTAGTGAATTTATGTTTGGGTTTTGTTTTTTAGTATAAACTTTAAATTGAAACATGTAGGAGAATATATCAACATTGATGATGAAATATTAGAAAATGTTGATACTGACAAATTTGGGAATAAATAAGCTAAGCATTATATAAGATATTGAAATAAGAACATGTATAATACTTTTTTCAAAGATGAATCAGTAACAGTACAAGCTCAACTTTTACTCTATCTAATAAATTCAAGAAAGTTAAAAGAAGCTACATCATTATTGGGTATTCAAAAGTCGACAAAATATACAAAGGTGAAACATAATGTCTTTGACAATATAACTAGTGTATTAAAATCTTTTGGAAAATATCGAAAAAAAGATGTCAATGTTGCACGTAGAGTGATACAAACAACAGTTGTTTCATCTAACAATATAAAATATCGTTTGACACAACACATGTAAAAAAAGATGGGAACATCAAGAAAAACATTGTACAAACATAGATAATTTAGATTGCAAATAGAGGCAAATGATGAACTATCTTGTTGGATAGTGATTTCTAGACAACCCTACAAAGATAAACTTGTAGAAAATGTTAAAGAATTGGCCTGTAATTGTTGGTTGACAGAATCTCATGTTTCACCACATACAAGGGATGTGTTGTAATGAATAATAGCATGAAAAAAATATGAAGAACATCCAAAACATATATTTCCAATTACACAAACAGAATTGTTCAATAAGTTCAAAGAAGAGCACAAAAAAGTTAAAATTTCCATCAATACATGTGTGCAACAAAAACCATGGTTTTTTAGACCCATCATTGTTCATGACACTTGTTGTTGTCATTATCATGTGGAATTTGAGTTATATTACAACACTTTTCTTGATTTTCGCAAAACTTTATGGCCAAGTTCACCTCCTACTTCCACATTCCGTGCTTTTATATCTGAAATTCTATGTGAAAGAGAAGGTGATGAATTATTTTACCAAAAAAATTGTGTTGGTGGAAAGAAATGTGATTGTTGTGGAAATATAAGTTTTTTTCACTCAGAGTATCCTATTGATATGAATGATCAATCATTTTCTAATATAACAGTCAATTGGAAGAGATATGAATATATCAACATCACGGCTCCACATTCTTCAAATGTTATTTCCAAAAGGATTGATTTGAAAGTAGATAAAATATGTGTGATAAATTTTTTGAAGAAGTTTGAGGAAGAAATTTATAAATACACCAAGCATTCACATAGATCTCGATGGAAAGACCTATAATTCAAACAATCTCGTGAAGTGTTTCCACCAAGGACAATTTTGTTTGTAGTTGATTTTGTAGAGGATTACACATTCACTGCACAAAAAGAAATACATAGTGAATATTATCATTCTGATCAAGTCACTATATTTTTCCATGTTCTATATATACATGCTTAAGGGAGTCTTGATAACATAGAAAGCACCAACAAAAATCAGCATGTTATTAAAGAATATCACTTTTATGTAAGTGATAATCGAACACGACATGCATTATGTACAACATTGTTTTGATAAATTTTATGATTCATTGAAAGAATATGGAATCAGATTCAATCGACATTGGATATGGTCATATGGGTGTGCGGGTCAGTTCAAATCTTCACAATCATTCTATTGGTTGCGTCGTCTTCATAAAAAATCACACATTACACATTGTTGGAATTTTTTTGAGACTGGTCATATAGTATATCTAAGCTAGCTCACATATAGTATATGTGAGTTCCAGAAAATACTTATATCCTCTTATCTCCTTTTTCTACGGTGGAATAGATGTTCTCATATAATCTTTCATGTACATGAAGAAAACACAAATCTGCACATATATTAAGTCATTCTTCAAAAACCATTGAAATCTTTTATCTTTGGGATGTATTCATATTACATATAATCAAATCCTCTTTGAAATATGTCTTCATCGTAATCTAAACATAAGTGATATCATGCACGTACATAGTTTATTTGTAAATCTACTTGAATGTTGGTTTTTGTAGTTAGTAACCAATTTAGTTAAGAGTTTGGCAATACCCTGGCAAGAAGGAATTCACTTTGTTGTATGTAGAAAACACAAATGTCCATACTACACCATTCTTGGACAAGAAGGCAAGGAATGAAATCGAAGAAAATTTAGAAACTTCCCCTTTTCAAATGTGGGATAGAGTTTGTTCTCAAATAATCAAATGTTCAAGCTCAAAATTAGGTCTTCATCATGATCTAAACATAAATAAGTTTGAATGTACCATTTAAGACAACGATAAGCTTATATAGGGGTTCTATATATTTCAAAATAAGTGATCAAAGCATTGAAAAGTTATATAGAAACTAGTTTAGTAACCCTATGAATAGGAAAGGCTAAACTAAAAAATTGAGAAAACAAAAATTTGAAAAAAGTAAAAAATATAAGCGTATTCAACAAAAATAAGCTTGAACACTTTTATATAAAACCCCAACATAAAAGAAAATTAAAACTCACTAATGTGCAATGAACATACATTTATGAATCATCATGAATAGACTCATTCTTCCCAGGTATGGATGCTTCCTCTGCTTCCTCCTCAATCCCAATCTCTCACACTCTCTTCTCCACATTTTGTTCAAGAACACTCTCAGGTACTCTCTTCACCACTTTACCCTATATAACATATTTCAAATTTGAAAATTAAACTTAAATTATTTTAACACATTAAATTGTAGTTTTAAATTTTGAAACATGTAATGCTTATGATGTTCCAACCTACGATTCAATAAATTAAATGTTGTTTAAGACATTCTTCTTTTAAATTAATAATTTAAATGGAAATTTGCAATTTTAATATATAACTAAATTTGTTTTCAACATGCAATGATACCTATGAACTCCCACCCTCTTCAAAATCTACCAGTGAGAATTGAGACAAGCATGCCCAAATAGTAGGAGATGGAATAGGGATCTTTGAACAACACAACTAAGAACTAAATCTAGGATTCAGTGTGTTCACATTTATACAAAATTATGAATGTCATGTTATTGATCTTATTCAAAAGATTGGAGATTGGACAACTAAAGTGTTCATCTGTGGATATTAGAAAACACATACCTGATTCAACCCATCCAAATTTAAACTTGTGGAATCAAGTCCCCTATTTACTGGAGATTCATTTAGCATATCTCCAAACTGAAATTAATGACAATAACAACTCAATTATTTTTATAGATACAATGATATGTATCTAGATCTAGAATTAGAAGTAAACTATCCTAAAATGTGTCAAAAATTTACTATATAGAACACATACCAATATGTTGTTCGGTTCATCATTCTGAATGACCTCCTTCCAACCATCATGGAAAAATTTTGCATACTCCTTAAGATATTCTACTGACATGGTATCTAACTCTGCATCTGTTTTATAAAAAAAAATGGCCCAAGAATTGGCTTCCACTCGCTAACGGTTCAAACCAACATCAACACCATAAAAACTTGATTATGAATTTTCCCCAATTGCATCCCTAGCCTCTTTTCCAACCTCTGATGAATCTCGCAACTCTGAATGTGAAGCAAATGCCCCTGTTGGGAGAGATACCAAAGGTTGTGGAGGCATCTGCAATGTCGCATTTCGATATGCCCCTTTTTTATCATATGTATGTCCTTTACCATCCCCATAATAATCGGATGGTAGACTAGTATAATCAGGGCGCATGTCCGTGAAAAACTCTGCATAAAAGTGTCTAGAAAAATAATGTGGAACCTCATCGTTCCACGGAAATTTCCCATATGCTGCCAAAAATCTATTATCCAAATGTCCTTCTATGTTGGGGTGCTTAAAATATTACACATTCAACATATTTCTCTTTGGCCCATCTTTGAAATTGAACATCGAAATTGTGTTTTCTTTTGAAACTTTATTTTTTACTGTGTCCCATTTATCAGGGCCCATCACCTCTGACTTTCGCCGCCTCATCAAATCGATAAAATTGTTAGTGGTTGGCCCCATCTTTTGATATGCATCCATAAATTTTTTCAATGAATTCAAAACAATATGCAAGCTTTGTTTACTCTCTTGACTGAGATCCAAGATCCTCAAATTATTTTCCAACCTACTTTTAACACTTGAGCATCGCTCAAAGGTCATTTCTTCAGTAATCCCTTCCCAAGGAAGCTCATCACCAACATCGGAAGAATAGGTGGACGTAGGCATGTAATATTGTGTTTCTTGATAACATCGCATCCTAAATCCACCCTCACCCTCTTCACCAACATTACAATATTTGTGACACCCACTCTCTCTTTCATTGTCTTCTCTCGCACTAAACTCATTGTGATGCAAGAGCATCGCTCACTCATCAAGTGAGCCAGCACATCGAGAGGAAACAGCTGGATAGCACCAGCACATATTTTAAAATACTTGGGAGTTGTTGTGCCATCCTTTAAATGAAGTCATTTATAAAGAAGCGCACTTGTATTGTAAAGGGGACCTTGAGCCTTTAAGCTCTTGTCCTTAGTAGGTAGGAAGACATTTAATAGATTTAATGCAGGTAGATCGGATATTTAATTCTAGATTTGATAGTTTTAGAATTTCGAGGGAAAACGGATATAGACACCCTCCTTTGTATCATTGTAACATTAGCAGCATTCAGGAGAAAGAAGAGAGAGAGCAAGCAGAGAATTTGTGAAGAACACCCATGTACAGATGTTTTTATATTAATAGAAGAGAGTCTTTGATTCAATTCCATGGTTGTTGTTGTTTCTCTGTGTGTGTTGTTTATATGTCCCTGAATGATTGGTTTCTAGTCATGCATTTTCTTTGAGTATGCTATGTATGAGGTTTCAGAGGTTTAACTGAAGCATGAGAGAGAAGAGAATAAGTTTCAATTGTTTCTCTGTCTGAGCCAGGAGATTCCTGCATAGAGTGCAGTTGGATTCATCCACATAGAGTGCGTTGATGAGGCTCAACAGTTAAACCCTTATTCTCATTCACCCAGAAGTTGGGTTGGTTTGGTAGAGTCATGCAGGAGAAGTGCAGGCTAAATTTGGAGTCTCAGTGGCTAATCTGAGCAAAATAAGGCATAGACTACTGTGGTCGTAAGTGCACGGGGTCTAAAAGACTCAACACTTGGAGAGTTGTTGAAGGTCGAACACGGGGAGTGTGTGCAAAGTCCCTGAAGGAGTCAGAGTTTACAAGCTCATGAGGGATAGTTCCTTCATGATACTGCAGAGACGGACCCAGAAGAAGGTTCAAATAGGAAGGAGATCTAGAGAGGAAGAATTCCTCAAGGAGGAGGAATAGACGGTAAGATCTCGCAGGAGGAGATTCATGAAGTCGCGTCGACTGTCAGATCTTGGAGAAGTGGTGTGGGATTTAACCCTTAGACACAGTAAGGAACCAATATCCATCGGGATTTTATCTCATTGGGATCTCAGAGGTTCCCTGGTAGTGGGATGTTTGAAATATGAAATCGCGAGTTGTGATTTCCCGAAGAGATTTGGACCGTGGATCCCGAGCTGGACACGTGTTTGAAATCCGACGAAGTCGAGACTCGGCATTCGGGACTTGCTAATGAAAAGGAATTGTGACTCTTGAAATCATGATCACGCGATTCCTGATAGAGCGGAGAAGGAAGGCGACGTGGCAGGGAAATAGCACACGTGTGCATCAGAGTTCAGAGTTCGGGGATTTGTGGTGCAAGTGAATTACGGCATCACATATGCCAATTTCCCGATAGGAAAATCCCCAACAAGCACGGAAGCATTGACCTTTGACCCATCGGGGTTCGAGGTTTTGATTAGCACGAGGAACGCGCTCACAGGTTCCGCGATAACACAAAACCCGATTTCCTGAGAAGACTGTCGGGAGATCAATAGAGTATCTTGTGGGTGACAAAAGGTCCTGATACGGGATCTGAGGGGCATTGTAGCTCTTCATGCCTACGTGGAAGAAGGTCCTGGTGGAAGCGGTTTGCCTGTGAGGGTCACGACCGCATCAAGTGGTATCAGAGCGGGAGTTCTTTGCTTTCTGTGGCAGAGAAGAGAATTCATCATGCCGCCCAGAAGGGAGAGACGGTCACCTGATCCAGAAGACAGGGAGGTGAGAAGAAGAGGCAGGCCGGTAGGGAATCTGAAAATGGAGCGGCAGATGAGAGATCTCCGAGCAAGACTCGAGGAGATGGATACTGCACAAAGACGCGGAGTTGGTGCAGGGGATCTTAGTGATTCTGAAGTTGAAGAGGAGGCCGAACATGAAGAAGATGTCACAATAGAGGATGCATCAACCGAGCGATTAATTAAAGTTATCGCCAGGATGAGTTCGAAGACAAAAATGGATATTCCATCGTATGAAGGGAATCTGGATGCAGAAGAGTTGTTGGACTGGATCCGAGCTCTTGACGCCTACTTCAACTATGAAGATATCGAAAAGGATAAAAAGGTAAGACATGTTGTTACCAAGTTGAAGGGACACGCAGCATTGTGGTGGGATGAGCTACAGGCAGATAGACGTTCCAAGGGAAAATAGAAGATCAAAAGCTTGGATAGGATGATTGCTAAGATGAAAGCGAAATTCATCCCAAGAGACTACCAAATCACACTGTTCAGGCGAATGCAGAACCTGAGACAAAAGTTGATGACGGTGAAGGAATACACCGAAGAGTTTTATAAGCTCAATATCCGAGTAGGTCATCGGGAGAGCGATGATGAGAAGGTTGCTAGATACCTGAATGGTCTGAGATATGACATTCAGTATGAATTAAGCATGGAAACTATTAGAACGGTTGAGGATGCTTACCAGATGGATCTGAAAGCTGAGGAGAAGCTGAGCCGTAAGCAAGGTCAGTGAGGGCGAGGAAAAAGTCAGCCCAGAGGCAAGGCAGTTGCCCAAGAAAGAACTCATAAGCCCAAGGAGGAATGGAAGAAACCTCAAGGTAAGACTGAAAGAGGAGGAACCTCACAGCGAGGACAACAATATGCCGAGTCGAGGAGACAGCATATAGAGTAGGGTGGCGGATATGATGACGCAAACACTTTTCCTCATACCAGAGGAAGAGGAAGAGGCAGAGGAGGAATCATCACATGTTTTACATGTGGAAAGAATGGGCACAAGTCATTCGAGTGTCCAGAGAAGAAGAAAGATGCAGGAGAAGCTCACATCACTGAGGCGTGGAGACGTGATGTTGAGTCAGAAGATGCAGACAGCGGAAGATCGCTTGGGATGCATAAAGTCCTTTTGACACCTGAGAAGGAGGTGGAAAGCTCGGTACAGAGGAGCAGACTATTCAGAATAGCTTGCACAGCCAAGGGTTGGAAATGCAAAGTCATTGTGGACAGCGGGAGCACCGATACTCTCGTTTCGACCGAGATGGTGGAAAAATTAGGGCTAGAAACAACTAAGTACCCGAGCCCATATAAGGTCTCATGGCTACAAAAAGGACACCGGGTGAGTGTCACTAAACAATGTTTAGTTGAATTTAAAATTGGGGGATATAATGATAAGGTCCTATGTGATGTAATTCCCATGGATGTCTGTCATGTATTGTTGGGTAGACCATGGCAATATGACCGAAATGTGGTTCATGATGGAAGGATCAACACATACACTTTGGAAAAGGATGGGAGGACACACAGACTGCTTCCGATAAAGGATAAAGAAGTGAAACCGGAAGTAAGTAACACCATACTTCTCATGAGTGGGAAAGATATTCTCAAAGAGATGGAGAAGAAGGAAGATCCACAATTCTTTGTGGTCAGGAAACTGAGAATTGTCCTGACTAGCACAAGAGTGGATGACTTACCGGATGAGATTCAGGAACTGTTGGGAGAGTTCGCTGACATCATCATAGACGAACTACCTCATTCGTTACCACCAATGAGGAGTGTGAGTCATCACATTGATCTCATACCAGGGAGCAGTTTACCGAACAAGGTTGCGTACAGGTTGACGCCTCAGGAGAACGAGGAAGTCAAGAATCAAGTCCAGGATTTATTGCATAAAGGACTGGTCAGGGAGAGTCTAAGTCCGTGTGCTATTCCAACAGTGATAAGTCCGAAGAAGGATGGAGGCTGGGGGATGTGTACAGACTCCAGAGCGATTCATAAAATTACCATCAGGTACAGATTTCCACTGCCGAGAATGGATGATCTGATGGATTGCCTGAGTGGGGCAAATTATTTTTCAAAGATTGATCTTAAGAGTGGATATCATCATATTCGCATGAGGGAAGGTGACGAATGGAAGACAACGTTCAAGACAAATGAAGGTTTGTACGAATGGTTGTTCATGTCGTTTGGTTTGACAAACACGCCGAGCACATTCATGAGGTTGATGAATGAAGTCCTGAGGGAATTCATTGGAAATTTTGTAGTCGTATATATGGATGATATATTGATCTACAGTAAGACAAAGGATGAACATTTAAAACATTTGGTCGTTGTAATGAGAAAGCTACAGCAGGAGAAGTTGTTGGTAAACATGAAGAAATCTTCCTTCATGAAGATAGAGCTCATTTATTTGGGTTTTGTCATATCAGCAAATGAGTTGAAGATGGATCCAAAAAAGGTGGAAGTGATCAAGAATTGGCCATCACCGAGAAATGTTTTCGAGGTGAGGAGTTTCCATGGACTGGATAGTTTCTACAGGAAATTCATTAGGAATTTTAGTGGAATTAGCGCAGCGATGATGGACACAGTGAAGAAGCGACACAAGTCTTTTCACTGGACAACCGAGGCTGAGAAGAGTTTCAATCTGTTGAAGCAGAAGATAACAGAGAATCCAGTGTTGGTGTTGCCTAATTTTCAAAAGACATTTCAAGTGAAATGTGATGCCAGCAGATATGCTATAGGAGCGGTCTTAAGTCAAGAGGACAGGCTAGTTGCATATTTCAGCGAGAAGCTGGATGAAGCAAAGCTGAAATGCTCCACGTATGATAAGGAATTTTATGCCATCATACAGGCATTAAAGAAGTGGAGGCATTACTTGATTCCAAGGGAATTCATTTTGTACAGTGACAATCATGCATTGCAGTTTGTGAGTCAACGGGAGAAGTTGAACCAGAAACATGCAAAATGGGTAGAGTACATGCAAAATTTCACGTTTGTAATTAAACACATTTCAGGAACTGCTAACAAAGTGGTTGATGCTTTGAGCAGGAAATGTTTGTTGCTACAGGAGTTTCGTGTCAAAACATTAGGTTTTGAAAATCTGAAGGACATATATGCAGGAGATGCAGACTTCAGAGAAGCATATGAGGTAGCTGAGAATCCAGTTCTCAGAGATAGGAGTCCTTGGATAGATTACATGATCCAGAATGGACTGTTGTTCAGAGACAACCAGTTATTCATTCCGAATTGCTCCATAAGGGAGAATCTGCTAAAGGAAAAGCATAGCGGAGGCTTAGCAGGGAATTTCGGCCACGATAAAACATTTTCAAAGCTGAGCGAGTCGTATTTTTGGCCGGGCATGTGAGCAGATGTCAAGAGGTTTGTTGACAAGTGTCGAATTTGTCAACATTCGAAAGGCAGAAAGCAGAACACGGGTTTTTATCAGACATTTCCCATACCCGAGAGGCCATGGGAAGCAATAAGCATGGATTTTGTATTAGGACTGCCGAGGACACAGAGAGGGGTTGATTCCATATTCATGGTGGTGGACAGGTTTTCAAAAATGGCACATTTTATTCTGTGTCAGAAGACCAGCGATGCGACGCACATCGCAAACTTGTTTTTCAAAGAAATTGTTAGACTTCATGGATTTCCGAGAAGCGTATTCTCGGACAGGGACACTAAATTCATAGGTCATTTTTGGAGGACGCTATGGAAGAAGCTAGGAAAAAATCTGGCGTTTAGTTCAGCATATCATCCACAGATGGATGGGCAGACCGAGGTGGTCAATAGAAGTCTTGGAGACTTGCTGAGAAGCTTGGTGACAGAGCACCATAGCAGTTGGGACAACGTATTTCCACAGGCAGAGTTCACGTACAACAATTCGGTGAATCGAAGTACAGAAAAAAAAAGTCCATTTCAGATTGTGTATGGGACACAGCCAAGGGGAGTTTCTGAACTTAGGGAGTCAGGCCAGGTTGCAACTAGCAGTGCTAGTGTTGAAGTGTTCGCTGAAGCGATGAGATAACTTCACATCAAGGTGAAGCAGCGATTGCAAGACTCAAATCAGGAGTACAAGCACAGAGCCGATCAGCGGAAGAGACAAATTCAGTTCGAAGTTGGTGATTTGGTTCTAGCACACTTAAGGAAAGAAAGGTTCCCAAGGGGAACATACAACAAGCTGAAGATGAAGAAAATCGGGCCGTGTAGAGTCCTGAAGAAATTTGGTGAGAATGCCTATGAGATTGAGTTGTCGAATGGCATCAGGATATCTCTGATATTTAATGTTTCGGATTTGTATCCATATAAGGCTGGAAAAGTAGAGACTGGAACTAAGGAACCAGTAATCTAGTGGTAGAAGCAATTACCAGTTGCAGAGAAGCCACAGATGGAGTACATACTGGACAAGTGAGTGGGAAGGAAGACCAGGCGAAAGCAGTATTTTGAGTACCTGGTGAAGTGGAAGAATCACCCAGTGGAGGATGCTAGCTGGGAAAGTGAAGCAGACATACAGAAGCATGGACAGACCGTGCAGGAGCTCATGGACAGGAGCCCATGAAAGTTTTCAAGCCAAGGAGTATGATGCAGGAGCATCGCTCACTCATCAAGCGAGCCAGCACATCGAGAGGAAACAGCTGGACAGCACCAGCACATATTTTAAAATACTTGGGAGTTGTTGTGTCGTCCTTTAAATGAAGTCATTTATAAAGAAGCGCACTTGTATTGTAAAGGGGACCTTGATCCTTTAAGCTCTCGTCCTTAGTAGTAGGAAGACATTTAATAGATTTAATGCAGGTAGATCGGATATTTAATTCTAGATTTGATAGTTTTAGAATTTTTAGGGAAAACGGATATAGACACCCTCCTTTTTATCATTGTAACATTAGCAGCATTCAGGAGCAAGAAGAGAGAGAGCAAGTAGAGAATTTGTGAATAACACCCATGTACAGATGTTTTTGAATTAATAGAAGACAGTCTTTGATTCAATTCCATGGTTGTTGTTGTTTCTCTGTGTGTGTTGTTTATATGTCCCTGAATGATTGGTTTCTAGTCATGCATTTTCTTTGAGTATGCTATGTATGAGGTTTCAGAGGTTTAACTGAAGCCTGAGAGAGAAGAGAATAAGTTTCAATTGTTTCTCTGTCTGAGCCAGGAGATTCTTGCATAGAGTGCAGTTGGATTCATCCTCATAGAGTGCGTTGATGAGGCTCAACAATTAAACCCTTATTATCATTCACCCAAAAGTTGGGTTGGTTTGGTAGAGTCGTGCAGGAGAAGTGCAGGCTGAATTTGGAGTCTCAGTGGCTAATCTGAGCAAAAGAAGGCATAGACTACTATGGTCGTAAGTGCACAGGGTCTGAAAGACTCAACACTTGGAGAGTTGTTGAAGGTCGAACACGGGGAGTGTGTGAAAAGTCCCTGAAGGAGTCAGAGTTGACAAGCTCAGGAGGGATAGTTCCTTCGTGATACTGCGGAGACAAACCCAGGAGAAGGTTTGAATAGGAAGGAGCTCTAGAGAGGAAGAATTCCTCAAGGAGGAGGAATAGACGGTAAGATCTCGCAGGAGGAGATTCGTGAAGTCGCGCCGACTGTCAAATCTTGGAGAAGTGGTGTGGGATTTAACCCTTAGACGCAGGAAGGAACCAAGATCCATCAGGATTTTATCTCATTGGGATCTCTAAGGTTCCGTGGTAGTGGGACGTTTGAAATCTGAAATCGCGAGTTGCGATTTCTTGAAGAGATTTGGACCGTGGATCCCGAGCTGGACACGTGTCTGAAATCCGACGAAGTCAGGATTCGGCATTCGAGACTTGCTGGTGCAAAGGAATTGCGACTCTTGAAATTGCAATCACATGATTCCCGATAGAATGGAGAAGGAAGGTGACGTGGCAGGGAAATAGCGCACGTGTGCATCGGAGTTCGGAGTTCGGGGATTTGTGGTGCAAGTGAATTACGACATCACATATGTCGATTTCCCGATAGGGAAATCCCCGACAAGCACGGAAGCGATGACCTTTGACCCATCGGGGTTCGGGGTTTTGATTAGCACGAGGAACACGCTCACAGGTTCCGCGATAACGTGAAACCTGATTTCCCGAGAAGACTGTCGGGAGATCAATAGAGTATCCTGTGGGTGACAAAAGGTCCCGATACGGGATCTGAGGGGCATTGTAGCTCTTCAGGCCTAAGTGGAAGAAGGTCCTGGTGGAAGCGGTTTTCCTGTGAGGGTCACGACCGCATCACATTGTCTACACACACATTTGAAAGTAATTACAACATTTAACTTGACATAAATATAAATACACAAAAATACAACAAAAATAAACAAAATCAAAGAAAATTAACAAAAATATTTTCGTGTCCTGATGTATTCCCTGCATTCTCAGGTGTAGGAGTATCAATGTGCAACCTATCTAAGAAGCTTGCATCCATAGAACTTGCTTGAGAACATTCTCGAGTTTATTTGTTCACACACTTGTTTGATAATCTCCTCTGACGAGATTGTCATTGTTCACTCAGAGTCTCAGTCGAAGAAGGGGTTCCTCTTCTTCCTTCTTGGGATAGCCTAGAGCGTTTGCAAGGAATGTTTGGAGACTCATGTCTCAACATCTCACCTCAATATCTGTCCTTTAGAAATTCATGAATATGAAAGTTCATAAGTTTTAGAAACATGAAATGGAAATACTAAATTTATAACACAAGCATTTAAGAACATATATTGAAAAAACTAGAACAACTATATTTTTTACAATCATTGACAAAAACAATCACTGACAAAAAATATACTTAAAACTAAAACAAGAAACAATATCACATGATATATTTTTCTACTATCCTCTTAGATATATGCTCAAAAAAAGATTCAAGGGATCATTGATCAAACCCTCGGGGTAGATCTCATCATGACACATGGAACAAATTGCCAAGGAGAAATTTTAGGGTAAAATATCAATAGACTAACTAGCAACATACACATGTGGCACCAACAATAGAAGAGAACGGCAACATAATCAAGGTGCCATTAGAAAGGAGATAAAGAGGATGACACCAGCAAAAAAATGAAGAAGGCGACACCAACAAGTAGAACCAAAATACCCAAACAATAACCAAGAAGAGATCTCCAACAAGATGGAAAATACCAAGAAGAGGGATCGTAGACACACAATTAAATAATTAAATAATTCAAGAGAAGGGATCCAAATTCAAGGTAGATAACTTTCTTTAGGAAAAAGAAAAGAAAAAAACCAAAAACCCACACAACAATTAAGGGGGGCCTAATTCAAGCAAGGGTGGTTTCAAAACAAAGTCAAGAAGGCTAAATTTCTTTAGGTAAATCACAAAACCAAAAACCCACACAGCAATTAAAGGGAGCGTAAGTCAAACAAGGGTGATTCCAAGACAAAGTCAACAATTAAGTTCTTCTTGAATGGAAAAATGTCCACATGATTCTCATGATATTTACTTAAAATATTTTATACAAGGAAGATCAATAATGTGATCATTATCTTCTTAAATACTCCTAGGTCTCATGGACCATCTCGGGAGAGAAAATAATCACACATTATATCAACTTGGTACTTAACAAAAAACAAAATAAACCAAAAAACCAAAGGAAGATCAATAATGTGATCATGTTCTTCTTTGGATGTTATTTAGTTTAGACATTTGTTGTTCTTCAATAATGGGACACACTTGAATTCAAGCCCATCCCTGTACATGGACAAGTCCAAATTCAGATCTGTCATCCCATCTAATAAACATAAATTATACCTCTACTTGTATGTGCCCGATATGGTCTAGGTGTTGTTGTGTCTTTGTTTTTACTCTATTGTGTCTGCATCTTATTGTGTTCATAAATTATTAATTTATAGGAGGTTTGGGCATGTCCATGTACATGGACATGGCCATATTCGGCCCTGTCCATGTATAGGGGTAGGCCCGATGTATAGGGACAGGCCCGAATTCAAGCTTATCCATGTACATGGACAGGGAAAAACATTTCCCTATCCATGCCCATGGATAGGTCAAATGGGCTTATCTATGCTTACTATTATAGATTTTGAGGCTAAGGTTAATAAAAATATTGAAATGATTAGGTGGTCATGTCAATTTGATCTCCAAGTAAAGCTCTATAATTTTACTAAGTAGCATCCTAACTAATTATAATTCCACTAGGTCAAGATATAAATCCTACAGCAGCACTAGTAGCAGATACAGTAAGATAATTAACACAAAGCTAATGTCCATTAAACTAATAGTAATACGAGATCACTACTACTATTCATATCACCTATCCATCATGTAGGGTGAGTGTATTAGTACTACTTATGATAGTGATTGTCTTATTACCATTGATTGTCATTACTTGAATATGGATTAGTACAAAACTAACTATGAGTACAGCTTCCTAATATGAGTCTAATGTATCTGATTATGAACTAATGATTACACTGGTTTGAATCTCTCACTGTGTTGTAACTAGTGATATTGCTTCCTATTAATTCCATAACATTCCATATTGTGAATCTCATCCTGGTAACAGAACAATGTGTTGAAATAATGTAACTGTGAAGAGCATTCTTATTATTATTGTTATTTTATTATTATGATTAATCCCCATTGTGGAGTAATCATGTCGATAATTGTATAAGGACCAAATCCCCTTTTGCGGATTGGTCATCAAACAATTATAAAGGGCAGAATAAGAAGTCGGCCCCAGCAGTTATAATAGAAGACCCAAAATTAATTAAAGGTGGGTTTACCCACCCAGAGTGAGAGGTTGGCCCTGCCAGTTGTGACCTTTCACACGTGCCAGTCTGATATAAATAAGAGGCTAGCGCCTCACTTCAAACACACAACTCACTTGCTCATTCTCTTATGAGGCAAGCTGCAATTACCAGTTGGAGGAGGAGAAGAAGAGTGGCGCATTTCTTGGGGAGGAATTTCTATATTGGTTTGAGTTATATCTTGAACATTGTATAAGCTATTTATGATAAGGAAGTTTTTTCTGGGTTTTCTTCCCCTAGAGGGTTTCCCAGGATAAATGTTGTGTCTCTTGTGAATGTGTATTTCTCAGTGATCTTGTTCTTGTTATGCTCTTATCTAATGAAATGAAAAGAACTATAAAAATGGCATAAACATTAACATGGTATGAGAGCCAACCTGAAGGAAGCACAATTTGCAAGAGGAAAAACGTCACTGTTACCGTACCCAAAAATTAGGGTTTTGAAAAAGTATCTCTTTCCAGCTCCCTAAACATCTAGAAAGTTGTGCCCTCCCCCCGGGATCATTTTGGCACTTAGAGTGCACCTTTTCAGTGGCTAGATCTCCCAGAAAGTGAAAC
>JZKD02S0145768.1:738251-751599 GCA_000966675.3 Picea glauca
CCAAGAATTGAAGAATTGCAGAAATTGAAGAAGCCTCAAGAAGCATTATCAGGTTCTATGTGATGATTGGTTGATGGTGATGATTTAATGTAAAGTTTTATTATCTCTCATATATCCTTGGGTGGAAGGAAAGGGAAAGGATGGAGAGTTCAAATCTCTCTTGATATTGGAGGATTGTATCTTCCTCTTGGAGTTTTATCCCTCCATTTACATTTGGAAGTTGTAGCTACCTTTGGAAGTCATTACTTCCTTTGAACAATAAATATTGATTATTTCTCATATATTGTACATGGTGTATTGTGGTGTATTGGTGTAACTCTTATACTATTGTTCATTTCTCATTGGATATAATTGAATGGTTTAAGTATAAGTTGAAAAAGGTTTTAAATTGTACCTGATATTGATTCACCCCCCTCTCAGTATCAACATAGAGAAGAAAATATGGTTTTATCCTTAGCCATATGATAAGATTCCCTAGAATTGATAAGCCACTCATCAAAAGAAGAAGTAGAAGTTGCATTGAAGGAGAAACTAGAAGTAGAAAGTGCATGTCCATGAGAAGAATAAGTAGTAGTAGAATCAATATTGTTGTTGTGTTTCTTCAGTATTGCTTCTAAAGTTGTCAGCTTATTAAACCATTTGGACTCCTCATGACCATCTTTCCCACAAAAGTTACAATGTCTATCACTAGTCTTCTTACTTTTAGATTTTTCTCCTTTATCACCATTAGGAGAAAAAGTTGGTTGAGAGGGTTTGGGACCCCTATTTTTCTTATTGTTGTGGTGAGCATGTTTCTTTTTTGGATTCTTGGATTTATCTTTCTATTGGGACATTAAAGTTGTGGTGGATGTACCCATAGTGATAATCAATCCAAATTGCAGAAGCTTATCTTTCTCTCGAATCAGAGCATCAAAAAAGGATTCAAGAGAGGGTTTTTTATAAGCACTCCCTATATCTTCTTTGGTAGCATAAAAGGTAGATACAAAAACAAAATATGCGCTACCAATCTTAGCAAGAATAACAAATATGTATCGATCTTCCTACAGATCTATTTTTCATTCTATACATAAAATTATAAGTGTTTTAAACTTAGATAAGTAATATTCAATGCAAGGAAAATTATTTGTACTTAATTTCATTAATTGATTCTCCAATTGGTGGGATTGAATAATATTGTGTTTACCAAACATAGTTTCAAGGTTTTCCCAGGCATCATCAGGGTCATCAATTCCTTTAAGGAGAAACCTTAAATCGGGAGAGATGGACATTATGATCAATCCATGTGCTTCATCATTCTTATTGGCCCATTTGAATTTATGTTTATCATCAGTGGGTTCTAGTTCTTTTCGCAAGGTAATCTGATACAATCCTTTACTTCTTAATGCATCCTTCATATGGGATTTACATGAGAATTAGTTGGTACTGGTAAGAAAATATTATTGGGAGATGCCATATTAAAATATGTAGAAAAATATGAAACCAATGGCCCGGATGGAAAGATATCGAAAAAATAGGTTGTTTCAAAAAAAATGGCACTAAAAATAGACTTTGGATGTGAAAGTTATGCCTTTTTGAAAAAAGGCATAAACGGTAACCAAAGAGCCACGTGGGAAGTAGAAGTTTGTCCACGCAGTGATGCTCCTCCTAATTGTTCCTATAATCTCACTTTTAAATAAGTTACTTATGAAGTGACCCACTTTTATAGAATAAGCAGGAATCACTTTTACAATGAAGTTACTTTGTAAATGAAAGTTGCATGCAAAATAACTTGAATAAAATATTAAAGTTATATAATAATGATTCACTTTTACAACTTAAGTGAAATTAACTTTGCAATGAATGCATGAACTCTTTCAAAAAAAAGTAACAAAAGAGAGACTTGAACTCAAGACCTCTTACTAAGTAAAGTAATTTTTAACTAAGTGAGCTAGTGCAAAACATATTATATCGTTTAAGAGGATTGGGGGTGTTGTTGTTGTTATTGTTGTTGTTGTTGTTGTTGTTGTTGTTGTTAAAGACGGCCTTGGAGAGCGTGATCATAAAAAACTATTTTCGCATAAGAAAAAAAAATCGCTTCTAGATGAAAAAAAGAGTTAGATCTCAGTTAGCTTACCCAGAAAATGCAAAGTTTCCCTTTGTTTCTAATTTGGCCGATATCACACAGAGCGCACGAAAAAGAGAATACGTGAACAGGAAAACCATTTTTTCTTTGTTTCTTATTTGTCAAGATTGCACAGGGCGCGAGGAAAAGAGTATACGGATATTGAAAAGAGTAGTAACCGAGAAATAAAAAACAGAAAAATGAAATAAAACCACAATATTAACTCTGCAAAAAATTAAAAGGGTGTATCCAGGATTTATACCTCTGAATATGATTGAAATGGTCGTATCTTGGATAAACATAAACCTTTTCAAGTGAAACGAAAGGAATTCCTAACTAAAACAAGTGCTCAAGCTGAAATGGAATAGTCCTCTTAAACAAAAAATGTATGGAGATGGAAGAAACCATGTATGAAACAACACAAATTCACGATCTCAATCTACAATGGGGGCAGGTCTTCAAATGTGCTATGATACCATGTTTGACAACATAAGTATTACAACAAAATATGAACATATTCAGTAATCACTCATACAATCAGATCAAATATCAACACACTGATGTTTTGATGTGGTAAAACCCCTACGGAGAAACATCCATGACCCCAGCCAATGTGTCCACTTGGAGCAATTTATTAATGCAAAAGAAAAATATTACAGAGAGATTTACAAGGGAGTTTCTCACAATCCATCATCGGCAAATGACCCTCCATGCTCTTTAAATATAGATAATGGACCAATCGGGTGTTAATTCAAAGATCAATGTAGTCGTTAATATCGAGGAGAATATGAACCGTTATATCACTCTATGTCGGTAACATATCATGATCGTCGGATTACCTAACCACTAATGCATACTAAAAAAACACATTTTTACCTAACGACACATTAGAACAACTTTATCTTAGTTAACTCCTAAGTGTCTAAATATCCTAACATGGTTGTGTAAATGAAAGGATACATTACAATGGGAATAATGCATATTTTGTTCATGATATCAATTGATTGTTTCTCTTAACCCAACCATGATCTCATTACATTAATTGATTGTTTCTCTTAACCCAACCATGATCTCATTACATTAATTGATTGTTTATTTTAACCCGACTATGCATGAGTTTTCGTGTTTCTATAAGAAAGTTCTCCATTAAACATCAATTTTTTTCATCTCATTTTTTAGGGATCTTTTTTTTAGCACTTCTATTTATAGACTAGAGTTGAGCAATTTACTAGTGACAAGTCATAAATGAGTTAATTGCATTTGAATAATGATATCAGTACTTAGCATGTGTTGTATAGGAGTGAATTTGACATGTGGTGGCATGTTTCCATCTCATGGAGGAGTGTGTTTGGCATATGATGGCATGGGTATACTTATTCTTAGCACATGTGGGGTGCATTGCTTGAGGAGTTACACTTTTATTCTCTTGGATATTTTTGAATGCATAGACCCATCTCTTATTCTATAAAAGAGATGTAGGGTGCATTAGCAAACAAGTAGTCACTGTAATTATCATTTCATTATTAACAAAAAGTTATTTGTTTTCCATTATAGAGTTCTAGCATGTTAGTTTTGATTTACAAATTTAATGTTTCTCATCTCTACAGTTTTATCGATTGTCGAATTAAACTAAAATTATGATATATAGTGTCTACATTCCTTATCTATACTCCTGTTCTTTTAGTTTCTGAAAATTAAAATTTTTGGTTGGTGTTTCTTAACATTTGTAGTGTCAGTGTTAGGGTAAAATATTTCAGCGCAGATCTTATCATGAATTAGAAAATTTAACATGGTATCAAAGTTGTATTTTGAAATTATTTCATCTAGTGAATGGAGATGACATCTACCTATGAGAGGGAATTGATAGCATTGTATTTCAATGAGCATTATGCCCCACAAGATATAATGATTAGAGCGATCATGCTTAATAAATTCATAAGGACATGTGAGAGGTTGAACTATTTTTTATTCCTTCAAGGGGAAAATTGGACATGTGATAGGTTGTTGATATTGGTTGAATTGTTTTTGTTTTAGTTTTTATCTAAGGAACTACATGAACAGTGAACCTTGGAATGTCAATCTCAATGAGTGTGACTGGTTAGAAACAAACTCCAATTTCACCCCTTGGAAGTGCAAGTTGCATATGCTTATGGAGGAGATTGATCTTTGGGGTACAATCCAAGGAAAATTTATAGTTATTATTGATTCCCAACAGTTATCTCTGCACAAGAAGAGGGTTTCTAAGTGAAGAGGATTGTTTTGGGATTTGCAAACAACCATGTGATTCCTCACATTATAGGGAAAAAAACAAAGGAAATGTGTGATGCATTCACAACTCTCTATCAGACTATCAATATTTTCAATAACATTCTCTTGATGAACAAACTCACCCAAACACATGAGTAATTTGGACACCATGGGGAATTACCTCATGAAGATCACTGAGCTCAACGAATAATGTTTATATACCAATATGAAGATCAAATATGAAGAATTAGTGTCTATTCCACTAAATGGATTCTCTCATGTTTTGGAAGCCTTGTTTAGGGTGTGTGCTCTTGGAAAAACCTCCCAACTTATAAAAATATTTAGGACATATTTATCCAAGAAGAAACAAAGAGGGAAACAATGTCAATGTGAAGCAAATAGGACCAAAAAGTTGCACTTACCAATTAGGTGGAAATAAAAGGGGACCCCCAAAGGTAAGGAGGAGGTATCTTCTTCCAATCATGGTACTAAGGACCAAATTCATGTGACATGTTTCAAGTGTCACAAGAAATGATACTTTTCTAATCAATGTACAAAGAAGGCAAAAGGAAAAGGTAAGCAATAGCAAAAGCAATGTGTGAGTGCAGTTACTTTAGTGAACGTAGATGAGTTGGCATCCAAACTTGAAACCACATGATTTATTATTTTATGCATTTATACAAATACCATTTATAGTGTTGATCGGTACTACAATAGAGCATCACAATGTATCGCATTCAACAAGAAACTTTCATCAAGTTTCAAGAACAAAATGTGGGCAAGCAAGTGGAATTGGATGATGATGTGACATATCGAGTTACTAGAATCACCACCATATCCTTTAGGATTCCTTTAGGTGATGTTCCCAATTTGCATGATGTTATTTTTGTATTATAATTAATAAACAATATCAATGTCTACCTCAATTATTATAGTGGTGAAGTGTATAACTGAGTTTAATTATCAGTAGTGCACCATATAAGATTGCATCCAACAACTTCATTTTTGGAAAAAGGAGTTCTTAAAAGATCTTTTTTATAGGCTCCTTACTAATGTAACTATAACAAAACATGAGACCATAGTGTATGATAGTGTAAATTTAAATGAGTTGTGGCACAAACATATTGGTCACTTGCACTATGGATATGTTCCTCTCTTCAAAAATATGGTGCAAGGTTTTCCATATCTCGGGATAGAGAAAATTAGTGTATCCAAATGTTTGCATTTGGTAAGCATTCTAACTCTCTCTTTCCATCTAAGGCACTAAATATCAAGAGATATTCTCAAGTTGATACACTGCGATGTACGTGGACCTATGTCTTCCTCTTCATTGAAAGGTACCATATATTATGTTTATTTCATTGATGATTCCTCTCCAAAATCCCAGTTTATTTTATGAAAATTAAGGATGACGTATTCAATGAATTTAGTGAATGCAAAACCTTGGTTGAAAATCAAATGGAGAAAAAAATCAAGATGTTTTTTGATAATAAAGGAGAGTGTACCTCCGAGTTTGATTTTTTTTTGTAGGAAGGAAAGGATTAAGAGGGAGCTTATAATCCTAACAACCCACCATGGAATGGGGTTATTGAACATAAGAAAAATCAATCAATGAGACAAGAAAGACCATGATTCATGCAATGGACTTTCCCATGTGTCTATAGGAAAGGTCATGATTCATGGCATGGACTCGGTCATGTATCTTTGGGTAGAATCATATAGAATCGTTTTCTACATATTGAACCGATGTCAACACAAGATTCTAAAGGATGAAACATTGGAGGATATGTTTACTCATGAAAATCCATGGGGATCTCAGTTCCATGTAATTGGTTATCCAATTTATATTCATTTTAGTGTGGAGAAATTGAGTAACTTGATCCCTAAAGTATCAAGGGAATATTTTTTGGATACAATGATACTTTCAAACGCTATTGAATCTACATTCTAGCATCGCAAAAGACACCAGTAAGAAACGAACTGAATTTTTATGAGGATGGGCGGTCCTAATGGTCACAGGAACCTCCTACAATCAGTAAAGAAGGTGAAAATATTTATTTTCAAAACCAAATATTAAATTACAAGAGAAATTAGATTGAGATCTATAAGATTCAAGATAAGGAAAAGAGACTGCAATACCTAGTTGTTTATCTAGAAATAAAAGATGGCTTACCCAAGCATTGTAGGATGCACAAGAACATGTTGGAGCATCCAATTCTACATTTCAGGTGATTCAACCACCTAAGAATTCTCCTACTTATGTTCTATCAATCACTTATATTCTTTAGATAGAGCTTCCAACTTTGAGGAGGATGCTACAAAGAAATTATGTCATCATGTCATGACAAAGGATTACAACTCTATCCTCAATAATGATGTTTGGAAGATAGTTCCAAGACCCACTAGGAAATCAATGGCTATTATGTATGGTTGTACAATATCAATCATGCATGGGAGAATTTAAAAGCACAAAATTATGTGTGTTTCTAGAGGATTCTCTAAAAATAATGGAGATTACTATCATGAGAATTTTGCTCGAGTTGCTAGGTGTAGTTCCCTTCCCAAGGTTAACAACCTTGAGCAGGATACTATTTTTAATTGATTTTGTCTAATATAGATTCTATTTAACTCAACAACAACCTAGGTTATGATAGTTATAACAATTTAGTTCTCTAAAATTTTGATGCTACATGCAATCAACTTAATGTAGAAGCTAAAAATAACATTCTTTTTTAAATTATCAATGGTTAATTCCTAGAAATAAATGGCATTTATATTGAAATCAAACTAAGAAATTTAGCAGAATACTTTTGGGTATTTAAATAGATAACATGGAGAATAATCAAGGAAAATTACTTCTTTTCTTGGTTTCAATTTATGTGGTTGTAGTGTAGTCTAGCCCTAACTCCATATATAACTCTAACCCTGGATATAATTCTAAACTCTTTATCAACCTAACTCCAAATATAACCCTAAGGATAAATCGTCGGTTATATCGACCTAACTTCCCCAACAGACAGTCGATGGTCATCATCGCACATCTAGGGGATCATGGATAACATCATCTTTCAATGGCTCCAAGTTTTAGAGGATACATGGTGGGTAACACCTCCACCCCTCCTAATAAAGTTGGGGCCAACACCATAACATCAAGCCCAAACCATATGTCCACTTGTTTTCCTTAAACCCACATCATCAAATAAATACTATAGGTAAATATTACTTCCTATCAAAACCCCACTTACATGTGAATCATAGTAGTGTTTAAAAATATAAATTAAATCATAAGTAAAATTGATAGCATGCAAGTATATTCCTAATGTCTACAACATCCAACTTGCCTCGGCACTACATCCATTTGGTGATTGCATGTCCCATCAACATGTAGTTTAGCTCACTAATAGTTCACGAACACACAAATATATAACAATTTCACGCAATAGCCCATCTTACATACTAATATTCAAGCAAGAAACATGTATTCATTTACACCATGCATCACATCCATATACAAACATGGCATAAAATATTGAACTTTTTATCCACATAATGGGGTTTATCATTTTTAATTACATGTTCAAATTTAGTCACATGACTATCATCATCATAAACATATAATGATAAAATCATACACTATCAATACATAAATAGGTCCAAAGGTCCACATAAAAAATGTCTTCCAATCTAGCTAAGTCCAAATAGGTAATAAGTGAATGAATCAATGAGATAAGTAGAATTATATTCTTGTTACCTACCAAAATGTGGGGCATTACATACCCACCCTTTGAGAAACTTCATCCAAAGTCATAGTCAATTAAAAAGTGCAAGGTGATCTTGACACATGATCTTTGCATCCTCGTGGGTAATAGATTCGAGATTGTATTTATCCCACTAGACCTTAACTTGATCCACTAGGAAATGCCTAAGCTATTAAACTCTCCATCAAATATACATGGTAGTTCCACCATATAGGTTTCCTTATCTGAAAAGTACATTTTTTTCCATTGATTGTATGAGATTCATTAGCTACATAATGGTGTAACATTAACACATGAAAAACATTATGAGTTTTATACAAGCGAGGTCACATAGTAAGAAGATAGGGGCATCATATATATATACCCTATCTCCAACCTAATAACTTCGATCTATGCAATAATCATTGGCATAACTCTTCTATCAGTCATATGCTTCCTTAAACTATTGTATACTTTGAATTACATGCTCTTCCATTTCCTATATCAACTTTGGTTCTACTATTTCCTCCTTGATAAAAATCATGGGTGCAACCCATGGTGAAATGCTAGGTCTAATAATTCCCTAGCCTAACAATTCCTTCAACTACATATATGGTTCATGGAGATTTAGAGTCATTATCATGTAAGGTATCTTTGATATTGACTTCATTTTAGGCTCTAACTCAATAGTAAAATCAAGCTCTCTTTCATGTAGCAACCCTAACAATTCTTTGGGAAAACATCCCAAAACTCAAATAATAGAGGGTACTAATCTAAGGAGGGTCCCTTGTCTTCACTCATTGCCTCTATTGCGTACAATGGACATCCTTCCCTTAGAAAATGATTTACTTTCATCCTTGAGATGAAACACGTGAATACATTTATCTTGAGACCGTGGGTCTACATTGTCCTTCCTTCATCATCTAAGAAAAGCATTATTCTTCTAAAGAATTCTAGGAAAGATCAATGAAATTCTAACCAATGCATATCAATAACGAGGTCGTACAACTCAAGGGTAGTGATGTACAATTTCAACTGGGTAGTATACACCAAGACATCTACCAAGCATTCTTGACATTAGGTCTTATTACCTACTTCACACAAAAATCCATTTCGACTAGTGTAAAATTGATATACTCACAAGTTGCTAACCCACTTTTATCTAACGTGGATGGAGAAATGAAACTATTTATTGAACCAAGATCAAACAAAATCTTAAGTTTAACATTATTTAGTTTACCTAAATATTCCACCACAATGTATTGATGCACTACTAGATGGTAATTAACTACTACATAAATACGATGGTTATGTCCTACATCCTCTATTGGGGCCTTTTCCTCATGGTGCATAGGGCTCAACATGACCCTAGATAATATAGATATAAATGAGAACCTCCACACTCCCCACAAGCAATGTGGGATGGATCAATATGTTGCTATGCTAAGATCTATATGGTTGGTTCCTTCCCCTAGAATCTCTTTCCCTATTAAAAGTGCCTCGAAAACATTTATGACTCTTCGATATCCCTTGTTGTTTGAGGAATTTAACTTGCTACCATCACAATACCTACTATATCACCTCTAGGTGCAACATAGTTGCCATAAGGAGGTGGCCTAAAACTATCTCCCCTAGAGGAGGTCTGAGGAGCCTTTCCTACAAATCCTAACTAGAAGGGAGTTGATGTTCTTATGCCCCCTCTTTTATCCCCCTTAGCATCACCAAGTTCTTCCACATAATGTGCATACTATATTACCTACACTACCAAGGTCAAGTTCCACATCTAAACAAGGGATCGAATCTTATGGTTTAATTCATACACAAAGTGCTCTCAGTTGGCACTATCCATATAGGAGACATATTTCACTAGCTCCATGAACATCATCTCATACTCGTCCACTGTTGACCTCCCTCAACTAATGCATGAAAGGTTCCAACCTGTTGATTTTTAAAATATGTTAGAAGGTACTTCTTTCAAACTATGCCCTCAAATAATTCCCAAGTAACAATATCAGTAGTGAGATGCAACTTCTTCTCTAGGCTTCCCCACCAATTCAAGGCACTATCATGGAGTTGGAAAAGGGATATATTAACCTTTGAGGTGGAGATAATAATCTTGTCATTCATGATTTAGTGTGTTCCCCCACAAGGCCCCTAGAAAACTCATTGAGCTTGATCTTCTAAAGTTCTCTAGTAATATCCTCAAGAGGAGGTCCTCGCTTCGAGTTTCTAAACCCTTAAAGGTTTACCATCTCCCATTTGTGGGTGGTTTTCTTCCATACTTACTATGTAGTTCCCTCTTAATGTCTTATTTAAGGCCTCTAAGGAGCGCAATATGAGAACCATTTATGTTGATGATGGTGGCAGTGCCAATGTCAACTATTATGGTGGTGGCATCAACCAACCTCAATTACCATGAGTCCTAACCACAATTACTATTGCATCATAACATGTAATTATTAGTTGGGGTTTATGTCATATAATCGCTAAACTTTAAGTGATTCTCAATAGAATTTCATGGAGATGCAAATCAAAGTTGTATGAGTAACAACGTTATAGAGATGAAATCAAGATAGATTACATGGTAATTGACTTGGAATTATGCCCACTTTGGGGTCAAGGCCCTTTCCCAACCACGCCTTAGTGACAAGGTATCCTAGACACATACACTATGTTCCTAGGCTATGGTGAACATGTATACTATGTGCATCCTGACAGTTTTTGTTAGAAAATAATAGATGTGCTTGTTTAATCATAGAAAATATAGCAATATTGTCACCCAACCATAGGCCGAAGCCACCCCCGAGCATCTTAACATTGACAGAGAGGATAATTATGGAATAAAACCCTAGGTCCAAAAGCAAATCAAGTTAGCATACCACTCTCTAGAGCTAGCATACCAAGCAGAAAGTCAAAACCATAACCAAGAGAAATTCTAAGCCTAAAACCGAAAATACTAGTTGCAGTAGCTCAAGTTGCAACTACTCTCCAGACTTGCACACTTACTGAGTTTTTGCAATGCGCACTAGATTTCTACAGTTGCGAGTTGTGTCTTTCAAATGAGCTCTGGCGTCCTATATTTATACTGCTCCTCCTTCACTGTCTCGGTTGTCTTCTCATCCTAGAGGCTAAAAACTCAATATTAAATATTTCTTTTAGCCGACTTGTCTTCTAGGGTTATGTCCAATGATTTAGGGTTTCTTCTTACTTCCTAGAATATTCTATTCTTGTCATGGTTACACGTGGAGATTAATTCATCCCGCATCTACCTTAATATCAACACTCCCTCCTAGTTAGGGAGGTATTGAAAGCAATGGTCTTGAGAAAAAACATACCATTCAACCGGTAGCATCATCATAGCCACACAGGTTGTCTCGTGATTAGATCACAAGCACCATCATCACTATCAGTATCATATGATGGCATCAATTGCATCATCTCTCGAAGTCATACTCCATCTGAGTAATCAAGCATGATGTTGAATAAGTCACTCACTCCACAAAGTGATACAAGAACCATTCTTCTAATCCGGACATATGTCCTAGAATAATAACTATTCCAATAGATGTTGAAATCCATGCCATGGGATAAAGGGACTATTCTTCTAATCCAGACATACATCCTAGAAGAATAAATGTCCTGGACCATTTTCCATCTGGATAATGTATGTCCACCGGCACACTGACTATCCATATAATTGATAATCATTTCCAACACTACTGATAGTCTACATGGAAATCAGAACAATGCCACTCAATAGAACAAAATTGTGTCTATCCATAGTAGTGCACAACTAATATCCAGTGGTACACAACCACACCAAGTAGCACACGGCTACTTAATCAGTGACACATAGTCACAACCAGTGGAACACATCCATAATAGTAGCATACATCTATTGTCCAGAGACATACATTCTCCATAGAAATCATATCATCTGATATCAACCTGCATAAAACAATATCATGATATAAACTGAGTCATATGAGCCATTCTTCTACTCACATCTGTGAGATCTGGAAGAGAATCTACCCTCAGAAGGTAAAACATCAGCCATGGGCTATCTCGACTATTCTTCTCAAGCATAGAAGAATATTTTTTCTTGATTTTTGAGCCTGGACCATTCACCTAAATTGGCCATTCCTCCAGCACTAGTCAAAGTGCAACCTGGAGAGAATGAATCTGCCCTAAGGAATGTCTATCCCTGATCGTTGAACCTGGACCATTCACCTAACTAGGCCATTCCTCGAGCACTAATCATAGTGCAACCTCGATGGAATGAGTATGCCCTAGGGAATGACTGTCTGGAGCATTTCCTAATGGAAATGATTGTCCTACACCAACCTCCAAAACTGGCCATTCTTCAAAACTGCTCACATTTGTGAACTTCGAAATAATGATTGCCCAGTGATGCGAACCATTCTACTTGAACACTACTCAGAGTGACTTCCAAGAAGAATGTGTTTATATTATGGTAGTTGCGGGGGGCATTAATCTCCACGTGTAACCCTGACAAGAATAGAATATTCTGGAAAGCAAGAAGAAACCGTAAAGCCTTGGACATAACCCTAAAAGACAAGTCAGCTAAAGAAAATAATTAATATTGAGTCTTTAGCCTCTAGAAAGAGAAATCGGCCCAGACAGCTAAGAAATAGCAATATAAATACAGTATTCCAGAGCTCATTAGTACACACACATCTCGCAACTGCAGAAATTCGGTAAGTGCACAATTTTGGAGAGTAGTTGCAGCTGCAACTACTGCAACTAGTATTTTCATTTTTAGGCTTGGAATTTCTCTTGTTTATGGTTTGGAATTTTTTCTTGGTATGATATGTAACATCCCGCTCTGGCGCACTGACAAAACTTATTCTTTGAGGACACTTGCTCGCAAGTGATCTGGATTTTTATGATGATGAACCACTTAACCTTGATGATGATGTGTCATGATTGATGACAGGATGTTTTACTATTGCTGTATACAGGTGATATTGACTCAGTTTCATTGAGTGTGCAGGGTTTCGGACCTTGAGGATGCAGAGGCATCGATGGAACTCCCTTGGACTCCGGATTGAGTCAGGGAGTGGGCTATTTGAGTTGTTTCATTTACAGTTATATTGTGTGGTTTTGATGATATGCTATTGATTTCAGGATATGTTGTTGACATGATCTGACATGATGGTTGATGATGCAGGCTGACGATAGCTTGTCGACCAGACTCACATATGGAGTAAAGGGGCCACACACGAGTTCCAAAGAGATTGAG
>JZKD02S0145768.1:760528-770988 GCA_000966675.3 Picea glauca
TGTCCCTCCAAAGTGACTTTCATTTTATTAATATTTAATTAATTAATTAAATCACTTTAATTAATTAATTAACCTTTTTTCCTTTGAAAAGCTCCTTATCTCTCCTTGTGGCTTCTCTGGCCACTGAAAGTCACTTCTAGACATCCCATCTTGTAGTGTTTCTCCTCCCAATTCCAATGAGCTATTACACTGAGAGGTTCCTCCAATTAATGTGCCCAAAATGACCTCTTTAGTGAATTCCATTGATTTATAGCTCAAAATAGTCAAAATCCTGGAAATCGTCGGAATGCAACGAAACCAAAGCCAACCTGTGTGGAATGGCTCATAATGATGGAATATGATCATTAATGCAATATGGACCCCACAATGCCTCTCAAATACCCCTGTACTCGCTATAGCATCCATCTGACTACTCTGGTCATCATAAATCTCTGCCCTGTGATGATGTCCCAAAGTGGGGACATTACATATATGGAGGGATTTGATTACAAAATTAAAAAAGAAGAGCATGCATTCATGCATAAAGAAAGGATTAGGAGGCAGATAATCCTATATGACATGATCCATTAAGGATTATGAAGTATCTGTCCATGTTCCAATTAAAAGTAGTAGCCATGATAAGTAACACGTGTTCAGTTTGACTCTAGAAGAAGTTGTCTTCAAAAAGAAGCCTTAAAGTATCCTTGGTTGTCCATCTACATCCATGATTCTATGATGAAAGGAAGAAGTTGGAATATTCAGGGCATATAGAAGAACCCATGGACCCAAGAACTAACGAGAGACATAAGGAAGAACATGAAGATTCCAAGGAAGAAATAAAGCAAGAACAACCAGTTATTATGTCGAGAATCACAAGACTACCATCTTGGTTTGAACCCACTAAGAAGCAATCAAGCAGAAGAAATGGAATTTGTGATAAAGAACAGTGTATGTAATAAAATGTGAAAAAAAAGACTTATGAATGGAAGCATTGCAAGATTCATAGTTTCTTCCAGAAGGAGGGAGAAGACTAAGACAACAACATGTTCCAGTAAACCAGATATACCTCTTGTAGTATCCATGGATTGGAATTTACATATAAAAGATTGTTCTTCCCAATAAAGCAAGTAAGAAAGAAGCTTCTACCAGAAAGAGACCCATGTATGCAGATATAAGAAGAACTTGTATGGATTCAAACAACTTGATGCAGAGTATCTCATATACAGCAAAAGTGTGGTGAAAAATTTCTATGACAGAGATAGTGTATCAGAATAGTTACTCAGAAGTATGGGATGATGGATTGCTAATCCATGGAAAACTCTCATGATGAAAAAAGAAGTACTACTTGGATATATTTCAATTTGAGCCTTGCCACAATGTCATGAGCTAGCAGGAAACAAAAGTGTTGAATTCGACCATGATATATTGTAATGATCAGATTTATATGAAGCCTTCAAAGAAAACTAGTGTTTCGTGACATACCGGAGTACATTGAGATCAAGAATTATATTCTCCGTGATGAATTCCAGAAAAGAGAATTGGTTCTCCAATATATCTCCACAGATGAGCAGATAGTAGATATTTTGGTAAAGCCCTTGTCCAAGATGAAAATTGTGCGTACTCAAGAAACAAGATAGGGCTCGTGGAGACAAATTCCTTATTGAAAAAGGAAGATACTACTCCCAGGTTGGGAGGGAGCACTGATATGTTATTGATTTATGAAGAGTCATTTTTCAATTTGAAAATTGGTGGATAAGCAGTTCCTTTCCAGTTCGGAAAGTGGTTTGATATTTCTGATGTACAGGCATTTTCCAGTTTGGAAAATGGTCCAGATCGGACAATCATTTTCGTAATGAAAATGGTCCGATAGATTGTTGATGTACCATAGACAGTGATTCCCCTTGTGTCCAGTGTGGGGTAATGGTCTAGGACAATCATTCTTCTTGGAAGTCACTCTGAGTAGTGGTCAAGTAGAATGGTCTGCCTCGTCGGGAAGTCATCTTTCGAAGTTCACAGTTGTGAGCAGTTTCGAAGAATGGTTTGTTTTGGAGGTCTGTGCAGGACATTCATTTCCATTAGGAAATGGTCTGCACAGTCATTCTTTAGGGTAAACTCATTCTATCCAGATTGCACTATGATTAGTGCCGGAGGAATGGCCCAATTAGGTGAATGGTCCAGGTTCAGCAATCATGGGCAAGCATTCCCTAGGGAAGACTCATTCTCTCCAGGTTGCACTATGATTAGTGCTGGAGGAATGGCCCAATTAGGTGAATGGTCCAAGCTCAGAAATCAGGGAGAGATATTCTTCTATGCTTGAGAAGAATAGTTCAGATAGTCCATGGCTGATGTTTTACCTCTTGAGGGCATATGCTCTTCCAGATCTCACAGATGTGAGTGGAAGAATGGCCCAGATGACTCACTTTGTATCATGATATTGTTATGTAAGTTGATATCAGATGATATGATTACTATGAAGATTGTATGCCTATGGACAGTATTTGTATGCCATTGTGGAGGATGTGTTCCACTGGTTGTGACTATGTGTCACTGGTTAAATAGTCGTGTGCTACTTGGTGTGGTTGTGTACCACTGGATAGTAGTTGTGTACTACTATGGATAGACACAGTTGTGTTTTATTGAATGGCATTTTTCTAATTGCCATGAAGACTATCAGTAGTGTTGGAAATTGTTACCAGCTAGATGGATAGTTAGTGTGTTGGTGGATAGATATTCTCCAAGCGGAAAATGGTCCAGGACAGTTATTCTTCTAGGATGTATGTCCAGATTAGAAGAATAGTCCTTGTAGCCCATGGTGTGGCTTCCAGTATCTGTTGGAACAGTTATTTATCTAGGACATATGTTTGGATTAGAAGAATATTTCTTGTATCACTCTGTGAAGTGAGTGACTTATTCAGCATCATGCATGATTACTTAGATGGAGTATGGATTCGAGAGATGATGCAGTTTATGTTATTAGATGATACTAATAGTGATTATGGTGCTTGTGATTTGATCATAAGATATCTTGTGTGGCTATGATGATGCTACCAATTGAATGATACGTTTGTGCTCAAGAACAGTGTTTTCAATACCTCCCTAGCTAGGAGAGAGTGTTGATATTATGTTAGTTGCAGGAGGTATTAACCTCCACGTGTAACCCTGACAAGAATAGAATATTCCATAAAGCAAGAAGAAACCCTAAAGCCTTGGACATAACCCTAGAAGACAAGTCGGCTAAAGAAAATAATTAATGTTGAGTCTTTAGCCTCAAGAAAGAAAAGTCGGCCCATAAAGATAAGAAAGAGCAGTATAAATATAGGATGCCAGAGCTCATTCAGTAAGTGTGCAAGTTTGGAGAGTAGTTGCAGTTGCAGCTATTGCAACTAGTATTTTCAGTTTTAGGCTTGGACTTTCTCTTGGTTATGGTTTGGACTTTTTTCTTGGTATGCTAGCTCTAGAGAGTGGTATGCTACCTTGATTGGCTTTTGGATCTAGGGCTTGCTTCTGGAATTATTTTCTTTGTCAAGGTTTAGGTTCTCGGAGGTGGATTCGGCCTATGGTTAGGTGACAATATTGTTATATTGTCTATGATTAAATGAGCACACCTATTATTTCTAACAGAATGATTGTCCTAGACCATTCCCCCACACTGGCCACAAGGGGAATCGTTGTCTATGGTACATGAGAAATCTATTGAACCATTTTCATTACGAAAATGAATTTCTGATCTGGACCATTTTTCGAAATGGAAAATGTTTATCCATCAGAAATCTCAAACCACTTTCCGAACTGGAAAGGAACTGCTCATCCTGGACCATTTTTCGAACTGAAAAATGATTGTCCATAAATCAATAACACATCAGTGCTCCCTCCCAACCTAGGAGTAATCTCTTCCCTTTTGTTTTTTTTAATAAGGAAGTCGTATCTAGGAGCCCCAGCTTGTTTCTTAAGTACGCAAACTTTTTCATCTTGGGCAGAGGCTTTACCAAAATATCTGTTATTTTATCATCTATGAAGATATATTGGAGAACCACTTCTCTTTTATGGAATTCATCACGGGGAATGTAATGCTTGATCTCAATGTACTTATGTCTGTCATGGAACATTAGTTTTATCTGAAGGCTTCATATAGCTCTAATCATTACAATATATCATGGTCGAATTCAGCACTTTTGTTTCTTGCTAGCTCATAACATTGTGGCAAGGCTCAAACTGAAACATATCCAAGTAGCACTTATTCTGTCATCGAGAGAGTTTTCCATGGATTAGCAATCCATCATCCCAGACTTCTGAGTAACTATTTTGATACACTATCTCTGTCATAGAAAGTTTTCACCACACTTTTGTTATATATGAGATGCTTTGCATCAAGTTGTTTGAATCCATACAAGGTCTTATTATATCTACATACATGGGTCTCTTTCTGGCATAATCTTCTTTCTCACTTGATTTATTGGGAAGAACAATCTTTTACATTTAAATTCCAATCCATGGATACTACACGAGGTATATCTAGAACAAGTTGTTGTCGTAGTCTTCTCCCTCCTTCTGGAAGAACCTATGAATCTTGCAATGCTTCCATTCATAAGTCTTTTTCACATTGTTATTTATCATAACTTCCATTTCTTTTGCTCGATTGCTTCTTAGTGAGTTCAAGCCAAGCTGGTATTCTTGGGTTTCTCGGTATAATAACTGGTTGTTCTGGCTTTTCTTTCTTTCTTGGAATCTTCATGTTCTTCCTCATGTCTCTCTTTAGCTCTTGGGTCCATGGGTATTTTATAGATTTCATGCCCCGAAGATTCCAACTTCTTCCTTTCATCATAGGATCATGGATGTAGATGAACAACCAGGATACTTTAAGGCTTCTTTTCGAAGAAGACTTTTTCTAGATTCAAACTGAACGTGTGTTGTTTTTCAAGGATGTTACTTTCAATGGGAACATGGATAGATAATTCATAATCCTCAATGGATCGTATTATTTAGGATTAGCTCCCTCCTAATCCTTTCTTCATCCATGAATGCATGCTCTTCTTTTGGAATTTTGTAATCATCTCCCTCCATCTAAGATAGTCCACACTTTCGTCTGCATTCTTATTTCCTTCTGCAAGGTGTCACAAGTCTTTTTCTAATTTCCTCTTGGTTGTTGACTTCTTTCTGTTTTGAATTCTTCTGGGTCTCTTCAGGTTTGATTCTGATTTTGGCTTATCTGTAAGTTGTTACTTATATAATAGCTTCCAGAAGAATTGTTACCAAAGATTTTCAACATACTTCATCTTTTCATGTGTATTGCTTGACTTGTAGTCATCGTAATAGCAATCCTTATCCTTTTATTCTTCCATAGGTATTATTTCCCTTGAACATATTTTCTTCTAAGAAATAGATATACATGATATGTACAGGAACTATGTAAACATGGTATATACAAGAGCTTTGAAGAATATTGTTACCTTGACTTAGAAGAAGAAGTTTGTTTTATCTTGCTTGACTTTCTTTGAGGTTTCCCTTTCTTCGGCAACTGTTGCTTCATTTGTTTCCTTCCTTTTCTTTAACTCGGGACAGTGATTCCTGTAGTGACCATATTTTTGACAGTTGAAGCATTGTATCTTTGACATATCCTTTTCTTGATTTGGTTTCTTCCTTGAGCCAAACTTCTTCTTATTCCTGAAATTCTTGAACTTTGTTGTGAAAGCTTGATCATCGTATTTCTTTTGGGATTTCTCTTTTGCGTTAATCCTTGATTCTTCTTGTGCACATCAAGTCCAAAGTTATTCAAATGTGGGATACTCATTTCTTGTGTTCATGCTTGCGGAAAATGCATCCCATGTCTTGGGAAGACCATTGAGTACTATATTTACCAGTTCCTTCTCTAAAATGATTTCTTCAATAGCTTGTAGTTGATCTCTTAACTAAGAGATTCTCATAGGGTATGATGTTATGTTGTCATCATCATTCATTTTCATGTCACGATGCTCATTCTTCGGACTCATTACTTGTCTAATGTTTCTGACTGACAAGAGGTTAGTTAGGGCATCGTACATCTTCTTAGATGAGTCAAGATGAGAGATGTAGGGTATCAACTGGTATTTTACAAAGTCCACTTTGATACTCATGGAATTAATGTCATTGTCTTTGAACTTCTCCATAACTGCAATGTTCTGAGGTTCCTTCTCTTTTCCTTCTTCAAACTGTGGTTCCATGATCTTTCCTTTGACGATATCCAACACTTTATTCTTGGAAAGGATGAGATCAATCCTTGTCTTCCATGCTCTGAATTTAAAATCCCCTTCTAACTTGTTTTTTGACTTCATAGAGTAGGTCATGACTGCTTTGACTTGGTCAACCTTTGACTTTGACCAAAAACTCATCTTGACGTCTTAGCTTGATGAGAGTACCAGGAGGTGCGCTAGGTTAAGGAGCACTAGAATATCCAAAAATTAGGTCAATCTCTTCACTTAAGGTGTATTTACAAGAAGGTTAGGGTTTCGTTGTTGCAGCAAAAACTTTCACTGCAACTGCAACTATAACTAAGAAAAATCCTCACAATCTATCTTCCAGTGGTTAGATTGTTCGAATATAGTGTGGGCCCATAACCTATTAGAAAATAATAGGTTTTCTCGTTTAACCATAGACAATATAGCAATATTGTCACCCAACCATAAGCTGAAGCCACCCCCGAGCACCTTAACCTTGACAGAGAGAATAATTCTGGAAGCAAACCCTAGGTCCAAAATCCAATCAAGGAGCGTACCACTCTCCAAAGCTAGCGTACCAAGAATAAATTCCAAACCATAACCAAGAGAAAGTCCAAGCCTAAAACCGAAAATACTAGTTGCAGTCGCTGCAGTTGCAGCTACTCTCTAGACTTGCGCACTTACTGAATTTTTGTAGTGCACACTAGATTTATGCAATTGTGAGTTGTCTTTCAAATGAGCTCTGGTGTCCTGTATTTATACTACTCCTCTGTAGTTATCTAGGCCGACTTCTCATTCTGAAGGCTAAAAACTCAATATTAAATATTTCTTTTAGTCGACTTGTCTTCTAGAGTTATGTCCAATGATTTAGGGTTTCTTCTTGCTTCCTGGAATATTCTATTCTTGTTAGGGTTATACGTGTAGGTTAATACCTCCCGTAGCTACCATAATATCAACAGTTTTAACCTTAAAGCATTTTAATCTTCGGTATTTGCAATTTGAGCATGGGTAGTGATGGATTCACACATATGTTTAGAACTTGAAGTCATCCCAACAAATCTAGAAATAATACGATATATTGTGGTTCTTGAGGCTTCATGGCATGAGGTCTACATGTCCTTGAAGTATTAGTTCACTCCCAAGGTTATTATGACCCATGCAAGTAATGAATTTGTACTTAAATTTCATGTTTATTATCAATTAACTATGCTCATTCATGAGTGAACACGAAGCTTTATATAATTTGTGTTTAATAATGTTATAAAGACAAAACTCTCTTCTCAATCCTTCATAAGAACCTTATGCTCTCTTGTTTCCCACTTGCAAATTACTTAATGCAATGATCAGTTATGTTGTGGTCAATGTTATTCCCACCCAACTAGTGGTTTGGGTTTTAAATTTTTTTCCATCTCAATTATTGGTTAAGTTTCTTAGCATCTATGAGTTGTTTGCATGATCAACAATTTTAAATCTTAAATTGATTCCATATACATATACTCACCAAAAAAATGTCTAACATCTTAATAATAAGCATAGACTTATTAAATGAATCTTATCTTAATGTCTTAAAAGGGAGTTGACATTCAAAATAGAAAAGTTAAATTCCATGTCAAATTCTACTATAATGCACATAAGTCTCATAAAACAAATTATATATTAAATCAACTTCTTAAATACGATAAAAGAAAACTCCTTCATGTTTTCTAGCCACTTTCCTTGACATGTATGACTATGAGGGTCACTAATTGGCACATAATTTCCACTTGGTTCTATCCTCTCCATTCATAAAATCAAAGTACTTGTTAATTACTAAAAAAAAATAGATTTTAGAAAAGGTGGCACATAATTTCCACTTGGTTCTATCCTCTCCATTCATAAAATCAAAGTAATTGTTAATTACTAAAAAATAGATTTTAGAAAAGGGAAATAAAGAGACAAGGAAAGTCTAACTTGATCATTTTTTATTACCTCCTTTGCTTTGCTTCCCTTCATCACCTTCTTCATCATTCATAGAATTCTTAGGGTTTCATGGAGAATGTTTTTTATGGAATAGTGTTACATAAAGGCAGTTAAACATTCTCACTTGCAGCATTCCATTTATTCATATTCTTACTTCTTGTTGATTATTCTATTTGCTTTGGCTTTCCTCCATTAATTTTGTGTTTGTTTATTTTGTACACTTGCAGCATTCCATTTATTCATATCCTTATTTCTTGTTGTTTTAATTTTGTGTTTGTTTCTTTTGTAGGTTTAAAAGGTGAAGAAAAGCTCAAAATTGAAGGATCGATGGCATGTTTTTATAAAGATCTAAATCCCCTCCAATTGCTTTTACTCTTGTAGATTTAGTGGAAGATTATAGCAAAAATTTCTTCCATTTTATGGCAGCTAAGCCCTCAACTTCAAGTAGGCAAGTTTTGATGAAAACATCGAAATGGTCAAATCGAGCCAAACCAACCATGTAGGTGGTCCCAAATGGGGGGTGATAGTTTCATTTTGCATTTTTACCTGGCTTTGTTAAGAATCAATAGGGAATGTTGTAAATGGCTAGGATTTATTTATTATCGGTAAACTTAATTATTTGTAATTTTTGAACCTTTGTTTTGAGTGATTTTTATATGTTTTCATTGTATCCAACTATTTTGTTTTTCTTTGCAGCACTTGCCCAAAATGGGTGTAAAATGGTTCTAAAAAGGCTTCACAATTACCAGCTTTATTGGGCATATCTACCCCTATTATCACTTTCATGGATTTCATTCATGGGTTGTCATGGGTGGTTTGTCTCTTTCCTCGTAATTTCTTATTGTGGGTTTCTTGTCAGGAAAGAAGACAACTCAATGATAAACACCTGTCTCTATTATGTTCACTACTTTTCTAAACTTTTTAATGTGTTTAGTTCTCATTATTTTCCTAAGTTTTATTGTACATCCTCATCATACATTGTTTTCATGGGCTTTTAATCTTCATTTTATGTTCTTTTCCTTTGTTATACTAGTCTTGTCGTGGTTTTTGTAGAAGAGCAAGTTTGGCATGCTAAAAGTTTCTTGGTAACCCAAACCTTAAGGCATCTTTAAAAGATCCTCATGCGTTCTCATTTTTCTTCTTCCATAGCTCTAGCATAAGCATAGGGCGGTATTCTCTTCACAATTTGGTATAGGTCGCATAGGAAGCATAGAGTAGTTAGTTGAGATTTTGAAAAAAGCATTGAATACAAGGCCTAGATAGTGATTGTAAATGAGGGAGTTTTGTAGTATTGTTACTCCTCCATTAATATAACCATTTTTTTGTATTTAAGATATTTTTCTTTTGCAGAGTGAATATCGTTATAGGCATCCTTCCTAGTTTCTATTAAAATATACTTAAAATTATTTGCAACCATTGTGTCTATTTCATATTTCTACCAGATTAATTATAATTTATGTAGATCTTTGTTTTTCCCTAGGTTGTAGGAATTTGTGGTTATGTAGTATGTAAAATAGTTCAGGGAGAATAATATGATTTTCATTTGAAACAAATTTGCAATTTGCAGCATAGTATTCTTAGTTTCTTGTGCAATACATTTCTAGGTTCTTATCATAGTCTAGGCAACCCGTTAAGTTGTGCTTCATAGTAGTTGATTTTATTCCTAGAAACTTCTTGTTCTCATTACAATTTTTTTTAAGTAATTCCTAGTTTTTACTCTCGTTGCGCATTGTTAGCACAGCGTGACCCCGAAATCCCAATGCTTAAACTTAAGCTTTAATACTCCCTTAATAAACTTCCCTTGATTAACAACCTTGAGGAGGCTACTATTGTTAATTGATTCCATATAATACGTATTTTGGTTAACTTGGCATAAAGCTAGGTTCTAATAGTGATAACTGTTAGAATATAATGGATGTGCTCGTTTTACCATTGACAATATCTCTATTGTCACCCAACCATAGGCCGAAGCCACCCTCCGAGCACCTTAACCTTGGAAGACAATCACTCCAGAAGCAAACCCTAGGCTAGATAGCCAAACAAAGGGTAGTGCACCTTTCCCCAAGGATAGCGCACCAACAAGAGCTAATCAGATAGTCCAAACCCTAACCAAGAGATAGTCCAAGCCAAACATGATCTGCTAGCTGCAGCAGCTGCAATGAAAGCTCTCCTCAAACATGCGCATAAGACTGGGCACTACAGTGCGCACAAGTTGTTGCTCTGCAATTTTGAGACTGCCTGCCAGAATGAGAACTGGCCTCCTGTATTTATACTAATTCTGGCTAACTGCCTGGGCCGACTTCTCATTCTGGGTATCTGTCTGTTCAGTAT
>JZKD02S0145768.1:778475-790662 GCA_000966675.3 Picea glauca
TGAGGTCAATCCTTTTCTTCCACGCTCTGAAGTTAGAGGCTCCATCTAACTTGTTCTCTGACTTCATAGAATAAGTCATGGCTTCTTTGACTTGGTCAAACCCTAGATTTGACCACAAACTCAAAATTGACATCTTGGCTTGCTGAGAGTACCAGGAGATGCGCTAGGCTAGGGCGCACTTATCTGTCCGGAGATTAGGTCAATCTCTCCACTTAAGGTGTCTCAACAAGAGGATTAGGGTTTCTGCAACTGCACCTGCGAGTAACCCTAGCGGCAGTGCTTTGGTGACTGCTCCTACTAGAAACCCTAGCGACAGTTCTTCAACAAGCTTAATCTGGCTATGTTTCCTTCCAGTGGTTAGACTGAATGAAGGAGGTGTGGGCCCATAACCTGTTAGAATATAATGGATGTGCTCGTTTTACCATTGAYAATATCTCTATTGTCACCCAACCATAGGCCGAAGCCACCCTCCGAGCACCTTAACCTTGGAAGAGAATCACTCAGGAAGCAAACCCTAGGCTAGATAGCCAAACAAAGGGTAGCGCACCTTTCCCTAAGGATAACGTACCAACAAGAGTTGATCAGATAGTCCAAACCCTAACCAAGAGATAGTCCAAGCCAAACGTGATCTTCTAGCTGCAACAGCTGCAATGGCAGCTCTCCTCAAACCTACGCACAAGACTAGGCACTGCAGTGCGCACAAGTTGTTGCTCTGCAATTCTAAGACTGCGTGCCAGAATGAGAACTGGTCTCCTGTATTTATACTAATTATGGCTAACTGCCTAGGCCGACTTCTCATTCTGGGTATCTGTTTGTTCACTATATATTATTATTTCTGACCGACTTCTTCTCTTGGGGGCTAATAACCTAATATAAATTATCTTCTTGAGCCGACAAGTCTTCTAGGGTTATTAGCCAACTCATTAGGGTTTCTTCTTGCTTCCCGAAGTATTCTATCCTCGTCAGGTTTACATGTGGAGGTAAATACCTCCCGCAGCTACCATAATATCAACAATAACAACTTTGTACTCTAAAATTGTGTTGCTCCTTGCAATCAACTAGCTGTAAAACATCACAAGAACAATTTATTTGCAGCTATCAATGGTTAGTTCCCATAAATAAATAATATTTAATTTGAAATTTGAAATTTAACTAAGAACTTTTGCAGCATACCTATTGAGATTTAAACAACGAACATGTTAAAAAATCAGAGAAAATACCTATTTACTATGTTTGAATCTATGTGGTTTTAGTGGCATCCAATAGGTAGAAACACACTGCCAAAAGTCTTCCTTCTACATTTGCCCTGAGTGGAACAACTTTCCACCCTACCAACATCTTATCCCTTTAGTTTCCTAGCCCTTTAATTTTACAAGAAACCACTTTAGTTTCCTAGCCCTATGTGCCTACAACTCCAAAAACATCAATGCACACTAGGTTTCTTCCCAAAAAATTCAAGCTCAATAAATTTCCCAAATTCTCAAGAAAAGATTGAACTTCCAACCCTCCCTCAACACTTCCTCCTCCCCCCTATTTATCACTCCCGATGCACTTCCTCGCAAGCCTCCTCATCTACTGTCATCATTAAACTAACCACCTTACACTTGAGGTCCTAGGTAATAAATTGCAAAGGTAAGAAAATTCTTCAATTGCATGTTGAACAATTAATACATTCGACCTTTACACTAAAACTTATGACAACCAACCATGCTCCAAACCAACCGAGCAACAAATATCTTGTCTTTAAATATTTTAAATGCGCACAATATTATTTCCATAACATCAATCAATTAAGCAATTAATAAACCTAATTAGTAGTGAACTCTTACATAACCATATAGTGTAGGTGCCACTGGTATGGTTACATCACTAGTGTAGACATACTTCGTGCATGTATTGATAAAAGTGAGTGACCAATGCTTCTAATGCACAATTCTCTTATGTCCACCATCACACATGTTGGGCAAAAATAATGCATTTAATATTTTCATTTGACAAAGTCGCAATGATTCGACCTGCATGCTACCTAGATAATCACACCATATTTATCGAAATGTACTACACAAGCATTTTAAGCATGGTAAGGAATCTAATAAAAGAAGGAAATGATGACAACTAATTCCTATCTAGATTCCAACCAACTCATAATCACCCCCAAACCCATGTTCATCTCTACTTCCATCTTCCATCTCCCGTCTCCTCTATTGCAATATGTTGGAGCATTGACTATATCGACCTAACTTCCCCAACAGATAACCAACAGTCCTCATCACACGTTTGGGGGAGCATGGCTAACATCGACCTCCCACAGGTCTAGGTTTTGGAGGATATAAGATGGATAATGCCTCCACCCCTCCTAATAGAACTAGAGTCAACACTCTAACGTCGAGTCCCAACCACATTGTGCACTTGTTCTTCAAGCCACATCATTGAATAATCACTCTAGGCAAACCCTGCTTGATGTCAAAATCATACTTACCCATGAATCATATTAGTGTTTAAAAACATAAATTAAATCATTAAGTAAAACTAATAGCATGAAAATATTATCTTGATGTCTATGACATCCAGGTTACCTCGGCACTATACCCATTTAGCGATTGCATAGCCTGTTAAGCTGTAGGTTAGCTCATAACTGACATACACATATATATAACAATTTCATGCAATAACTCGTGTTGTTCAAGTGAGCAACAAATATTCATATACACCATGCATAGCATCCATATACATACATAGCATAAAATCTTGAACCAATAGCAATATACTATTACTAGATTGCCAATTGCAAATTAAATTTTTGCCACATGTTTGATAGTAGTAAATTCACAACACATGAAATCCTATTTCTAATGTCTTAAAGATGCTTGTTAATCTTTCCTTAATATTCAGGGGTCATCTGCTCGTCATTACATCAGAAGGTTAACACTATAAGACTCAACACTCTCACCAGCTACCTTAGTTTCTTTCCATGATTATACTCGATAACATAGCCACTTCCCCACAATCAACATAATTGCTATACATGAAACCATAACAAGTAACTACAATCATATTTCAGCTCCAATCTGCTGCTATGTTTAACATCTAGCGATAGCCGTTTCCTTGTAATCTGTTGCAACCGAAGTGCTAACCTAGTGGTGACTCAGTAATACTTAACCTCGGTGGTAACCAAGTACTAAATCAGTGATACTTAACCCCTTTTGGTAACCCAGAAGTAACTTGATGGCAACCTGCTAGTAGCATTTTCTATACCTAACATATAATATATTAGTATCTTCAGGGAAGAGTGCAGGATTATTAGATATCTATGGCTATATGTAGTTTATAACTTCATAATAACGAGTATGCGTGTTAAACACTTATAGCATACAATCAATAAATTATAGTACCGACTATCTGATATCTTACATAAAGGAGTTGACTAATGTATTTCTAGAGCATGGAGAAAAAAGAATATCGCTCACTTTGAAATCTATGCCCTGTAGTGACTCCGGGGATAGGTCTGTCACTTTTGAGACTGCAAAATGCACCAGCCCTGTGTTTATGAGCTAACATACAGGTTAACAGGCTATGCAATCGCTAAATGGATATAGTGCCGAGGTTGTAACAGATTATTCAAAGTCTATTGTGGGTTCCCGCCAATGGAAGGAAGCAATACTGTTGACATATGGATAATTAGATCGCATGGCAGGGAGCTTTAAAGTACCATCCAACTCTTGTAACAGACTATTCAAAGCCTATTGTGGATTCCCGACCGTGGAAAGAAGCAATACTGAGGACATATGGATAATTAGATCGCATGGCAGCGGGCCTTAGAGTACCATCCAACTCTTGTAACAGACTATTCAAAGCCTATTGTGGGTTCCGGACAATGGAAAGAAGCAATACTGAGGACATATGGATAATTAGATCGCATGGCAGGGGGCTTTAGAGTACCATCCAACTCTTGTAACAGACTATTCAAAGCCTATTGTGGGTTCCCGACAATGGAAGGAAGCAATACTGAGGATATGGCTAATTAGATCGCATGGCAGGGAGCTTTAGAGTACCATCCGACTCTTGTAACAGACTATTCAAGAATCAAAGCCTATTGTGGGTTCCCGACAATGGAAGGAAGCAATACTGAGGATATGGATAATTAGATCGCATGGCAGGGAGCTTTAGAGTACCATCCAACTCACAGTCCACTCTCTTTAGTGTGGGGAAGGTAAACATTTAACAAGGATTCCCACCAAATTTCATTTGAACTATCAGCGTTCGAAGTTTTGCTCAGAATAGATGCTTTTACAATTCAAGAGAGAGAGATGGATGCTGAGGTTTCTTGCACATGCTGGGAGAGGAGGCCTCATTGGCAGGCCCTTTAGGCCCTTGATGTGAGCTTATTGCATTGGAATTGATTATCCAATGCAATATAAGATGCGTTCTCTTCAAAAATGAAAAGAAAAGGTCGGCATGTTGCAGAGTACCGATGAGACAGCAAAATTTTCCCTAGCTTTTTGAAGCTGAACATTCATCAAACAGAGATAACATTGGAAAAGGCCTATGGGTCAGATAAGCCTGATTCAAAATTGGCCAATACTAACATCACCATAAATTGCCAATAAAGAATTTGCTTCTAGGCTCAAATCAGCATATTATTAGTTCTAAATTAATTTGTTTTTTCTAGAAAATATCATAATTACCAGAAACGGTTGTATCTGGGCGTCGCATTACCATCACGTACCGAGCGGATACAGTTTGGTCCACGTAACATTGACCGTATTGTACGGTATAGCCACAAACACACCATACCATTCAAATTCAGAAAAAACACCCTTAGATCGTCAAATCCTATCTATACTTTTAAATTTTCTAAAATATGTTTTTCACAAACATATTTTTATCGTATCGTATCCGTTTATGGTAACTATTGAAAATATGATCACTTTTTCTTCCAGATTTAGGTTGATCTACCCTGTCAATTGACCTTACCTCATTTTCCTAAACTTGTACAGTCTGCTGAAAGTAACAGTGACTAAGATCTTGAAGACATTAAACCGAATCTCTGTCTCTCACACACACACATGAATTTCTTGGATTGCATCAAGTACTCTGAGAAGCGGCAACATCCAATCAACAGAACTTGTCAAGTCACAGCCTTATCAGTTGAATTTCTCAAATCCCAAAATGGAATGTTCACGTTTATAACCTCATACAATACAGAGCTCAAGTCCTAAAATGGACTTTCAACGCAGTATGAAACAGGAAAGAGGACCGTTTAATAGCCAGAATGAAATGTTCCACCCTCCCAAGTTCTAGTCATGGTGGACCAATTCCAGATGACTACTGTTGGTTCTTATTCAAAGAATCTGCAGATGTATTATTATGTCCATGTTTTACAAGGTTTGGTTTGTTCTCTGAGTTATCATGGATCTTGTGAATCCACCATATCCAACTGTGAAGAATAGCTATCTGTCCATTATGTGTGAATCCACCATATCCAAATGCAAAGATAGTTATTTGTGAGCTATATGTGCTCAATTCATGAGAACCCAACTAAATGAAGCAACATTCAATTAAAACATAAAAAATCGTTGAAGTTAGAAAACAACACAATACAACAAATATATACACCAAAAAATATATTAAAAAAAGACGAATAAAACATAAAAGATGGAAGACAACATATTTGCTGTAAGAAAATATACATTTCACGTTATTGATATAAAACAGCAGAAATATGAACTGGAAAAAAAAACATTAAAAAAAAGTGAAGAATAAAGCAGAAGAGATGGGGGACAATATGCGATGGAAGAGAGACAAATATACAACTAATGACAACTGAGTTATGAAGGACGTGAGATGAGAATGAAATTAGAAAGAACGTGTCAAGTAAATGAGGCCCCTAAAGAAGCGGCAATGAACAGGTATATAGAACGAAGAGTAAGATGAAATGCATGAAGATCATCTACTAGAATCGATCAAGACTTAAGCCCAACATCCAACAACCAAAAAGATATATTTTGGCAGTCTTCTACACTTACTGGAACCAATGAGATATTTGCAGAGACCACTGTTCATTATAACTATGCTTTCCATTTAAAGAAAAAACAGTGCACATATGAAAGATATGCTCAGAGTAGGTGCATAATAGAAATACCGACCATTTAAGTACAAAGCGAATGACAACATTTTAAGCGTAGCATACAAGCTCAAAAATGTCATGAGACTTTCGAATTCTGGACTTCATATGTTGTGCGAGTTAAGCTCAACACAATCCAAATTTCAGATATTTAGATTTACAGTTCATGATCGACAGTAAGAATCCAATATGATGAATTGTAAATATAACTCTGGCCATGTTTGTTCTGCACAAAGAGAGCTGAACTGAGGATGACAGAAGAGAGAGAGCACGCCCAGAGTCTAATGATTTTTTATCTCCTTGCAAACTTTAGCTGTGGTGTTCCGCTCTAGCACCATTGTCATCTTGTCAGATTCCTTCATATGTCTTAACCAGTTGTCGTTAAGATGATGATTTGAATCTAGTCTGTCAACTGATGAATCAGAGGGAGTCTTTCTACGGCGTTCATTGTGGCCTGCCAGCCGTCTCCTACAACTCCTTTTTGCTTCATCAAACTCTTCTAACACATGGAATCTGTATAGAAAATGCAACCAAGAAAGTATAATAAGCTGCTGAACTCAACACACGATATCAACTTATCTAACTTTGAATGCTAGAAACAGGCATTCATACCCATCCCATGTAGAATCTTACTACCTAGAGAGCAAATATTTTTTCATCATGCAAATATTGAAGCAATGAAATCAACTTCGAAGAAGGTCCAATAAGCTAATGAACTACACACATGATACCATCATATCTAACTGTAATAGCTAGGAAAAGGCCTCCAAAGCCATCTTCCTTGAAGATTACATCATGCAATTCAAACATTTTTGTCTGTTGTAGCCTGTAGGCTTGTTTAGGTTCAGCCTGTAACAGCACCGGACTATAGGATCTTGGGAATTAATTCACCCATACTTCCATACTAGTGTCATTCCTAACCCATAAGGCCAAAGTCATTCCTGTGGCCATAAAGAACCTGTTAATGAGAACTTCCACGAGTCTTGACATTGTGGTACTGGTTCTGGTTGGCTTATAAAGGTAGCCATAAGGCAATTCTGCATAAGTCATCAGGTACTCTAAGAGCTCAAAAGGGTATTTCCATGAAAAAGGTCAGTCACATATTCGAAGATTAGTACCATGTGCGATTTCTTGTCTTTACTCATTGTGAGACCCCATTAAAGATGCATCGTATGGAGGAATGGCCCTTCAAGGAAGAGTGCCATACAACCATTTTCCGCAAATGAGACTAAGATAACAAAAGATCCCTGTGAATCACTAAACAGCTGCCTCAAAGATGAAAACAAGGAGTATTGAGATCAAAGAACTTTAAAAAGAAGATAGGGCCAGGAATCATATGCAAGATAAATTATATCATAGTTATTTATTAAATAATAATTTGTTAACTGTTGCAAAAAAGACTTCTATGTGTAGCTATGTTCACTGCACAAATACAAACTTTTAATTCAGGAATGGGATTTGACTCTGAGGAGCATGTTATTAATAATTACTATTTAATTAAATATTAATATTTATTGTCTTAAATTTAATATAATAATACATGAATATTGTATTTTTTTTTGAAGAAAAAAATCATTATATTTGATATTTCAAGAAGTGAAATCAAAATATACATCAACTGAGTCTCTAGGCTCCTCAGCAAAACAGATCATTTACAGTCTATGACCTAGGCAGAACCTCTACTTTATTACAATGTTCCACCAAGTCTCCGGGACAGGGGAACGCGGGTGTGGGGAGATGCACAGGGCCCAGGGGGGGACGTGTGGAAGTACCCCCAAATTTTAGGGATTTTTGGGAAATGGGGGACGGGGGAACGGGGGGACGTCACATATATAATATAAAAAATTTAAAAAATAAAAATTTAAAAAATAAAAATTTAAAAAATAAAAATTTAAAAATAAAAATAATAATGATAATATGATAAATCTCAACAATAACAATTCAATGTTCATCTCATGCAAATTCATTAGTAAATACTAAAATACTACTAAATTAGTAAATTCAAAATTCAAATTTGTAAATGATATAAACCATTAAACATGATTCAAAATTCAATTCAAATTCAGTAATGAAATACATTGATTCATAAATCATACATAAAAGTTGAAACGTAAATAGTAAAATAATAAATATCGATACATTGATTTAAAAATTAAATTCATCATTCATCATTCTAGAATCTAATTAATTAGTACTAAGCAAAATACTTATTAATTAATTGCGTTTTAAAATTTATAAAATTATATAATGGGCATAAGTTATAAGATGGCATATGATAAATTATAAGTTATTGTGTTTTAATATTTTATTGTTTTAAATTATAAGTTATTGCCTTTAAAATTTATTATTTAATAAATTAATTGTGTTAAAAAAAATTGGGGGGACGTCCAGGAGTCCCTCTTTTGGGGGGCACGTCCAGAAGTCCCCCTTTTCAAGGGGGGACGTCTAGGAGTCCCCCTTTTGGGGAGACTCGTCCCCCACCTTGGAGAGTCGCATCCCCCCGCGTCTCCCCAAAAAAGGGACGTGGGGAAACGTCCCCCCTAGAGTCCCCCTGTCCCAGGGACGCGACCCCCACCCTGGGGGACGCATCCCCGTGGAACACTGCTTTATTACAGTCATCCAAAACAGTCTTTGTCATTGCAAGAGACCAAAATTTTCTTCTAAATAAAACAAAAAAAGTCCCATTAACATACCAGAGATTAACCCTACAACTAGCTTACAAGTTGAAACCTTTCCAGAAAATTAAAAGATAGAAATGGAAGAACAGCAAAGTGCTCTTCTCCCCTGAACTCCTGAGATTCCAAAATACCTTCCTGCAAAGAAAGAGCATCCTTTGAGAGGAGATCTACCTTTTTGTTGAATTCCCTATATATATGCTTGAAGGAGATAAAATCAAAAAAATTATTTACCTCTAGAACTCTAAGCATTATGGGTCCCAGAGTCGAAATTGAGATTTGGAATTTGCCAATTGCCCAATCCATCAGCAGCTTGGAATCACCCAATACTTGCAGATTCCTGATCCCTTTATCTGCAGCTATTTTCAGCAAAATCCACAAGGCTTGAATATTGTATTTATGAGATGCATAAAAAGACATCCCCTCTTGAGATGCTTCTCTCAATATTTATCCTTCGATAAGGTAGAGTACTGTGGAAGTCCTTGGTGAATCTAGGTTGCACTTGCTTGCAGACATCTGTAAAGACTTCTAGAAATATTCTACATAAAATATTGCATCAAGTAGCTGATGGATACTTTCATTTTGAGAGGGTATTCAATTTAGAGGTTTCACCGTGCAGGGGTACTTATACCCTTAAATCTATAATGATGTCCAAATTTTACAGTCATGAATTTTCATCCAAGTTCATGCCAAAAGCCTTAAGAATCTTGAGCTACTAAGCTTCAAGATTGATGTCAGCTCCTCCTATAGGCGTGGCATAAAAGTTAAAACAAAGATGCCATTTTGAAATTTCCCACTGTTATAGACAATGTATGACACCACCAATGGCACAAAACAGAATCTCCATTTCCAACAATGATGTCCAAATTTTACAGTCATGAATTTTCATCCAAGTTCACGCCAAAAGTCTTAAGAGTCTTGGGCCACTAAGCTTCAAGATTGATGTCAGCTCCTCCTATAGACATGGCATAAAAGTTAAAACGAAGATGCCATTTTGAAATTGCCCACTGCTATAGACATTGTATGACACCACCAATGGCACAAAACAAAATCTCACATTGTACACATACTGGATGTATCCTTTAGTCCCATTCACCTACTTTTGTGATCATTCGTTGGACATTAATACAATTATCTTATCTTATCTTATCTATCTTATCTGGTATTCTTCTACTTGGCAAGCAAATAAATTCAATTTTTGTTGGTCCTCCAAACGTCAAGCTCCAACTTAGTATTAATAACGTATCTTTTATATTCTGACAATTTTTAAATCAGTAAGCGTTAATCTTTGTGATATGTGAACATTAATATTTAAATGTTAGGGTTAGCAGTTAGGAGGTTAAACCACCATAACCCACCTAGGGTGCTATATCATGATGTAATGAGGGATGAATAACTCAAGAGTGGTAATTGTAATGTGGGCAACCTACCTTGGGCTCCCATTCATGTACTTGCTGCAACATCCTCAATATATCTGACAGTCATTTTCTCTCCACAACTAAGTATGTTATTTTGTTGTGCACACTTCCTACATGGTATCAGAAAGAATACAGTTCCAGAATCTAAGAATATTAAGAAGAGACAAAAGGTTAGTGGGTTTCTAAGGAGTGTTTGTTATGGCTCGTGTGGGACCAATCTCAGAATCCTGTATGGTCCGGCAAGAGAGAGTCTCAAAGAAAACTTGAGAGGCAAGTGAATGTGTATTTTATTTTTTTGAAGTACAAAACTAGGAAGGAAAGAGAACAAAACATTGGTACATCCTCATGAAGAAATAACTAGAAAAAGAAAAGAAAGAAAGAACCTGACGCTATGCAGCAAGACAGCAGATCACAGTGCCATAACTGATGGATTCCAGGTAGACAGTGGGAAAAGATCATGGCAGACCTTAAGGTATTTTTTAATATCTGGCAGAGACACAGTTTCTTCAGTTATCTGCAAAATTATAAAACCCAAGAATGTTGGTATTGGCTGGAAATATCCAGGTGCACATGGACAGTCCAGAACGAAGTCAGATGTGACATTTTAAAACTATATGTTTGTTTTCATCACAAGGACATGTATAATATTTTACTTAGAAAAAATGTAACAATGTTTGAAAGTTCGGTGGATGAAAGTATATAACTGTAACATTGGTTCCAGCCACCTCAACATGTTTGGGTGTCTCCAGCCCTAGGCAGCAAGAAAATAAATTCAGATTTGTAATAGGTGAAACCAAACAGCATGAATGTACCCTAAGAAATTTATTTTTTTTAAATGTGAACAAAAGGTTGAGATTATCCCTGAGAGCAACCCTAATCTTAGGTGCAGTGGACAAGATTATTGGAGTTATAAGATAACTGAGTTGAGCCAAAAAACTCTGATCCAGTTGTGTAAACTTGGAAACCAAAGAAGTTGGTTGTAACAAAGTAGCCAAAGAAGCATGATAAGTCGGTGAGAATAACAAAAGTGATAAAAACTGGAGACATGTCACCTACCCATGGGGCTAATCTAGATAACTGGCAGGCACCACTGCTTTTTACGCAGTTGACTCAGTGGATGGGAACTAGACATATGCGGTATTTAGAACAATGGTCAAACCATAAATTGGAGGGACTTGTAAGTTAAGAAAATTTGTTAAGGAAGGTGTACAACAGTAAAAACCAGAGAGGCTTGCATAACCTTGGTGTCGTTGAGTGCAATCATAGGAGAAGGCACTCAATATCAGACCAGGGATCAGGTTTACATAAACAACTCTCATCTTAAGGGGGGTTGAAGACATCAGATTTCAAGTTCAAGGTAGGACAAACTTTTTCAATACAAACAGTTTTCAAAGTTCAATTGTAATTGAGAACATTTAGAACTCCACCTTCAGGGGGGGATGTTAAGGAGCAAACATCAAGCTCCAACTTAGTATTAATGTGTATCTTTAATATCATGAGAACTTTAAGTTAGTAGACCATTGTAACATTTAGATGATAGGGTTAGCAGTCAGGTACTTAAACCACCATAACCAACCTAGGGTACTATATAATGATGTAATGAAGGATGAATAGTTTGAAACAGTGGTAATTCAATATTGTAACACGGGTAGCCCACCTCGGGCTCCTGCTCATGTACTAATTGCCAGTGTTCCACGGGGACGCGTCCCCCAGGGTGGGGGACGCAGGGGACGCGTTCCCCACGTCCCCGGGACGGGGGGACTCCAGGGGGGACGTTTCCCTAAAACCTAAGTAAGAAGTTGGAGTTGTAAGGTGTTTTGGTGTGCAGCTGAGGGTAGTAATTAATGGTAATGTTAAATTCTTAAAAATGACATTCTCCTTTATCTTTCATTTTCATCCTTTTACTTAAATTTTTAACATTACCATTAATTGTTTCAGGATGTTTGAGAGTGGTTCCAACCTCATTGGAC
>JZKD02S0145768.1:790712-804783 GCA_000966675.3 Picea glauca
GCACTTGGTGTTGTTTTGATATATTCATGAGCATACTTTGGATATGTTGTCTCTAATTGTCTCTAATGCTTTGGAAACATGATTTAAAATCTTAAAAATTTATTTTTAAAATTTTTTATATTATATATCTGACGTCCCCCATTTCCCAAAAAATCCCTAAAATTTGGGGGTACTCGCGTCACGTCCCCCTTGTGCGTCTCCCCGCACCCTCGTCCCCCCGTCCCCCCGTCTTGGTGGAACATTGCTAATTGCAGCAACACTAATATATGACATTTATCATTCTCTCGACATTTATGTATGTATGTTTTGTTATGCACCCTAAATTTCCTACCATCTTTGGGCCTTCTTCAGATTGACAAAATTTGTCACTAGAGTCCACTAATAAAGTGAATGCCTGATTCTTTTACTTTGCCTCAAACTTTTAGAGTCTCTTCATGATCTTTTAAAACATAGTTTGATATTTTAGGAGGAAGTGTCTTATTTCATTTGGAACTAGTATTCAATAATCTTTTCATTTTCACCAACTTTCTTATCATTCTTTCTTTCATAGAAGTACAACTTTTAGTCTTGCAGATATGTTCTGGTTCATGGTACATACTTATCACAGAACTTATAACAACATCCGATAGGCTTAGGGGCTTGATTAGAGGACTTTGATTCAATTTGACAAGAGGAAACATATCTATTAGAGGATGCATTGTTAGCAGAACCAAATAGGCATAATCTGTGGACTCTAAAGTTTAAAGTTTAAACTCTATTATCTTCACTTTCTGTACAGCTTCCTCAACACCTGAGATTGTACATAATTGTAACTTCCTTATCTTAGACTTTAGGGTAGAACTATGTAATTATTGCACAATTTCTATTGGATATTTTGAACTTTTCTATCAAGAATCTCCCATTAATCTGTGTAATTTCAAGACTATTTGTCTGTTGCAGATAGGAAAGTTTGGTGAAGACAACTTCTTTGATATTCTGAGATCTCTTGAAAAAGTCTATAAAAGGGAACTCCTAGGATGCTTCCTTTAAACTTTATTAGTTCCACAAAATCAACCCCAAGGGAGAAATGCCAACAGAACTAGGGGCTAGGAATTTTGTCCATCACCACAGGCCCTGCCTGTTTGCACTGGTCATGACAGGCCACCCTCCCCCGTTTGACCAACCAATCAAAGCCCCACTTATTTAAAAAGGACTATAATAAATGTTTGCTACTTAATTGAAAGTCGTTTAGTTTTGTCTGCCCACCAGAGATAGCACTCTTAACTAGTGAACAAAAGGGCCCTGGGCCCTACGAAATCATAAATACTTGTTACTTTTGAAATTAGAGACTAATAAGGTTAAACCATTTCTAAATTGGAAAAATTGCCAATTCTGTTTATTGCATTGACTACAAGTCGCACCAATTCTACATCAAAAATTATGACAATCTTTTGAAGTGGCAACAACAAAGGATAAAGCACTTTCGCATTTTTGCTAGTTTTAAAGTTGCAAAAGTTCTTCAGTGAAAAGATTTCAATTAGAAATAACTTAAGAAGCTACATATTCCAGACAATTTTTGCATGAGATTATGAGAGGATCATAGCTAGATTATAGATTGTATATGATGAATCCAAATGTATTGAACTAAGCAAGATAAAATTAAAAAATACAAATTGAAGCAAGTTTGATGCCACTGGACCTACATGTTCTAGGTCAAGGGTCGTTTGTTGTTATGCTTTGTTATAGCCTTCTCATATTTCTTATACACTCTAGGGGGCGAGTTTAGTTTAGAGGGCATTTTTGGTTTAGAACCAACCTTATTTTGGTTTTGGCTAGTGCTCATGGTGCCTGTGTTTATGGCCTGTTGTTTTTTGTATAAAATGCCTATGTACATTACTTATTCCTATTATTAGTCAAAGGAAGCATTTTATCAAAAAAAATGTAGTCCAAGTGGGTCACAGAAAGTTTTGCATCTAAATAATTTTGTCTGCAAAATGTGGACCTTGAGCACCCAGCAAGAGAACCAAGGAGTATTATAAAGAAGTTCTAATGGAGAGTTCCATGAAAGCTATAACAGTAACACCCTGAATGAATATTATGGAACATCAAAGGGAGGGCCCCAAAAACTATTAGTGAGCTTTCCTTTAGGCAAGTTGTATTTGGAAATTGAGGATCTTTGAAATCAGTAATGGCAACTCTAGAGGAGCTAATGAAGAATATACAAAAGGAAACAATGAGGACATGAAGGTGTCCCAAAAACATTGCTAAACACATGCCTTCCTAAAGGGGACAAGAGCCCAAAAGACAAGACTAAAGTTGATACTATAGCAAAAAAGGGTAGGTAGGGGTGGCTAGCCAAGGGGGGACTCTTTTTGATCCCAAACTCTCCTGAGAGGTCTCCAAATAGCTAAAGAATCAAAGGTCAGATCATTGATCATTTTAGGAGACTCCATGGTGATTATCAAAGCCATGCTTGGGAGATCTGCTCCAGTAACAAGCAAGCTAGCTATGGTCATAGTCCGAGCCTAAAAAGAGGCAAGTTCATTAGATAAGGTCTCCTTCTTCCATGTGAGGCGTGAGCTCAACTTTGAAGCTGATACAAGGGCCAAAAAGGCCACTACCTTAGTCTTAGGTGAACATGTCCAAAATGGGGTGCAAACCACATGCATCATCCCCTAAGGTTGGTTTAATTACACGTCAATCATCATTTAATATCCACATGGCTCATCAACACACATCAACTTAGTGGTATTGAGAGGAGAGCATCGAGGACAACCCCCAACCTCTCTCGCATGCGAGCTTTCTCAGTGTATTGAATGCCTTAGCATGAAGTTGCGTTGGCACTATGGGATGATGGAATACTTGTGAATGAGAATTGGGAATAATTGTGGTAGAGAATTGTTGGTGTTAGGCCTCCAGGTACAGGAATTTGAGAGGATTGTCTGGGATCTGAGTTATTTCATGCCAATGATGAGAATTTCTATTGGGATAGCAAGGAAGACAGTTGTTTTAGCTTTAGTGTCATGGTTTGGCACCTTTGTTCTCCGATCCTCTAGCATTCTAGTTCTAGCCTAGGGAAATTGGAAGAGCCTCCGGGGCAAGCAACTTGGGTATCTGATTTTCTCCAGCCCTGTCTTTTTCCAGTTGGTTTCCAGTGGATTTTGTTCTTTGCTAGGCTTTCTTAGCAATATCAAGGGCTCAGAGCTTGGTTGGATTTCTTGGTGTCATTTCTCTTTATACATTGAAATTTGTAAGGTACTTTTGGTTAAGGGTCTCACCTCTATTAGTTCTTTGTGCACGGTGCCAATAGCCTACTCCTCTGTTTTCAAGGGACGAAGTTTATGTGCAAGTGTAATCTTTTGCCTCAGTTGGTTTGCAGGTGTACAGAGTCCAGCTATGGAGAACGGGGACGTCTTGGAATTCAGAAGGATATTGAGGAGACACGAGGCACATATTCAATCCAACGAGACATCATTGTTCTAAATAACTAAGGTGCAAAAAAATGAGCACCATTGTGTTTCTCAACATGCAACTATTATGAACTTACTAGTACACCAAAAATAGAGGCTTGATATCTTGGAGGCTAAATGTAGCATGCTACAAAATTTGGCCCTTAATCTTCGTAAGGATTCTCTCTCATCTGCATCAAACAACAAAGATCCGACTAACTCTGTTCAAGTTGAACTGAAGGAAGAAGATACAGTTCTTCGGCTAAAGGAACCAATGGACATTGAGCAGCAGCAAAGGTTGGTACATTTGGTAGTGACTTGGTTATTCGACAAAGAGACAAAAGCCAATCAAGGAAGCAAATTTAAAATTTTAAGTTATCTATTTAATTATTCTAGATTCTATCATCTAAAATTCTAAATCTGAAATTTACTATTTGCTGCGAGGGGGGGGGCACTCCCAAAGCGCGCTATGAACATGAGTGTTCAGGAAGCGCGCTTTGCTGCGAGGGGGGGGGCACTCCCAAAGCACGCTCTGAATGGGAGTGTTCAGGAAGTGTGGTTCCTAAATGCTCTCGTTCAAAAGCAATTTCAGGGAGCGCGCTCCCGTCCAAATAAGATGACTCCTTGAGCATGGAGCAAACCCCTCCCTACCAAGTGGGGGACCGATCACTCCTTGAGCAAGGAACGAACACTCCCTGCTCAGAGAGTGATCGATCCCGAGTCGCTCGCTGAGTGCTCCCCCACTTTAAAAACGCACCCCGAAACGCTCCTGCATGCGTGACGCAAATTTGGGTTTTTTTATTGTTTTTTGGAGAGAGTTGAAACTGTTATAGCGCAAGTTGTAGGTTGGGAAAATCCCAACCCAACCACAAAGCAAGTGCTACAACTTGGGAATCCTACACCCAATGTCACTTCGATGTAGGTCTCGCACTTCAAGGGTGACTAGGTCACTCTAGGGAGGCGATCTCGGTGACCCTAGGGGGAATGAGATGGATATGGATAGAGATGGAAGTGGAGCCCCTAGAGGTCAAGTCTAAGTGGAGTGAAATGTGTGGAATGAAGTCTTGGGAAAGTCCAAGGGTTGCCAAGTATGTTGAGTAACGTGTATATGGTGAAATACCTGTCTGAGACACAAGAAAAACCACTTTGCAATGATGTATGTTAGTTGGATCAACAAGTTAAGCTTGTTGTCCCTAATTTGCAGCAATAGATAACAGTATATATCAGCAATAATATGGTACTATAAGTTGCTCAATAAGTGCTAAAGATCAAGTAGAAGATACAAGAGAAAGACTAGTTAATGACTAGCTAAACTCAAGATGAAAAGCCAATATTCTAGCATAAAAAGATAAGGTTGTTGTAAACACTTGTCTACAGCAAATTATATCAGCCTTATGGCTGTGACATTCAATGTATTATAGCAAGAAAATCAGCCACTGAAAATCCCTCAAACTTTGCCAAAAAGTGTGCTAGACCAAGAAGAATAAGTGTGCAAACTTTGAGCAACATCTAATGGTTGATAAGAGAGTTATTCAAGCAAATGATTAGGGTTTCTGCAGCCCTAATGGCTGAAGATGTAATTTTATAACAGCAGCAAGAAGTAGCCCCTTAATGGGGACGCCCTAGTGGCTGTGAGGTGCCCAAGGCACAAGGAATACAATCCACTTTGCAAGAAGTAAAAATGACCAAAAATCACGTTTCCCAATGCAATATTTTATTTCTCCAATGCAATAATAAATGACTGGTGCTCTTAATAATTGGGTTAATGGGATCATGCAAAGAAAGAGCTAGAGAAGCTACCTCCTTGGGGGTGTAAACCCTCTTACTCCCCAAGGCAAGTTTCTCTATCTAGGATTTAAGCTAAGAGGGTGTATGCCCTTATACTTATCTTAGCAAACCCTTGTTTAACCAATAACATGAAGCATAAAATGATGAAGACTATGGTGGGGGTGTATACCCTTATACTTCCCACCTAGCTCCTAGCACAATGACCTTGACTTGATACAAATGATAGCATGAAAGTAAAGACCATACCAATTCAAGGAAAAATGCCAAGATAATCCACCACAATAGCAAGAGATAAGCCTTCCAAGGCTAGCGCATCACTTCCATCAACCATAACATCAAGAGATAACCATAAACAAGAGCCAAGAGAGACAAATTTGCCAAAGGTAGCAAAAATTTCAAACCAATACTTCTCACAATGAGGGAGAGTTATGTTCAAATGAGATCTTATGATCTCTTATTTATACAAAATGTCACTAAGGTGACTTGTCCGTAAATTAAGGGGTAAACCACAAGACTAGGGGTCAACAACCCTAATCTTGCCCCCTTTAACAAAGTAATATTAAACAATTCATTTAAAGTTTCACTTTTGCACAAATAAACCTTAATTTTACATGGACGTCTTCCCTTTAGGGGACGTTTTGCCACTTAGAAGACGTCGTTGGTGTTGGAGAAGCATGGGTAGGCTTCCAAAGGCCACATGTCAAGCATATAGGCAATCTCCTCATGGTGAAGACCTTCTTCTCTTCAAAATGTCCACGTGTCAATGAGTGGCACCTCACCACCAAACCCTAACCCCCAAGGTGACGTCATGCCTCTAGGAGTGACGTTTTGCCTCTCCTAGGCAAAACATTTGGCATGTGGGGGAATAGGCTATGTTGTCCAAGTCATCTTCAAAGCCTTCCAAGTCTAATCTTTCTCATCCGGCATGCGGGCCCTTGACATCCAACCTATGGGCATTGCCCTTTCCTTCAACAAAGTATTCCTCTCTACCACCAAACACCACAAAGTCAAATTGTGTGTTGTCCTCTACAAATTCAAGAAACCAATCTTTCTAGTTAGTGAAATGCTTAAAAGCTCCTAAAAATATACCAAGCGTTGGACTTGCCACCTTTTACCCTTTTGTTTCTTGCTACAAATGCATAAAATTTGTCTTCCTTGTGCTCAACTACATTGGCTTGCTTCTTTCCAAATTGGTGATCTTTTCTAGAATAAGCCTTTAGTTGTGTTGTTCATCTCAACCATTTTTGATAGACTTCGCTCATATGGCCTATCTTTCTACAATAATAATTTATTACTTTTATGGGTTTGTTTATACCTAAAAAATTGCCACCATCATTTCCATCTTTCTGTTTATCACACTTTCTCTTGCCCTTAAATTTCGTTACTAGGGTTGTCTCTTAGGATCCACTCCCACTACGAAATTGCTTCTTACATCTATCTATCCTTTTGAAGAAATTTGTTGCACAATTGCTTAAAAGTGAGATTGCTAGATTTTGTTGTGACATTCAATGCCTCAACAACAAAAGATTTGAAAAAAAATGGGAGACTCTTCAAAGTAATAACTACCAATTCCTCTTCATATACTTTTCTACCAATGGCCAACAATTGATCTATTATATCTTTAATCTTTAACAAATGTTCTTGAAGTGAATCTCCTCTACCATATTCATTAAAAATAACATTTTTTTAGAAAAGAAAGCTCTACCTTTATACAACATCTCATGTAACTCCTACAATTGCTTCCATATTATGTATGCATCATCGCCCTCATGTACTTTATGCAACATTTCATCAATCACAAATAATTTTACCAATATTACCGTTTCTTAGTGCTTAGAGTCAAAGGTAACTTGTTCTAGAATCACTTGTTCGCAATGGCTTCAAGAGCCTTGTGGTTATCAAGCTACTCACATCTTTTACTAGTAACCACTCCCAACAAGAATCTATAGTAGAAAATTGTGATCATTCATTGTTTCTAGGTGCTAAAGTTATGCCCATTAAATTTTTTACTTATTTCTAACATTGTGTTTGATATATAGGCCATTCTCAACTAGAATTTTTGAGCACTACACTATTGATCAAGCACCAAAAAGAATATGAGAATTCGCCCTCAAAAAAAGGGTTACCTTTGTTACATTGTTCATTGTTGTTATTCCAACCCAATATCAACAGCCAACCCAACTCAAGCAAACATAGCAATTCAATAAAAATATATTGTTGTTATAATTCAACAATTACCATCACTTATAACCCTAGCATTGTAACTTCAACATGGACTTTTGCCTGTTAGTCTCAAAAAAAATCATGAAAATTCGAAGAATAACACCTTTAAAAAAATAAAAAATTATTGTTCTTGAAGCACCAGTCAATGTGCTTTTACACCACAGGGTTGCTTGCCTATAATCAATGTCTCGTAATTCACACCAAAATGTGTGTCTATCACATGTGACTTGAGGCTTTGTCCTAGCCCTACCAACTACATGAGCCCGTGCATGTATTCTCCATGCCTTCAGCCTCCTACATATCACTATTTTTTCTATTTTGCAGCCCTTATTCTTGTTGTGCATAGTTGTACCCACTATGACCTCGATGCAGCCCTTTGCATGACAAGCCTACAACCACCTTCGACCCACTCTACCTCCTTCACTTAAGCTATGTTCCCTTCAACATTGGGCATGCATGAGCATACAACAAAATTGCCCTTCTTACAGTCTATAGTGCTCTCTACTAGCCCTTCTACAATCACAGCCTCACAAACTTTTGCTACAGGCCATGAACACTCTCCACTTAACACCATTATAGGCATACACACATTGTTACAAGCATACAAGCAACTATTGCACCATTACAAGCATACACAAGACTTTGGATGTTCTCTGCATTTTTACTTTTTCTATAATAGTTTTATTTTCCTAAGTATAAAATTTTAGGAAAGGTATTAATACTATAAATCAGTATTATCAAGAGTGCCCGCCCAAGGTCTGCTCCCCCTTAGAACCGTGCTCCGAGAAGGAGCGCACTTCAGGGCTCCCTAAGACACTCCATGCCCCTATGGGGAGCATGGCGCTCCCTGGGATGCTCTCAAAGCAGGGAGCGTACTCCCAAAGCGCTCCTTGAACACTCTCTACATGCTTTCCACACGCTCCCTGAGACCACACAGACACTCCCACGCATGAGTAAAAAAAATAGGGTTTAGGGGAAAGTAAGGAAGGAAATACAAGAGCTCCTCCTCCCCCACTCTTTTCCTCGTTCTTTCATCTTTGTGTGCTTGAGCTTAGAGTGGGCAATGTTACCACACAAACTAGCACCTTAAGCCTAAAGTCCCAAAGATGGATGCTAGCCTTGTAGAACTCATGAGGTTGGCCACTATCACCTCACCAACCCTCCTCTCACTTTAGACAAAGGGGAGACTTAAGTCAAGGGGCGTATCCCTAAAGTTTAACTAGGCTCACTTCGTGTAGTAGGAGTGGGAGTAAAGAGAACCTAGCAACAATGTAAAATGGAAATGATGAATAAAATGACATGGGTTTGGGGTGATGAGTGAAAAGGAGACTAGTGCCTCACCTACTGGGGCGATGGAGTCACTTAGGAAATTTCAAAAGGGCAAGTCAAGGGTTTATAGGCAAACATGTGACATGTTCTAAACACCTAAACTTGGTTCAATAATAGATTTTGGTGATTAAGATTTTACAAAATAAGTGAGGGAGAGGATCACTTAAGACGCCTTCTTAAAGCAAGTGTGAGGTAGCCCCTTACCCCAAGATTGTATACATACACACCTAATACTTACATATAGCATGTGAAATGTTGTGATCTTGATGGTAGATGACTAGAGACTATAACATAAGACTTCACTATATCACTAGAAGCTCCCACAACGTAGCAAGATGCTCCTTTATGGCCTTATTTGCCTCTGACATTCAAAATTTTGCAAAGTTTCTAACCTATAAGTATATGCCCTAGAACAAATCCACAAATAAAATTACACAAAGGAAAGCATTACTTACATAGATAAAAAACAAAACCCCAAACTTGGAGCTAGCTTGCTCACAAGTACTTCTATTTCTCCAATATTCCAATCCATGTTACAAATGAGTGAGCAAATCCTTATATAGCTTTGAGCTCTAACTCTTCATACAAAAAAATATGATTTATTTTCCTAGACCACTTTTCTCTCCGAGGAATACAATAAAAATAAGACTCTTAACAATTTGCTTACTAAAAGTAATAAGAAGTTTGTTGAGATCTTGACAAACTCCAATAAAATATTCTAGGAAAATAAAAATAGCATTATCTTTCCTAACTAACTCCAACAACCAAGTCAACAATGAATAAATTAAGAGTTAATTGCAACTTCTTTCCAAAAATAACCAATGAGACAACTTCCTCAACTAATTCACCCATAAACAGCATAAGAATGTAACCACCTCTCCAAAGAGGTCAATCCCAACTTCAAGATATGCATGAAAAGATGGCTCCACATCCCACATGAAATCATGGTCAAAGATGGCAAGGGATTATGGCGGCTCCTAAACCAGATTAATAAAACCAAAGATTGAAGTGGCAATTTAATGGCATCTTGTTGCTTTTAATCGACGGCTAGTGCGAATTCAATGTAACAGCGCACATGGTAGTAATGTAACCCTTTCAAATTTTGATCCGCAACCCCCTTCTCATTAGCATGGTGGCTCATACATATGGCATCCTGCATTTCGACTGATGTGGAAAGCCACCTCACGTGGACTTAGCATGGCAACTTTGAGGACAGTGACTCTATGACGTCAACAAGTATGGCTCGACCCCTTTCAAAGATGTTATGTACGGCATCGTCCCTTTACAACTTAAGCCATCACATGAAATGGTGATTCGGCTTAGTAAATTAGATAATGGAGGTGACCCCCCATATGATGATGTCATTCGTTTTTTATATTTGCTTTATGAGAAATAACAATGTGCATGTGTACAATGGTATAGCGCCCCTCATATACTTAATTTTAAGCTTGTCCAATATGGGGGCAGCCTTTATGACATCATCCTTCATCACCCTTTTATAAGTGCGCCCTCGTGGTTTAAGTTTGTAAATGTCTGTTGAGCTTTATGTGACAGAGACCCTCTCATTATAATAACATAATCTTTGTTTTTTCCCTTTACCATGGTGCATGTTAAAGTGTAAAGGGGGTGGCCCTTTATTAACTTTGTTTTACATAAGTCTTCATTCATGAAAAGGGGGTGGCCCCTTTTATTTAAAACCTTTTAACTTTGCCTCCTTTACTATATATATGTATATATATAAGTGTAAAGACAGGGGTGGTCTCTTTAGAAAAGTTTTGCCACCACATTCACCATATATCAACCATGCTATGATCAAGCCTTCATACAAATGTGTAAGGAACCATGAGGCAAGGAACTAGAATTCATCAACCAAAGAAATGCAACATCAAAAGAGCATGTAAGACCACCAAGAGCAACCACTGAGAACACCACATGATCCTTCAAGGAGGATCACTCTAGTAAAAAACCCTCAAACCAAGAAAATTCCTTGTAAGTTACCCCCAAAAGTATAATTGTCACTCATGTGCATATGAGGGGCAACAAGAAGCTTGGTCTTCTTGCAAGTTTGACGACAGATTTGTGAGAGTTTGGAGGTTTGGAGGAGAGAACAAAGGAGAGCTTGGAAGAGAGAACAAATGAGAGCTTGGAGGAGAGAACAAGGGGTACCATCTTCCTTGGAGAAGAGAACAAAGGCTGCCATCTACTACTACAAATATCTCAAGAGCTAAAGAGGTAAGCCAAAGCCTATTCTCTGTATTTTTTTTATCTCCTCGAGTTGTTTGTTTGTGGATTTTTCCTTTTCTCCTACTCTTTCCGATTCCTTCTTCTCCCTCATTTTATTGGAGTTGTTCATCTAAAACTTGAGGAAAATGTTCTTCTTGTGGTTTATGGTTCCATTTTTTATGCTCATGGTCTTGGCAGGGGATAGGTATCAGAGGGAAGAAGACTATAGTGATCATTCTCATAGTGACCCATTATATGAATATGAGGAAGGGTTTGAAGGGGATGAAGGTGGCAATGAAGATGGAAATGAAGGTGGCAAAGCTTCATTGACACCCTTGTCGAGATTTCTGACAAAACTTGAAGGGGGAGAGGTTGTGGAACCACTAAGTTTTTATGTCATTATGATTGTCATCAAAGAAAACCTTATACCGGTTCATATACCTGTGTGAGGAGACATCTTTGTGGGGTATTTGGGAGTGATTACAATAAGGGTGTTAAGGTTTAAGCTATTATTAGGTTTCTTTTCAATTTACTAGATAACCATAGCCTTAGTCACCACGTTCGTGTTCAAATTTGACACCAATGAAATTCGGAAAAAATTCGCCTCAGAATTTTTTTGGATAAAGTTCGCCATTATATTCGAATATATATATATATATATATATATATATATATATATTATACAGATTATAATATATTATAACATAAGAAAAATAAATAATATATAAATAACTCTATTGATAAATATTTCCACAGCATAAACAATACTCCGTAGCCCGTAGCCCATAGCCGGCTATTTTAATAACAAGCCACCCGTAGCCCGTATCCCATAGGCAGGACCCGTGAATTTAACGGCCAATCACCACCCATAGACAGTAGCGGCGAGTTTAATGGCGAACTCCCATGAATTTAATCGAAATTGCATACTCTATAGCCCATAGCCGGCTATTTTAATAACATAAACAACTATTTCTGCCACCCGTAGCCCGTATCCCAAAGCTGGGACCCGCGAATTTAACGGCCAATCACCACCCATAAACAGTAGCGGCGAATTTAATGGCGAACTCCCACGAATTTAATCGAAACGACGAAATCGCTTGAAGTTTGGCGAATTTTGAACTTGAAGGTTCAAATTCGCCAAACCCGGTGACTAAGACCATAGCATAGATAGGATCACTGAGAGAAACACAATCACAAGATACACGGCATTTATCCTGGGAAACCCTCATGGGGAAGAAAACCCAGCAAAAACTTCCTTAGTATAGATAGCCAATACAATGCCAAGACACTAAACCAAACACTAGAGAATATCCTCTCCCAAGCAATGCACCTCTCTCTCTTCCTTCTTCCGGCAACTGGTAACTACAGCTTCCTTCAATACTTGTGCACTAGATGAGTGAGCTAAGTGAGTGTACAAATGAGTGGCTGGCTTCCTTTATTTATACAAACTGGCAAGTGCTGAAAGGAGGTGTCTCTTCACTGGCAGGGCCGACTTCTCTTTATGGGTGGTTAGAACCACTTTAATTTGCCTGGGGGCCGACATCTTAATTTGCATATTACAATTAGGGTTTGACCAATCCGCAAAAGGGGATTTGGTCAATTACAATGCCCGACATGATCAATCCACAAAAGGGGATTGATCTAATGAATAAATCAATAATAAATAGAATACTCTTTGCAATTACAATATTTCAACACTTCCCCTTAACAAGAAGGGTATTCTACAACATCATCAGGAGAGAGAGAGAGAAGGAAACAACATCAACAACGTCTGGAACACTAACTGGCATATCTATAAATCATCGAAAGTTTTTCTCATCATCAATATCATCATTCATAGCAGGTAGTTGGAATGGCATTGTCATCTGCATCAACATGGATTAGTATAACACTAATACATCATCATCAATAACAGCAACATCACGGCACAAAGGCTGCAGCATCATCAACATCAGCACTAGGCTGGGAATCTTCAGCACGAAGCTGGCATCACAGCACGAGGCTGGCAACACAACAACATCAGCACGAAGCTGGAAATCTTCAGCACTAGGTTGGCATCACAGCACGAAGCTTGCATCACAACAACATCAGCACGAAGCTGGAAATCTTTAGCACTAGGATGGCATCATAGCACGAGGCTGGCAACACAACAACATCAGCACGAAGTTGGAAATCTTCAGCACTAGAATGGCATCACAACACGAGGCTGGCAACACAACAACATCAGCACGAAGTTGGAAATCTTCAGCACTAGGCTGGCATCACAGCACGAGGTTGGCATCAACGCTACTCCCCCTTTCGAGGGAGGTCCTTTCGGACTATACCAAGCTTATCTCGAAAGTGTTCAAACTTTACACGAGATAGAGGCTTGGTCAACACATCAGCAACATGTTCATTCGTGCCAACATAATGGAGCTTTATGGCTCCTCTCTACAACATATCACGAATGAAGTGATATCGGATCTCCATGTGCTTCGACTCATCATAGAACACATCATCTCTATACAACTCTGGTTATCACAAAGGATCACGATGGCTTCCATCTCCAGATCAAATAGATCTGTCAACAACATCCGAAGCCATACGGCTTCACAACTGGCGGAACATGCAACAATGTATTCCGCTTTTGTCGTGCTCGGAGCAATGTTGAATTGCTCCCTACTTTGCCATGAAGTCATGGCTGACCTCAGACTAAAACAACATCCTGAAGTGCTATTTCTATCAGAAACACTGCCAGCGCAATCTGAATCAGTATATCCATGCAATCTAAAGTCATGATCTCCATTATAACTGAGACCAAAATCCAACGTACCCTTAAATTATCTCATCACATGTTTTGCATCATTAAGGTGAGCACGTCTGGGTTCTACCAGATACTAACTCATATATCTGGCCTGGTATTCATCAGATACATCACCGAACCAATAATCTATCTGTACAAAGTAGCATCAACCAATTTTGACGAGGTATTTACCAGGAGCTTCAACTTTGTTTCCATGGGTGTATTCATGGATTTGCACTCCAACATATCAAATCTCTTCAGTATTTCAACTGCATACTTCCCTTGGTTAAGGAAGATC
>JZKD02S0145768.1:816525-829750 GCA_000966675.3 Picea glauca
TACCCTGGTTACAAACCAGGGGCCCTGGTTACTAACCTAGGGTCTTTAACTGCTTGGTTACGAACCAAGACTTCCATGCACCAGGCATGGGTACCCTGGTTACAAACCAGGGGCCCTGGTTACTAACCTAGGGTCTTTATCAATATATGTACCAAATCACATATCCCAGGAGTGCACTGGGTACCCTAGATCTCGTCTAGGGCCTTAGCCATCCTCCAGGAGAATGGCTCTCGCTGCTGCATGTAAATTTAACATATATATATATATAAATGCTCTCGAGATGCTCCGCTCCCAAGGTTTTTTGGGAAATGACACTCTCGGCACTCCCACTCCACTCCACACTCTGGTAACATTGCTATAAAATTCATAAATAAATTACTTAACTTTTATGTGTATATGCTAGCTTCACACTGCCTAGCATCCACACAACCTTGTTTCTGTGTTACAGTCCCTTAGCTCCTTCACTTTTTGCAATTCCTCGGCTCCTTCATCATGTCTCCCTAGATCCTCCTCTTTGTGGCTCCAATACCATGTCAAAGATACACAGAAATACATATGCAAGTAACACAAGCCAAAATGACAAAGAGAAAATGTACTTGGATGCTTTATTTAATAATGTAACGTCATTAACAATGAAGAGATGAGGGCATACATTGTAAGTTACATAACGCCCAATTTTTCATCACATTATTACCAAGTTAATATATAATTTATGAACTCATAATTACATTATTAATGGATTAACATCTAACTTATGACCTCATAATTACTTTATTACATAAAAATGTTGTAATAACGAAAGTACACCAATTACAAATTAATTATGTCCATCATAAACTTGTACTTTAACATATAGGAGTCGAGAATTTATTCTTTTCAAGTATTTTACATGCTACAAGAATGGGCCAAATTTAAGCAAGGCTACAAGAGTCAATAAAATCCATGCTGAGAAGAAAAGTAGACCAAGTGGTTAGAGAGATACTTCACTGACCCAACATCGTGTTGGGCTACTATTATGACACTCAATGAAGCTGCCTCCCTCCTTGCAGAAGTCTCTATGTGCAAATGAGTGCTGTTCTAACTATAATTGCTTGTTAAGCGCCAAATCTAAAGCTATAAACTTAATCTGACATAGTGAAATGGAATAAAGAAAAGCCAAGGCATCATAAACTTGACTGAACCACCTCAACTGAACTGCTTCAGGAAATTGGTCTTGAGAGTGCACTATCAATATCATTACACTACAGGCAAAACAAGAATGTGCAATAAAGACAAGATCACTTGCAAAAATAAGCATCAAGAGTCAAAAAAGTCCATGCTAAGAAGAAAAACAGGCCCAGTGGTTAAAGAGATATCATCTTGGGCTACTATTGTGCCACTCGATGAAGCTGCCTCCCTCCTTACAGAAAGTCCATATGTGTAAATGTGTGTTATTCTAACTATAATTACTTATTAAGCGCCAAATTTAGAGCTATAAACTTAATCTGACATAGAGAAATGGGAAAAAGAAAATTCAAGGCATCGTTAACTTGACTGAACCACCTCAACTAAACTGCTTCAGGAAAGCGGACTTAAGAGTGCACTATCGATGTCAGAATCATTGTACTAAAAGCCAGACAAGAATTTGCGGTAAAGCCAAGATCACTTGCCAAAAAAGGGCATTGCAAGGCCATGTTCTTAAAAAATACAACATGGACTCTGATTATTGGGTTCCGAGTCCGATATATTATCTCTTCTAGCCTGGGTTGGAAGAGGGGCAAATCTATGGACTGTACATGATGTATTTTCGTAATTTGGTGATATAAGACTCAATCTTGTTAGAGAGAGACACACACAGCCGGGGGTTCGGGGGCATTGCAGTCATATGCCATATTAATACTCAATCTTGTTAGAGAGAGACACACACAGCCGGGGGTTCGGGGGCATTGCAGTCATATGCCATATGCAAGATCTTCAACATGTTCTTCATGAAACTTGCTGATAAGATATAAATTTTCTGTTTTGGAAGTTGCTACAAGAAACACACCGCGAGTTCTCAGGGCTGCACCGCATATTACAGACTTCCTTCAGCTCAGGTGCCGGTCTGAGGGGTAACTTCTTTTCGAAAGTCGGCCTCATCCTTTTTCGACACATGCCATCCAGGTGGGGGCAGACCACACAGACAATGGAGTCCTGTGTAAAAAGCCTTAATGCTCCATCAACCTCACCAATGAACCAAGTCCCCAGTAAACCAAGACCTTGTTTCGTGTGAAAAGCATCCAAATAAAGGTAATACAATAACCAAATATTAAACCAGCTCAATTTTTAGTACCATGACTGCGTTATATTATATACAAGTTCCCTAAACTTAGAGAAGAAAAAAACACAGACTCGACCGCTGAGAATTTTCTATGCTTAAAGCCATAACCTAATTTACATTATCTTTCAAAAACATTGAGCAAAACAACATAAAAGAAGAATGAAAACCTTCTGCCAGAAAAATGAAAAAGAAAAGTCAAAACCCTAATTTTAGGAAGCAAAGGGTAAGACCTGCTACATTGCTGGCAGAAGCGCTGCTGGAGGCCAAGAACGAGCACAACTCGAGCCTTGGAATGCTGCTCGCAAACCCTGTGCCTCCTGTAGTACTCCTTGGCATCCGCAAGATCCGCCGCGCATTTCTCCACCTGGCAAGCGGGAGGCTGCGCTCTCGGCGAAGAAGAAGAAGAAGAAGCAGCTTTGGGTTTTTTCGGGGAGGAGAGCGCAGTGGGTTTCGAAGCTGGGTCTTCAGGGATCCTGGCGAGTTCGAAACCCTGGCGTTTTGCAGTCCTGGGCTCGTCGGCACTGGCATTTGTGCTCTGAATGTCGACCTTGACTTCGACTTCATCCATTTCGACAGGCAATTCTGGATTCTTCATTGAAGGAGATGGAGGGGCAATGTGAATGAGTAACGTGTCGGTCGAATAATCACAGCTTCTTCAAGAAAATGCAAAGGACCATGTCGATATCGATGTCGGTGTGGGTGTCGATGTTGGGCCCTCTGCACATGCCTGTCGCCATCAGTCTGGCCGGGGTTCTTCCAGTGCCCGTACCGCGAATTGCTTTACATTGTGTGCTATTGCGTGAAGCATAAGCACAAAACACAGGAGTGCTCACAGTCGCATTTCCATCTTCTTCTTTTTTCTCATTCTCTTCCCACTATCATCATCCTCGTCGTCGGCATCACTGTAAATGGTGACAGGCCACGGCTGGCTGGCCAACCGTTTGTCGAAAGTGTGAGTACTATTCTGTCCACTCCGTATCCACATCTTCAATTAAATGTTTGAAATTTCGAATTTTCTTGTAAGCCGTTCAACGTGGCATTCCACATAACGACAATCATTGTTTTGGTTGGTTGAAGGTGGAAAGATATCCGGAATTGTCGGAGTGGATTCCAGTGATTCAATGGCTAATGAATCTCACCTCCTTGTTTGCCGTTCAACGTGGTATTCCACATAATAACAATCATTTTTTCGTTGGTTGAAGATGGATAGATCGCCGAAATTGTGGGAGTGGATTCCAATGATTTAATGGTTAATGGGATTTGACCTCTGGAAACTCGAAACGCCCACGATGCCGATGTTGGTCTGCTAGAAAATATTGGTTGAGAAAAATATACATAAATGCCACTGGGTAAGTACAAAAGGAACCATTTAATATATTTGCAATTTTTTTCCACCTGTTGGAATTTGGTTTGGAATTGTGTTCAAACTTTTAACAAATTAGTGGAACTTTCTACCTGCCTGAAATTCTTATCAAATTGTTGGCTTTCTCTCTTTATGCCGAAAGGTGTACATTTATTGATAATGGGCACAGTTAATGATCTTTTAACCTTATTTAACCTTAAACTCTAATCTGATGGCTATGCATTGAAGATGCTGGCATATTCTTAGTCATCCTCCAAAATCAATGGATCAGATTTATTGTTCATAACTTTCTTGCATTTATCAAGGCATCCATTAACATGTTTACTTTTTAACATTTACCTAATCACATTAAAAAAWTACTGTAAAGATATGTAATTGTCACATTCCATTTATCAATCTAATGCAACGAAACGTTTCATATTACCACAGACGAATTACCACAAACGTTTTATATTGGGGGCACGCGTTCTCAGTATATTGAAGGCTACCTTTCGACGTTCTCATTATATTGAGGGCTACCTTTTGGCGTTCTCAGCCGCGAGTTAGCGGTTGTGCTAGTGTATACTTAGTGTGTGAATGTATGTATTTGAAGCAAGCTCCACTACATTTTGAAATGATTTTTATGATTATTAAATATCATTTTTTGTACATAAGGAAGGTGTACAAATTTTATGATACTTGGATATGGATAAAGATGTACAACAATGACATTACTAAGTGGAATTTCGATTGCTGAAAATGAGATGTAGCAAAATGTTGACCACCTATGTTCACGAGGAGATTATGGTGTAATAGGCATGTCATACAACAAGGCAATGCAGACATGCAAGTTAGCAAAACTATGATCACATCATTATCTTCATTACAATACTATGGATTTATGGAAGACAAAGAAACTAAGCAAGCTAAGTCACGATAAAAGCAATAAATGTCAAAATAGAGATGGGCAAAGACCTTTCAATCTTTAAATCTAAATGAAGTAGGTTAAAAGTGCAACAAATTACATCATTTTTAGCAACTTTTTGGTATGTTTCCCATTGGAATTTGAGAAAAGATTACAAAATTGTCAAACAATGCTCCATTTGTTCACACTTCTACATGTTTTAGGGGTTTCTCTCATCTATATATCCATTTGTGGCATTGCCAAGTTGTGTTTTGGTCAAATTCGAGATAATTCAAAATAGATTAACTTGTCAAATTCCAACAAKAATAAGTTATCGAGAAAGTACATTTGTTGYATGGTTAGTATTTTTCRTTATAAATTTAAGTGATTTTGTAATTTTTCATGATGTCAGTGATTAGTCTATGATGGTACTTTTCTTATGAAAWRTTGTTGAAATTCAATGAARCAAATTCAACYTAAAAAGTATTGAAATCAATARAARCAAAGATTACTAATATTGTAGATGATTAAGAAGTCTAAAAAATCTATTTTTAAGGTCACAGCCAAGCCAGCACACCAAATTGGTGTATGAGACCCCCTTGTTTATGGGACAAGGAACCCTCCTCCGCCCAGCGATTTGACTGGTAAAGTCTACGAAGGTATACATACCCTACCCCCTCTGGATTTGAACCTGTGACCTCTTAAGAGGAAACACACGTTCTTAACCATTAAGCCCACTCAGACTGTATACAATTCAAACATTTCGATTATTATYCTYYCRAATATTGAAAAACAAAATGTTTATTTTYAATTAAAATTAAACCCAAAAAATAATCCAAAATGTTGATTATTTACATTACACTATTCATCATTTATAATTTATGTGATCTTAAAAATTAAAAAGGACAAAAAAGAGATGTGATATTGAGTAAGAAGCACGTACCAATTAGAAGACATCACACTATACTTTATTTAAAATGAATATTTTATCATTATGAAAATTGGGTCATATAAGTGACCATTGTTAACATGTGGATTAGAGATCACATGTTAGGACCATTGCATTGTTAACATGTGGATTAGAGATTATACATGTACTTTATTTAAAATGAATATTTTATCATTATGAAAATTAGGTCATATAAGTGATCATTGTTAACATGTGGATTAGAGATCACATGTTAGGACTATTGTTAACATGTGGATTAGAGATTACACATGTTAGGATGACTCTTGTTATAGGTTTCTTGAAGTTTTATGAAGGATAGGTTATAGTTTTAGGAATGAAATCTTATTTGAATTTGTAAAAGATATATTTTATCATGTTGTGTGAGAAAGTCTAAAGAAATATAGATTCAATTTAATTGGCTTTTATATCATTTTATTCATCAAATAATAAGTTGAGAATAAAGTTATGAAGAAAAAAAAAGTGATTTACATCGACCATAATAATAGAATTATAAAAAAGTAATTAAGATAAAATTAATATTTTATCATTCTGAAAATAGGGTTATAAGTGACCATTGTTAACATGTGGATTAGAGATCACGCATGTTAGGATGACTCTCGTTATGGGTTTCCTTAAGTTTTATGAAGGATAGGTTATAGTTTTAGGAATGAAATCTGATTTGAATTTGTAAAAGATATATTTTACCATATTGTGTGAGAAAGTATAAAGAAATATAGATTCAATTTAATTGGCTTTCATATCATTTTATTCATCAAATAACAAGTTGAGTAAAGTTGTGAAGAAGAAAAAAGTAATTTGCATCGACCATAATAAAAAAGTAATCAAGATAAAATTAATATTTTATCATTATGAAAATAGGGTTATAAGTGACCATTGTTAACACGTGGATTGAAGATGACACATGTTAGGATGACTCTTCTTACGGGTTTCCTTAAGTTTTATGAAGGATAAGTTATAGTGTTGGGAATGAAATCTTATTCAAATTTGTAAAAGGTATATTTTGCCATGTTGTACAAGAAAGTTGAAAGAAATAAAATGTTTGATTTAATTAGATTTTATAACATTTTATTCATTGAATAGCACACTCGGAAAAGTTATGAAGAGAAAAAATTATTTACACCAACTACAATGATGGAATTATCAAAAAGTAATCAAGACACCAAAGGGGGAGAATAAGTAAGTGTTTTTATTGCAACAATGAAAATCATTACAAAGGAGATTGTCTAAAATGGATGGTTGAGAAGAAAAAGAAAGATAGAGAGCTAACGTGAATTCATACAATATTTATCCAAATTGTCTTAATAGGCAATTAAAGCTTCCCCAATGTGTTGGTACTTGGATTTGGGTGTTATTCATCTTACGTTGTGTAAGAGGAGTTCATTTGTGAAAAATGTTATAGTTCCAAAGGGTGGGAATAGCATTCTTAGTGGCAACATTAAGAATGGGGATTCAATGCATCACAATGTGGTCAAATTATGAATGGTGGATAATGTATACAACAAGATCTACTATGTCCTCCATGTATTGGTGTTTGACAAAAGCTTATTAGCAATTTTAAAGATCACAAATCTAAGAATTGATTTTATAATCCAAGTGATCTGGATTATTTTGAGAACGAAATGAAGACAGAGGTATAACAATGAAATATACAGAGATATTGCAATAAACACAAAGATACAGTAATGCACAATTTTTATTAATGAGAGAATGTACAGAAACTGTAAAATTACAGAGTGAATGACTCGCTAGAATGGTGGCAGCTTATCTCTGAAAAGAGATGTGATGGTTACGCTCATTTGCAAGAAGATGATGGTGTTTACAATGAGGCTCTAAAGGCCTTTTTAACATAAAGAAAATCCAAAACCCCAACCCCAGAAGATGAAACGCCAAAAGGTTTGTGGACCCCGATGGGGATAGTTGGTACGTCAACTTTCCAAGGGCGTAACTTTTGCATACGATCTTCGTTTGAGGCACACAATAGCTTGTTTGAAATTTCTATTCGAGGACTACACATTTTGTCATCACACTCTAGCCTCGAAAGTGTACAATGTGACTGTGGTGGGCCCAAAAAATGTTGTTTAGGGCCTTAAAACAACCCCGAAAGTTTAGGACCCGAAAAGTTGTAGAAAAATTGCCAAGGTGGAAACCCCTGTTTTGAGCCAGTGGAATAGGTGGGTGGCCACCGATTTTCGCCTAGATCAATCCTCCCCCCAGGAAGCAATGGTATCCATTACGTGAAGTTCTCGGGGAAGCTTTTGTTGAATCTGAACATTGGTGAGTTGCTTACCTTGCTAAAGAAGTTGTCCTACTTAACTTGTTGAAGGTTGTTATGAACCTATTGTTGGAGGGGTTGGATCTATTTAACAAGTATGGATGCATGATCTGTCGGAGTGTGGGAGGACTCTGTCGGTGAATATGCAGCATGAAGAACTTGAAGGGATTTATCATAATTTGGTTTGACTGGGCAGTGTGGAGGCACCCCCGTAGGTGTAGTAGGAATATCTTGGTGCTCTCCTACAATCTTGTTGATCTACTTATGTTGGATAGAAGTGTCTTGGGTCAAGGTTGCAGTGGTTGTAGTGTCCTTCTCTTCTGACCAGGTTGTGAAGAGGTTAAACTTTGTGATATGAGAGATTACTTTGTGAGACTATTTTGTTGGTACAGTAATCGGAACTACCTTTGGTATCATGTAGGGCTGACCCCCCAGAGTAGCAATGACACTACGGGGTCGAGACTCGTAAACAACATGACGCCTCCACATATATGGTTGGCCTAACAGAACATCATAGACTTCCAATGGGGCAACATCACACGGTACCTCGTCCTTAAAGGGCTTGATGTCATATGATAAGCGACACTGTTGGATGACACGAAGATCTCATCCCTGGTGGAGCCATCCAATGTTGTATGGTTTTGGGTGTGGTGTTGTCGGCAAATCTAACTGCTTGACGACCTCTATTGAGATGAGGTTTTTCTAGCTTCCACTATCAACAATAAAATGCAACTGGGTCCCCTTCACACACATTTGTGAATGGAAGAGGCGCTCCCCCTCCTCGGGATCCTCTATTTCTTATGGTTGGATTGTTGCAGTCGCAATAGTAGCAGTGGGTTCTGCATCAATTATTTGTCTCCTTTTATTATTTTCTAAATCGAAGTCTGAGTCGGGACTCAACTCTGTTTCTTTCAGCTCAGCCACCAATGACTGTTTCGAGTGACATTCATCGGTGTTGTGCCAAGGGATTTTATGGAAGTCGCACCACTTCCCAGTGTCCTTCTTCATCTTCCTGTTACCCTTATTTTCTTGTGGCTTTGACTAGTTGTCTTGAGGTTGATTTTTCTATGAGTTAGGGTTGCCCTTACCATACTTTGGTTGTTGTGAATTTGCAAACCCAAATTCCCGCTTGTTCTGCTGCTTAAATTTCTTCTCGATTTTGACAACATACCTATAAGCAGCTCCTAGTGATGAGATCTCCATAAACTCCATTTCGGTTTGGATGTACCTGTGTAGAGCCCCGCAGTATTTCAAAACCAGATGTCGCTCAGAGTCTTTGACACTCAGCTTGGTGTGCAAGGTATGGAAGGTGTTTGTGAACTCCAACACTATTTGGTCTCGCTTTTGATGTAGCATGGTCCATTTCATGTACCGGTCATCATAGTTTCCCACAGGGTAATATTGCTCCTTGACCACATCCATAAAAAAAAACTCAAGTGGGCTCGACCCCAAATATTCTAGACTCCTCTGTGGAATTTTGCTCCCAATAAGTTTCCCACCAATGTTTGACATGGGGGAGAGCCTTAAGGAGCGCAAAGGTGATCTTTTCTCTGTCGAAAAAATTGTGAACAAAGAAATAACCTTCTAGCACATTTAACCATTTTTCCAAAGCATCCACATCGATCCAACCTTCAAATACGGGAATATCAAAATTAACTTGTACCTTGAATGGGGTAGTGTCTCCAAAGCGACTACTTGATGAAGACACGCATGTTATTGTTGGCAATCATTGAAGGATTTGGGAAAAAATCTCCAACATCTTGTTCCTCTATTGCGCGAGGGCTTCCGGGAGAAACAACTTGATGGGATCTTTTGCTCCCTCATTCCTATTCTCTTCTTCCATGGGAGGTCACTTGGGCCGACGAGAGTGGTTGTCCTCAAGAGAAACTAGCTCGAGACCCAACTCTCTATACCCTAACGTCATCATGGACATGCACTAAGAAACGAAAATAAGTAACCTACTCTGATACCACTGATCCAGATTATTTTGAGAACGAAATGAAGGTTGAGATATAACAATGAAATATATAGAGATATTTCAATAAACATAGAGATACAATAATGCACAATTTTATTAATGAGAGAATGTACAAAAACTGTAAAATTAAAGAGTGAATGACTCGTTAGAATGGTGGCAGCTTATCTCTGAGAAGAGATGTGATGGCTACATTCATTCGCAAGAAGATGATGATGTTTACAATGAGGCTCTAGAGGCCTTTTTAACATAAAGAAAATCCAAAACCCTAACCGCTGAAGACGAAACACCAAAAGGTTTGTGGGCCCCGATGGGGGTAGTTGGTACGTCAACTTCCCAAGGGCGTAACTTTTGCATACGATCTTCGTTTGGGGCACACGATAGCTCGTTTGAAAAGTCTATCTGAGCACTACACATTTTTCCATCACACTCTGGCTAAAGCCTACACTATGACTATGGTGGGCCCAAAAAACGTTGTTTAGGGCCTCAAAACAACCCCGAAAGTTTAGGACCCAAAAAGCTACAAAAAAACTACCAAGGTGGAAACCCCTGTTTTGAGCCAATGGAATAGGTGGGTGGGCACCGATTTCCACCTATATCACCAACGCCATTGGTTGTGCACTCAAAAATGTAGATAGAAAGGTGGTTGTGAAATGAAGGAGGGATGATGGTATGTACAAGCTTTTTGTGGAGGTGATAGAAGTAGTGTTGGAAGTTCAATTAATGAAGTAGAAAAGTGATCACCTAGCATCACAAATTTGGGTAAATAGGCATACAATCGTTGGGGACCTTCACAAGGCACTAACTTGTAGAAGCAAAGGATGCTAGACTATGAAAAACTCCACTATCAAAGCGATCAACAAAAATTCTAAACACACAAAGAAGGCACTTGAGTCCTATGCACTTTATAAAAAACAATTACTAACCACAAGTAATGAAAATTATCTTTGAGAGTAAGACGACAACTTCTTAAAGGTAAATGATGGATGTCTAACAATCTTTATTAATAAAAAAATGAGACTCGAAAACTCACAAATCTTTAATCTAAAAGAAATGTAGTTAGACATAAAACTCACAAATCTTTAATCTAAAAGAAATGTAGTTAGACATAAAACTCACAAATCTTTAATCTAAAAGAAATGTAGTTAGACATAAGTAGGTGTTTAAGGAAAAATATCATCCCAATGGATCTATTAATCATTATAATGTATGATTGGTTACAAAGGGACATACGTCACCACATTAGATCTACATCTTTCATTGCAGGATGTGAAAACAACCTTTGTATATGGCCAACGAGATGAAAAATTTATATGGAGTGCTTAGATGGTTATGTGTAAAAGGACAATGTTCATTGTTTAATTTGTTGTTTGAAAAAGTTATATGATTCCTTTGTAGCATAGTATCAACACAACAATGAATATTTAATGAAAGAAAGTTTTGAACATTGCAATGAAAAATCAAATATATTGACGAGTCACCTAATCTTGATACTTTATAACGATAATGCAATTATCATGACTATTAATATTAAGTAATAATCTTGATACTTTATAACGATAATGCAATTATCATGACTATTAATATGAAGTAATTGAAAATGCTAAAATAAAAGTTGACAACAAAATTTGAAATGAAAAAATATAATAACATTTATTACAATCCAACTCTATAAAAAGAAAATGAATAAAAAAAATGATTCAAATAAAAAATCCATTAGAAATATTGATAAATAAATATACATTTGTGACCACGCCAATGAAAATTATGACTCACATTTATACAAGAGATACCCATCATTCATACATATATTTACATTTAAATAAATAAAAAAATAACATTATAAATTTGCAAAGAGTTTGCAAACTTGGCAAAACTCTTTGTAGTTTTCGTTTTGCCAAAAATTATGATATATTATTATTTTTTTTTCTAATGTATTTTTTTTTCGTCGTGTAATAGATTATGTCACCATCATAGATTAGTTTCAAGTTTTTTTTGGGTGGTACAATAACGTAGTTTTTTTTTCAATGAGTGTAATTTCTCCTTTTTATATATATTTTATTTGATAGTTTTTTATGTGTTTAGTTTCATATAAATATTTATATGGTTTAGTGATATATCGAAAATGATTAAAAAAATATTTATATTTTGTTTTTTTAATATATTAAAATAAACATTTATAATTAATTTATTGTTTATTGTTATATTTTAAATTATAGGGTGGCAGGTGCATCGAAGGTTATTCTTGATCCAGGGGAATATAGAGATAAGTTTCGAATGGAGTCTTGCCATCACCAACAATAATCAAGCAAAAGAATACTCCCTCCTCCAGTTGGAATAATGTAGAAATTAGTTGTAATAGGTTGTCATTGAAGCCGCAATAAGTTATTGTTGGAATAAGGTTATGAGTTGGTTATAGGGTGTCTTATCTATTATTAGAATCTTAGATCCACAATTCATGGATCTAGAGAATTCTACTATTTGTATAAATATGTAACTTGTTTGAAGCAATGATATATGAGAAAAATATATTTTGTGTGTGTGTGTGTGTGAAAATGTGTTCTTCTCTATTTTCTATTATGGTATCAGAGCCTGGTCTGGCTTAACTCCCTCACGGGATGACGAGGAGGATGTGAGAGTCGTGATAGTCTAATCTTATGTACATAGGCTAGAGTAGGTGAGAGTGATTGAATTATATTTGTGAGTGTGAGTTTTTGAATGTGTTTGGGTGTGAAGAATTATGTGTAGGAAAGTTATTTTATCATGTCGTTGGTATCTCAGATCGACCACATTGTGTGAGCCATCGGTGTCCATGTTCATTTCCATATATGTTGCGTATTTGATTTGATATTGAGTGCAATCGTCGTGTTGTGTGAAAGAAATTCATTGTTGCAAAGAGAGATTGCAGTTTCTACATTCATTGTCATCCTCATGTGCAATGGTTGTTATTATTTGTCACCATTCCAAGATCTCCCAGGCTTCAGCAACTAAAGCGCAGAGCTGCTCAAGTTTGAGTCATGTTCAGAAGAAGAAATTTGATTTTCAAAGCTGCAAATTGGAACCTCGAGATCATAAAACTAATTCAGATTTTGTTGGGTTCTGTAACACCCTAAGGCCGAGCCCTGTTGAATTGTAATTATGTTTATAGGCCGGTGAGCCAAGTATTATAAGCTGGAAGAATTATATGTTTATTAGGCCGGAGAGCCTAGATGCTTAAGGCCAATGAGCCCGATTTTTGTATATGTTAATACACACATCATTAATAAAATTACACCGTTGCGCGTAGACCGACCACAAAGAAAGAGTTATGGGGGACTAAGCTCCACTAGGTAGGGTAAGGGAAGGGACTAAGTGTCTAGGAATAGGGACTTAGCTAGAGGGCTTACCTCTAAGGGGATAATATTAAATTATATTATTATTTCCAAAAGGTTGTGGTTGACATAAGTTGTGTTGTCCTAAGTTC
>JZKD02S0145768.1:833600-862190 GCA_000966675.3 Picea glauca
GCGAAGGCAGCCACCTATCCAATGTTGGGATTGTAAAGGAGATCACATGTTTAGAGATTGTCCTCACAGAAGTGACAAAGTGAGTGTTGATTACAATGTACAGTGAGCAGAAACAGTGGGGGACATGGGCATAAATGTACCCAAGATCTATGCAACCCTGGACAACAAGCAAGCATAGTATCAGTCACATATGATTGAAGTGGAAGGTGTGATCCACAACCGAACCATTACTATTTTAATTGATTCAGGAGCTAGTCATAGTTAAATAGATCCTAAGATGGTGGAAAGTTTTCATTTTCCAAGAAACAAGCATGGAAAATATTGGTTGGTGCAGCTGGCTACTGGAGACAAAAGAAAAGTTAATGAGATGGTTAAGTCATGTCTTATAGACATGAATGGTCTGAGCACAAGGGCATATTAACATCTTGCCTTTAGGTTCCTATGACTGTCTAATTGGGATGGATTGGTTGGAACAACATCATGTTATCCTAGACTGTCATAAAAAGGCATTCACTTGCCTAGATGAAGAAGGAAATCATAGAACAATCCAAGGAATTCCCAGGGCATTTACTTTCCGAGAAATTTCAGCAATGTAGTTGAAGAAATGCTACAGGAAAGGTTGTCAAATATTTGCAGCTCATATGGAAGAAGCACCTAAGGATAAGGTGCTAAATTTGGAGGATCATGCAGTCTTGGGAGATTTTGGAGATGTGTTCAAGGCGGTACCAAGACTACCCCCAAAGAGAGATATTGATTTCTCCATAAATTTGATACCTGGGGCAGCTCCGACATCAAAGACTCCTTACAGAATCAGTACACCAGAGCTGAAGGAGTTGCAAATGCACCTTGAATAACTTCTGAAGAAGGGGTATTTACGCCCAAGCGTGTCACCTTGGGGTGCCCCAGTCTTGTTCGTGAAGAAGAAAGATGGGACATTGATATTGTGCATCGATTTCAGATAATTGAACAAGGTAACTATAAAGAACAAGTATCATTTACCAAGGATTGATGATCTCTTCGATCAGTTGAAGGATGCAAGGATATTTTCTAAGATAGATCTCAGGTCATGATACCATCAGGTAAGGATTAAAGAGGAGGATATCAACAACACTGCCTTCAGGACAAGGTATGGTCATTATGAGTTCACGGTGGTGCAATTTGGGTTATCAAATGCACCAATTATTTTCATGTGCCTAATGAATGGTGTTTTCTGAGAATATTTAGACAAGTTTGTCATTTTATTTTTAGATGACATCCTTGTATATTCCAAGTTGGAAGAAGAACATGAGCATCATTTGAGGACGGTGTTGCAAGTGCTAAGAGAGCATCAGTTGTATGCCAAGTTGAGCAAGTGCTCATTTTATCAAAACAAAATTCACTATTTGGGGCATATCATATCCGAAGAAGGGATAGCAGTGGACCCTGAAAAGATTGAGACCATTAAAGGGTGGACAACACCTAAGAATGTGACAGAGGTCAGGTCATTCATGGGCCTTACTGGCTACTACAGAAGGTTCATAGCAGGGTTTTCGAAAATAACTTACTCCATCACTTCCTTGCAAAGGAAGGGGAAGAAGTTTCAATGGACATGTGAGTGTGGAATGAGCTTCCAACTATTGAAGCAATTATTAACTAGTGCTCCAATTTTAAGGATTGCATATCCAAATGAAAATTTCATGGTGTGCACAGATGCGTGCAAAGAAGGACTTAGTGGAGTCCTCAATCAAAATGGATTTGTTGTATGTTATGAATTAAGGAAGTTGAAAACGCATGAAAGGATCTATGCCACTCATGATTTGGAGTTGGAAGCCATAGTGCACGCCTTAAAGAAATGGAGGCACTACTTCACGGGAAGGATATTTGAGCTAAGGACAGACCATAATGGTCTGAAGTATTTGTTTGATCAACCTACTTTGAATGCCAGGCAAAGTAGATGGTTAGAATTTCTCAGTGAATATGACTTTGATATAAAGTATATCAAGGGGAAAGAGAACAAAGTGGCTAATGCACTCAGTAGGAGAGTGCATGAACTACATGCTACATCCATTAGCATGTATCAAACCGATGTTGAAGGCAAAATTTTAGAGGCTGCAAAATCATATTTGCAATACATGGAATCGGTAACAAAATTGTAGCAAGGTAAAATGCAGCAGAAAGTCAAGGATTATGAATTGGGAATTGATAGAATTCTCTTCTACAAAAACAGAGTTTATGTACCAAATTCTCCTGAATTGAAGAGTGCAATTTTAAAATAAATGCACAATGTACCTTATGCGGGACACCCAGGATATCACAAAACAATTTCAGCAGTCAAAAGCCAATATTATTGTCCAGGCATGAAGAAGGAAGTTGTTGATTTTATTGTCAAATGCTTGGAATGCCAAAAGGTAAAGGTTGAGCATAGACACCCAGCTGGTTTTCTACAACCATTACCCATTCCTCAGTGGAAGTAGGAAGTGGTGACAATGGATTTCATCACGAGATTGCTTAGAACAAGCAAGCAACATGATGCAATCACGGTGGTAGTGGACAAGCTTACTAAAGCTACCCATTTTATTCCTATGAAGACTACTCACAAGGCAGCTAACGTTGTTGATATTTATATAAGGGAGGTAGCATGCTTTCATGGAATACCCAAGACAATTGTGTCTGATAGAGACCTAAAGTTTACCTCAAAGTTTTGGAAGGGTTTATTCAAGGGGTTCAGAACAAATCTGAACTTCAGTACAACATATCATCCTGAGTCAGATGGGCAAACGGAAAGGATGAACCAAGTGATAGAGGACATGCTAAGGATGTATGTGATGGACAAACCATCTAAATGGGAAGACTATCTACACTTGGTAGAATTTTCCTACAACAATGGGTATCAAGAATCACTGAAGATGAGCCCGTTTGAAGCACTTTATAGCAGAAAGTGAAACACCCCAGTAAGTTAGGACAACCCAGCTGATAAGGCAGTGGTTGGGCTAGAGTTTCTCAAGGAAACGGAAGAGAAAATGCTGAAGATTAAACGGAATTTGAAATCTTCCCAAGACAGGCAGAAAAGATATGCAGACAAAGGCAAAACCCATAGGGAGTTTAGAGTGGGTGATCATGTTTTCTTAAAAGTGAAGAACAACAGAAGCTCCCTGAAGTTGGAAAATTGTTCAAAGTTGGCAGCTCACTATTATGGGTCGTTTGAAATGCTAGAGAGGATTGGGCCAGTAGCATATATGCTTGCATTGTCTACATCTATGTTTATACATAATTTGTTTCATGTCTTGTTGCTTAAGATATATATACCAAATGCTAATCATGTTATTGATTGGAATGTGATTCAAGTGGAGCAAGAAAGCGCTTTTCAAGTGCATCTGGTGCGCATACTAGACCGAAAAAGCAAGTAGCTTCGGAATCGAGCCATAGGGATTGTAAAAGTCTAGTGGACTTGGTATGGTCCTGAGGACGCAACATGGGAGCATGAAGATGCTACACGGGAAGAGTACCCACATGTTTTTGAAGATTTTGGAAATCTTGTTGTTGTTGTGTAAATAAGTTGCACCGAGGACAGTGCAAAAATAAGGGGACGGGATTGTAACACCCCAAGGCCAAGCCTTGTTGAATTGTGATTATGTTTATAGGCTGGTGAGCCAAGTATTATAAGCTGGAAGACTTATATGTTTATTAGGTCAGAGAGCCTAGATGCTTAAGGCTAATGAGCCTGATTTTTGTATATGTAAATACACACATCATTAATAAAATTACACCACTACGTGTAGACCAACCACGAAGAAATAGTTATGGGGGACTAAGCTCCACTAGGTAGGGTAAGGGAAGGGGCTAAGTGTCTAGGAATAGGGGCTAAGCTATAGATCTTAGCTTTAAGGGGATAATATTACATTATATTATTATTTCCAAAAGGCTATGGTTGACACAAATTGTGTTGTCCCAAGTTCCTGGAAAAATGAACGAGTGTTAAGTGGAGCTCATGCAACTTTAGGAAGACATGTGTCAACCTAGGCGCATGCAGGTTATAGATGGGAAAGCCAACTCGTTGGGGGTTCGCTTCCCATTTTGGCGTGGCTTCGCAAGTCTCACATTCCCTGACCGTTCTCGTGTTTCCTCGCCATTCTCGCGACCTTCACGATTCTCTGGAAATCTGAAATCCCTCCTGATTTAACCACTAATTCACACATTGAACCATTTTTCTCCATCATTGACCTCTGAACAAGCACGCACCTTGGGAACCTTTAGTCGTATTTGAGTTATCGTGTGTATCACTTGTGAAGCCCGACGCACCATGTATTTTCCTGAGTCCGTGCAATGTCTTAACGGTTGGTTGTTACAACTCACGCAGTTCCTTGCTTGAGCATGGCTTGCTCCCATCGTTTGTTCTATACCAAGCTTGTTGTTTCCATCACCCTTACTTGAATTGAATTAGGAGCTGGATTGAAGAAGTAGGTTGTCATGCCTATGGTTTGAAGAGGCAGGTTGTCAGGCCCGTGAACTGAAGAGGTAGGTTGTCAGGCTTGCAAGCAACTCTCTCCAGGTGTAGAGAGGTCGTTGGGGAAGTGATTTCTTAGAGGGGGCCCAACTGCAACTATAGTGCTCGAAGAATTCATGTACGACCTGTTGTTGAATCCTTGGAAGGGAAGTGGGGCAGCCGAAGGACTATTGAGCAGAGAAGGGGCACACATCCTGGGGTTGGACATGCATGTGGGGAATAAGAGGCTATAGGCTGTTAGTGTGAGTTGGCTCCTGGGAGAAAATCCTTCATGTTGATTTGTGTGACTTTCCTATTGTCCTTGTCAATTCTAGGAATCCCTTGCCCGATGGAGTTTATTCCCAACTCGGGGGTGACCCACTAATGAGCGTGATGAGTAGCGTGGTCTAAGGTTGGGAGGTTCGTGGAAGGTTTGCACGCAATTGGTGGTCATCTATTAAAAGATAAGTACCAAATCTTTGTGATTGTATGTTGTGTAAATGTACATGTATTATAATTGATGAGTAATGCCTAGATATATCATATATGATGTATGTGTAGGCTTACTGTCAATTTCGCATTAATCTGTGTATCATTATCATATGTTGTCAGTATGCATATATTGTCTGTATGATTTACTGTTGTTTCTGCATGAATAATGGCATGAACAAAATGTTATAGTTGTTAAATTGCAATAGATAGATATGCATATAAATACCAACCGGTATCAAAGCTAAGAGAGACGTCTAGGAAGTGACGTTGATTGGGTAGCGTTACCCGATAGAGGTTGATGGCCAGGAACGTTACAGGTTCTTAAACTTGTTTTATTTCTTTTCATTTAGAAAAGTAGACCAAGTGTGGCACGTTTCAATTTCTTTGCGCAGTAAGCTCAAAGGTGGTAGAAATATTCCTTCTCTAGTGCAGTTGTTCTGGGAACTCCTCTAATGCAACATATGTCTTGTCATAACAGGAGTTGCACGAGCATTATCAGAGGTATTCAAAGGTAGATTAAGAAGATTTTCGCTCAATACGGGCCTAGCTAATGTTAATTGGCGTGAAGAGACTATCAGATTATAAATGGTAGTGAAATATAGGTTTATATTATTTGTGTGAAAGTTAACATGATACCATATTTAAATCTTAATAGTAAATTAAATTGACAACAATTTCTAGCAATTAAATTCTTGTTTTTTCATAGATTACAACAAAATCTGAACATTTATAATTTAATTAACAACAACACATAAAACTAGTGAAATACCTCTTGAAGATGTTGACCTTTGAGTTGTTGAAACAGTCTGCTACCAAAAACTGAAACTGCTTGAAACTGTTTCCTCCCATCCAACTAGGAACAGAGCCTCTCCGGCTCCTTAGCTCTAGGAAATCAGATTTCCTGGCCTTCGAGCCCAAAATCCTAGCAACAACAGTCCCCTAGTAAAAATCCCCAAAGCAATTTTGGCTTGCAGTGTCCTCCTTTTCCCTTCCCCCTTCTCCCCGAATTTTCCCCCCAAAAAAGAAGACCCTCTTCCAAGTCCCCTCCCCTCTTCCTTATCCTCTTCTCTCGAACCCCCCTACCTCATTCAATTCCCAACTACCTTATCCCCCATTAATTCCCTCACCTACCATTAAATAATAAAACAATAAAAGATCCAATATAATTATTTAAATAATTAATCTAACTTACCCTAAATAAATTGCAATCATTAATTAATAATGTTGGGTTGTTACATACACTCACCCTTCAAGAAAATTCGTCCCAAAGTTATAGTAATTTACAATATAATGGAAATAAAACATGATTTATACATCTAGATTAAATAAGTAACATCATCAATTTAAAACACTTATACATACTAGTGTACCTGTGCAAGGCATGCATGCATAACTAGCACATACATGACTTGCACGTGTACTAATGACAATAATTATCACAACTAATGCAATTCTTGTATGCGTCCAATCCAATCAGCAAGGCCATTCATTTCATAAAGAATAGTAAGCCATTTAAAATGTTTGCAAAATCCCTCAATTATAATAATGTAGCACAAACAACATTCACTTAGATAATTGTAGTTTAGTTAAGCATATATATATGTATATATGAACAAGAGGAAATCAAGAAATTCTATTACTGGCAGTCATCATCACACATCTAGGGGAGCGTGAGCTAACACCGTCCTGCCATGATTCCAAGTTTCAGAGGATACACGATGGGAAATTCCTCCACCCATCCTAATAGAACTAGGGTCAACACCCTACTATGGACCATACGGTGGCGTTGTGTTGCTGGGATTTTGTCACCGTATATTCAGTTTCAAGTAGTCTCGTCACCTGAAAAACCTGCACTTGTCCACATATCATAACAATGCATTTGAACCAACATAATTTCACATACAAAGATTCATACCATATTGTTTCTCGATCGATGTTCATGACATCAACCCTTTATTATCATCATCCTTTGGCTATTTCATAGCCCATTGACCTGCAAATTAGTCTATAACACAAACTCATACATATCTATGCATTATTATCATGTAAATACATTTAATCATATCCTCAATTCGGTATCCACGTACAAACAACTTTAAATGTAAAAATTTTCAAGCTAAAATAGGTTGCATAATATCCATCATAATTCAAAGAACGATAAACATTCATAGAATTAACATTCACATAGGTCCATATGTCTAAAATTTCAAGTGTATCATTAATAGTTTCACAGTTAATAGAAAACATAATATGATTAGGCCTTAAGTAATTCTAGTTGTCTAAGTCAAAAGGTGACATTACATACACCCAACCTTCGGGAAACAAATTCCCAAGGTGGTCAAAAAAGTGAGGGTTGATCTCGTTGTAAGGTCTTTGCATCCTCCCAAGTAGCAGATCATGGGCTATACTTGTCCCACTGGACCTTAACTTGGTCTACCAGACAATTCCTGAGCTGTCGGACCCTACGGTCCAATATGCGTAATGGTTCGACCATGAGGGTTCCCATGTCTGATACATGCAATTCCATCCAATTTAGTTTGTGTGATTCGTTAGCAACATAATGATGTAGAACATATGCTTGAAAAACATTATGAGTTTTATGCAAGTGGGATGGCAGTACGAGGCGATAGGCAACGGGTCCAATTCTCTCTTGTTTTTTGAATGGTCCTATAAATCGAGGCGACAACTTTGTCCGTTTTCCAAACCGAATGGTACTCTTATTAGTCCTGATACAAATGAAAACTTGATCTCCCACTTTATAACTTCGGTCAGTCCTATGTGCAACAACATAACTTTTTTGTCTATCCCGTGCTTCCTTTAGTCGTGGCCTAATTTGAATCACCCGTTCCTCCATCTCTTGAATCAATTATGGCCTGACTATCACTCGATTTTCTAACCTTTGCCAACTCAATGGTGTCTCGCATGACTTTCCATACAGAGCTTCATAGGGTGGCATTCTGATTGAGCTGTGAAAACTGTTATTGTAGGTGAACTCTACCAAATGTAGGTACTTCTCCCAATGGGTTTGATTATCCATAACATACATCCTAAGCATGTCTTCCACAACCTGATTTACTCTCTCAGTTTTCCCATCTGTTTCAGGATGATATGTTGTGCTCAAGTTCAACTAAGTTCCCAACGTTGATTGCAAACTTGTCCAAAACCTATAGGTAAACCGAGAGTCCCTATCTGAAATGATCTTCTCGGGTAACCATGCAGACAGATGACTTCAATTATAAAAACACATGCCACATCAGTGACATCACAAGTGTCTATAACTAGAATAAAATGAGCAATCTTGGTCAATTTATCAACTATAACAAGAATAACATTGCGCCTCAGTGATGTGAGTGGAAATCCCACAACGAAATCCATAGAAATGACTTCCCACTTGGACATAAGAACATCATGCGGTTGTAGGAGACTTGTCGAGTGGTGATGACCAACCTTCACTTGATGACACTTAAGGCACTTGGCGACAAAATGGACCACATCGCGCTTCATTCCTAACCAGAAGAAAAGCTTTTTCAAGTCTGCATACATTTTCTTCACACCCAGATGTGCACAGTAAAGTGATCTATGGGATTCCTTGAGTATGATGATTTGAATATCCCCACCCTCGGGGATGTACATCCTTCCTTGATATCTTAACAATCCATCGACTTCAAGGATATATTATTCATACTTGGTTTCTAACTACTTCTCACTCTAGAGGGCTGAAGTAACCTTTAAATACCAACTATCTCCAAGGAGTTTCCCCAACACTCGCTCCCTCAGATTAACCTTTAAGCTTTCATGGTCTGTTTTGAGCTCAAAGCTTCGCCCTACTAGATAATGCCTCCAAAGATTCAGAGCTAACATCACAACTACCAAATCTAAATCACGAGTAGCGTAAAGCTCCTCATGTTGTTTCAATTTTCTTGACGCATACACTATCACTCTCCCATCCTGCATTAGCACGGCCCCCAATCCTTGCTTCGAGGAATCTGTGCAGACTGTGAAGTCTTTTTCCATATCCGACACTTGTAGAATTGGTGCACTGGTTAGTAACCTCTTAAGCTCGATGAATGCAATATCACATTCCTATGTCCATTCATACATGACCCCCTTGCACTGCAAGGTGGTGATCGGTTTCGTTGTTTTAGAGAAACCTTCCACAAACCTCTGATAATAACCAACTAGCCCCATGAAGCTTCTCACCTCATGAGTATTTTTTGGCACTGGCCATTCCATAATGGCCTTCACCTTTTCCGCATCCACAAAGATTCCTTCATCGGAAATGATATGACCTAAATAGTGAATCTCTTTCTGGAAGAAAGAACACTTCGACAACTTGCCATACTATTTGTTCTCTATAAGGCATGAAAACACCACTCTCAAGTGTTCCTCATGTTATCTTTCGTTCTTGGAATAGATGAGGATATCATCCATAAAGGCCTGTACAAAGCGGTCTAAGTACTTTTAGAATACACTATTCATGAGGCTCATGAATACTGTTGGTGCAATGGTCAAACCAAAATGTACTACAACAAACTTGTAATTCCCAAACCGAGTTCGAAAGGCAGTTTTAGGAATATCGCCTTCCTTAATCCTTAACTGCGATACCTTGACCGCAGATCAATTTTTGAGAAACCGTTGCTCCTTTCATCTAATCAAAGAGATCATCTATCCGTGGCATTAGGTACCTATTTTTCATTGTAGCACAGTTCAAGTCCCTATAATCTATACACAGTCGTAAGGAACCATCCTTCTTCTTGACAAAAATTACTGGTGCACCCCAAGGTGAGACACCAGGCCTTATTGGCCCTAATTCAAGTAGTTCCTTCAACTGCATCTGCAACTCGCAAAGTTTCAGTGCTGTCATCCTATATGGTGTCTTAGAAATTGGCTCTACACCAGGTTTTATCTCAATGGTAAAATCAAGCTCCCTCTCAGGAGGCAACCCTGACAACTCTTTCGGAAAAATATCCTTAAACTCCGACAATATTGGATATTGATCCATAGAGGGTCCTTTCCCTTCATTTACTTCTTCCACTACATATAATCGACAACCTTGCCTCATGTAATGTTTAACCTTCATTGTCGAGATAAAGCGTAGAGACACCTTCCTCTGTATACCATGGATCTTTACTGATCTTCTTTCATCATCAACATAAAGCACCTTCTTCGCAAAGCAATCTACCATAGCTCGATGGGATTCTAACCAGTCCATTCCAATGATTAGGTCATACGTCCCTAGAGCAGTGGCATGCACCTTCAGCCTAGTAGTACACTCTCCCAGATCTACTAGACAATTATCAACGCTAGGGCCTACTGCTTATATTTCCCCTGAAGCCATCTCAACTTGTTTAAACTCATCATGCTCGTAGGCTTCCAACCCACACTTTTCTAATGTACAAGGTGAAATGAAACTATTTGTAGCACCAGAATCAAATAGAATTTTAACAATCACATGATTTAGCGTACTTGACGACTCTACCATAGTGAATTGATGCTCTACCTAGCGGTTATTAACTGCTGCATAAATATGGTGGCTACTACTCGCTCTTCCCATCAGGGCCTTTCTTTCTCTATGCACAAAGCCTGCTTGTGACTCTGGACAATCACGCTAGTAATGAGGTCCTCCGCACCCCCAACAAGTAACATAGGTGGAACCTGGGTGCTTCCCTGTGAAGGCCTCTGAAATGAGTTCCTTCCCCTAGAGCCCCTACCCCTACTTGTTGCTCCCTAAGAAGGTCGTGGAACTGCCTGCGTCATTAACGATGAGTGGGATGTTACACTCATTGCCATTGGAATACATGTTGTAACTGCTCTAGGTGTGACTATATTTCCATAAGGAGGTGGCCTAGAGCTTCCTCCCGTAGAGAAAGTCCTGGGGAGATTCCTCACAAATATAGGATGTTGTGGAATGGTTGATCTCATACCTCCGTTTAAGCTCATATGCTCCTCCATGTAACGAGCAATTTTAACTGCCTCAATTAGTTATGATGGTTTCCACATCCACACCATGGCCCTAATCTCAGGGTTTAACCCATACACAAAATGTTCTGATTGTCGTTGATCGATATCCATGTACGAGACATATTTTACTAACTCCATGAACTTGATCTCGTACTCTTCCACAGTCCTGTTTCCCTAAATTAGGGCATGAAATGCTCCTACCTGTTGTTCCTCGTAGTAAGCAGGCAAATATTTCCTCCAGAACCTCTCCTCAAAAAGCTCCCACGAGACGGTGTCTAGGGTAAGGTGCAACTGCCTCTCCAGATTACCCCACTAGTTCAAGGCACTATCCCTCATAATGAAATATCGTTATCTTCACTTTTGACGTGGAAGCATAGTCTCTCAAGGAAAAACATCTCGTCATTCCTTCCAACCATGCCTCTGCATGTTCACTTGCATGTCTCCCGACAAACTCTAGAAGTTTGATTTTCTGTAGTTCTCTGGTGATGCCTCTTGGTGGAGGCCCTCGAGTCCCTCGACACTTTAGGGTTACCCACTCCAGATGGTGGGAGTTCCACTTCGACATCCATCGACTGGGGCCCATTTAATGTCTCATTAGTAGCCTCTAAGGAGTGCAAAATGAGAGCTAATTCATGCGATGTTGATGGTGACGCCGACGTTGGTGGTCCTTCTGATAATGTCTCCCGACCTCGATTTCCCCGAGTTCTAACCATTTTGAATACATAACCTACATTCAAACGAATGTCTATTAGAGAAGAGTTAGGGTATTCTAGGTTTGCAAAATTTCTTTATACTTGTTTGTTAACATACATTACTCTCATAAGGAAAATAACTTAGGTCAAGGTTAAAGCATCTAAACTTGGTAACTTGGTAGGTATCCTACTGTCTCTCTTACCTTGCATCTAAGCTTGGTAACTTGGTAGGTATCCTACTGTCTCTCTTACCTTGCATCTAAGCTTGGTAACTTGGTAGATATCCTATTGTCTCTCTTACCTTGTTGGCTATGTTAGCCCTCCATCATACTCTAACTCACCTTATTTAATATTATATTACCTTGAAATAATAATAATAAAAATAAAATTTAAAACTTATCCCCTAAAATATGTATATATATATATATATATATATATATATATATATATATATATATATATATATATATATATATATATATATATATATATATTAACACATAAAATGGTTGTCTTATATCTTTATATATATTTTATATTTTATACCCTTATACATATTCATTAGTGTTAATATCAATGTTAATAATACTTATTATACATTTACTATTCTTAACTTACCATCTTAATATTACCATCTCTATAATGTTTACTTATATTAACTTAATTATTTACTCATATAATATTTTACTATTATACTTGTTATATTTTTAATTAGATTTACACAATCTATACTCTTAKTAGAGTAGCTCCTTATTAGTCCCTGCCAAAGCCCTGGGACTATAGCAATGAGTTTGCTCTTTGACTYTGGATTAGTTTCTGGTTGACTTTAAATTTGTGTACTATATCCAATGTATAACATAAGAAATCAATATATGCATTTTTTTATATAATAAAAAAACATATTTTTTCTGAAATTTAATTGGCTAATATCTTTGATGTCTTATTGCAGGCTTCACATCATTCCATGTGTTGACACTCGGAACTGAAAATGGGTTGCAGCAAATCAATCCCGAGGCAACCTCGAACCACTTTGGATTGGAAGCTGCCCTCCCCCAACCAGAGAGGGATCTCTCGAACAATGTCACAATATGATCTTCAGTAAGCGTGAAATGGTGGGCAGATTTATGGGTAAATGATGGTCTTGGATTCTTAGAGTTTGGGGGTTAAACCAGGGAAATGGTCCATTGGGCATGGAGTCAAGTGAAAACCGAGGAAAGGAGATAATAGCAGCAATCATATAACTTGCAGAAAGTGAGGCAAAGTAAGTCTATCTTTCAGCGCTTTGATAATCATGATGCGGTAGCAGAAAAAGGAAAGGAAAGGCCGATGTAGCAGAGAATATATGTATAATTCTGGAAGTGTAGACTGGTCTTACACCCGCTGATAGCTGGTGCAGAGGAAAGACAGTAAACGATTACAGAAAACCAAAATTCATTCGCTATAGTAGTGGTCGTACTAAAGTATAACGAAGCACATCAGTTAGAAGAAAACGAACTTGTAACACAGTCGTGACGGAATAAGGAAGAAATAAACAATATGATAACGACAATATCAACTGCGGGTAAGGAAGCATATAAAATGAAATCCAAACAGATTTAACACAGCTGAAAAGGAGAAGAACATGCTGAAAGAAATCGACCGTGATGAATCTCACAGTCTCAAGCAAATACATCATCTTTATTTCTCCAATCTGGATTTACAAATTAACTCAGCATGCCAAGGAACCCCTCTTTCAAAGAGGTTTCTCCCCAGCGCTGCCCTCGCGCCTCCTTCGTTGTTACCTCAATCCATCTTTTAAAAGAAAAATCTAAAACTCTTTGTGTACCGGGAATATGAAACGGTTCGTCTTCATGGAATTCTGCAACTGCCAGGCGCATCTGCCAGCTCCTTGAACCGTTACTAATCGTTTGACAACTCGTCATTCCTTCCTTGACACTTGGAAGCTGCGGGTTTTCTTTTATGATTTTTTGAGATTCAACCTGACTATAGCTTTTGCAAACATTTAAATAGCCATCAATATGCATCAGATGAAATAATCCAAATGCAAATATGTCTTCAACAATTCCCAACAGTGTGGCCAACGCGAAGTAACAGAAGAAGAATCAGAGCTTCACTATTGTTACCCTTTGCCAAGATGGCAAAAATTTGCATTCCCAAACCAAGTGCTCTTGAGAATATGTGTATGCAGAATGGAACACGATACAGGATACTCATGAAAATGCACTGGATCAAGACCACTGGAAAACTAAAACTGAGCTCAAGATTATTTACAAGGAAGAGTTTCAGACTTCCCCAAATCCAAAGAACAGATGCAAAACCCAGAAGGACATTGCCTCGATTGCTCTGATACCATTTCGAGAAGCCTAGTTGAACGACCAAAACTGCAGAGCAAAGTACAACTGCAAACATGCACCACAAAATTTTTCCAGAAGTTTGCAAGTTCAGTGACTGGCAAACCATCTCACTAAGCCAATGCCGAGACAAGCTTGTAGTGGGACACAACGTGCAAAAAATGATCAAGCACGCAACCGCAACGTAGTCCTTACTCGAATTTGCACAACATTTCTTCCAATATGCCTCTTCGAGTCCCGGGGCATTAACTTTCAAGGGAAAAGAACACAATAGCATGGAGCCGCTCTCCGGAGTCCCAGTGTACCCGAGCTTACTGAAATTAAAAGCTTCCATGGCCACTCTAAGCTGCTCATCCGCTTGGCCTCCCGGGCGGCATCCCTGGCCCTCAGATAAAGTTCATGATTTCTTTCACTCTCACGCACATTGATATTGTTCATATCCATAACCCTCGAAAGAATACAGTAGTGGCGACGGAACGGTGTAAATTTCCTCCCTGGAAAGTTTTGCTAATCTCTCCTGCCTTCTCATCTGCGACATATGCATATGAGGCAGGTCGTAGGGAAGTGCGAGGTGGAAAGATAGGCCAAGGCTTTCGCAGTCCTGAGTGCAATATTCAAACGCGTTGTCCAGCCGAGAAAGATCCTCCTCGTTCAGGACCTGCTTGCCCACGCCTCCACGTTCTGCACCACCACCGACGAGCACCTCGTGAATGGTAACGCCCCCATCATCACATGAATGGTAACGCCCCAATCATCACACAAATGGTAACGCCCCAATATCTCCTGAAGCCACCTGCCATAATCTTCGTGCAATGTTTTCTGACAACGCAGACTTTTTTCTCACCGGGCAATTCTTTTAAGTTCGCTCCGGACAACCCTAATTCTTTCAAGGACCGTTGATGTGCGACCTGCGGGGGCAATTCACCCACATTTCTACAATCTAGAATATTTAAGTATTCCAGGGTCGTAATATTTCCAAGCATGACGCTAGAGATGGTCAAATCGAAATAGTTGTGCAACTCTAGACGTTTGAGTCTAGTTAATTTACCAAAAGAATTTGGAAGCATCTGCAAGGAAGAACCCAACAAACTAATGTCTTGGAGGTTTGTTAGATTTCCAAAAGAATCAGGCAACGATTTCATTCCCAAGCAGTAACGTAAATACAAGACTTTCAAGGAGCGCAGATCACCAAATTCTTCGGGCAAACTGACTCTGTAATGATCATTTATGTCGATCTAATCGTTTTATACAAGTTTTCTCACTACCATCAAGTTTTTTGACATAGCTTTTAAAATTAATGCTTTTGATAACAACTTCCATAGTCCCGCCAACTGTCTCACTGTGACTTCCACTTCTAAGCCCTTCAATCAGTTGCCAGAATTGCAACAAAGAATTTCTTGCTTCTGGTGTTATGTTTAACTCCTTATGACTGATTGCCTCTCCATGAATGAACTGCAATGCTCCCGGAAGTGTCAGATTTTGACCATAAGCCCATTGCTTAACTTGAGCTAATGTTTGTTTCCCAATGCCTCGAGGAGGGACATCGATAACACTCTCCAAGGCCATCTGATTCTCTTGATTACTTAGAAAATGTAGATATGCAATGACATATTTGATCTCCTTCTGTGAGAAAAAGGGCATAGACCCAACAACTGCATGAGGAATTTGTAATCTTGTAAGATATGCTTCAATCCATGATGACTGAACATGGGTACGAAACAATATTGCAAAGATACCCCACATAGCTAAATTGTTTTTCACAAGTCTCTGAATCTCAGATGCAATGAAGATTGCTTCTTCAACAGGGCTTGGTAATTTCTAAATGCAAATAGGTTCCCCAGGAGGCTTCATGGCGGCAAGTTCCAAGGCCTCTGTTAAACCTCTTTTCCAGTTATAAGCAACATTTCTTAAGACCACAGATGCAACCTTGACAATATTACTCGAAGAACGATAATTTCTGGTAAGCTGAAAAGTTATAATTTCAGGAAAATCACGGTCTAGAGCATACTGCATGAGAGAAGCACTCGCTCCACTCCATCCATATATAGCCTGATCTGTGCTACTTCAGTATGTGTGGATTTTTGTGCAATAGCTGAACTGCTCTTCTTTTGCTCAGGCTTCATTTTAATGTAACATTCCAGGAACTGCAGTAGTTGTGATCTAACAGGTGCATTCTCTGTCAGAAATTTACATCGAACAAGATCCTCCCAAATTGCACTCTGTGACCTTTACATAACATTTTCATCCAAATTTTGGGCAGAGACATTTTTGCAATCTGCATCACCATTTAAACATTTACTTCCAATGGATGCATTCATTGCATAAAAATAATCTAGTGCCTCTTGGAGAATCATTTTCACAACCTGTTCTGAGTCATTCCCGTCATAGATTATGTAATCCCTATTCAAATTATAATCAGAAATTTGTGCGGAACGTCTTAAAATCTTTGCACATACACTATGAAAGGTCCCAACCTTGTTCTGAAGGTGCATGTGTAAATAATAGTGCCTTTATATCAAGGAATCCCATTGGTGCTTGGGATAAAAAACACTGAGTAGAGCAATTTCCGAAATATGTTACAACACCATGTATAAAATTGATTATACAATTAATGAATTTACCAAGTGTTGACAAGGATATTGAATGCATAAATATTAAAAGATGATGGTACTTGACCTGTGTACTAATTAATTATATTTTTTTAATATAATAAAATACTTATTTCTCTACTATATTGGTCAATAAATTTGGTGTAAGTTCAAGAGTACTTTCACAAGTTAATTATTCATTGGTCGAAGTTATTGATGGCCAAGACATCCCAACTCCTACACTTGAGTTATTGATGGCCAGCTCGTACGCCCCGTTTCTCTTTGGCAGGGACTATAGCAATGAGTTTGCTCTTTGACTCTGGATTAGTTTCTGGTTGACTTTAAATTTGTGTACTATATCCAATGTATAACATAAGAAATCAATATATGCATTTTTTTATATAATAAAAAAACATATTTTTCTGAAATTTAATTGGCTAATATCTTTGATGTCTTATTGCAGGCTTCACGTCATTCCATGTATAAAATTGATTRTACAATTAATGAATTTACCAAGTGTTGACAAGGATATTGAGTGCATAAATATTGAAAGATGATGGTACTTGACATGTGTACTAATTAATTATATTTTTTTAATATAATAAAATACTTATTTCTCTACTATATTGGTCAATAAATTTGGTGTAAGTTCAAGAGTACTTTCACAAGTTAATTATTCACTGGTCGAAGTTATTGATGGCCAAGACATCCCAACTCCTACACTGGAGTTATTGATGGCCAGCTCGTACGCCCCGTTTCTCTTTGGCAGGGACTATATCAATGAGTTTGCTCTTTGACTCTGGATTAGTTTCTGGTTGACTTTAAATTTGTGTACTATATCCAATGTATAACATAAGAAATCAATATATGCATTTTTTTATATAATAAAAAAACATATTTTTCTGAAATTTAATTGGCTAATATCTTTGATGTCTTATTGCAGGCTTCACGTCATTCCATGTATAAAATTGATTGTACAATTAATGAATTTACCAAGTGTTGACAAGGATATTGAGTGCATAAATATTGAAAGATGATGGTACTTGACATGTGTACTAATTAATTATATTTTTTTAATATAATAAAATACTTATTTCTCTACTATATTGGTCAATAAATTTGGTGTAAGTTCAAGAGTACTTTCACAAGTTAATTATTCACTGGTCGAAGTTATTGATGGCCAAGACATCCCAACTCCTACGCTGGAGTTATTGATGGCCAGCTCGTACGCCCCGTTTCTCTTTACTGATAAGGCCACGACATCTAAGGTTCGTACACGCTTTCTATGCTCGGTTTTTCCATTAACTTATGGGGGATATCTACCGTAAATAAATATGGTTATAAATTTTTTATAATGTAAATTGAAATTGTCAATTAAAATAATATAAGTGTCCATTAAAATTTAATGTGTAGTTTTTTCAAATTTCAGATTAACTTTATATATTAAAAATTAATATAATAATTAGAAAATATTTCAATGTATTATTAAGTTAACATTTTTAACCGTGATATTATAATATATATATTGATACAATATATGTAATTAGTATTGTTAGAAGTTAAATATATTAAAAGCAATTTAATTATATGTAATTAGTATTGTTAGAAGTTAAATATATTAAAAGCAATTTAATTATATGTAATTAATATTGTTAGAAGTTAAATATATTAAAAGTAATTTAATTGTAACTATTTATATATAATATTATAAGTTAGACTAATATATATTATTATATGTTAAGACTAATATATATCTATGTTAAATTTGATAATATATATTAGTGTAATAATTAAATTTAATAATATATATTAGTGTAATAATAAATAAGTGTAGGAGGGTATATGGCTTTAGAAGTTAATAACATTGTGTTATCTTGAATGTTTTCATAAAATGAAAGATTTTTCAATCTATATACGTTTTTAATATACAATTAAATAGTTTNATGTTTTCATAGAATGAAAGATTTTTCAATCTATATACGTTTTTAATATACAATTAAATAGTTTTTGTCTACTAGCGAAAGTAGAGTGAGTGTATGATTTATTTAAATTAATGGAATTCCAAATTTCATATTAATAAATAAATAATATTTACTAGCAAGAATAAGGTAAGCATATTATTGGTGTTATATTATATAATAAATTAAATAACAAATTTCATATTTAAATAATAATGATTATAAATTTATAAACTAATCTCTAAACCTATCCTTCTAAACTTGCAAGAGGCAAGGACTAAGCTGCCATGCAGCCCTTGTTATCATCATAACACATTACTTTTATCATTATAATTATTTTGTTCACACCTTATAATTTACACACCCTTTTTTTCCATAATTATACTATACATCCTTACCCTCATCGCTTTATTAGCAGGGAATATAGTAATAGATTTTGGGTCAAATTCGTTTGAAAGTAAAAATTTTGGTGATGTTTTGTAAAGTTATATTGTATTTACTTATTAAATTAAATATTTTGAAAAATAAAAATTATTTTTTTAATATTTAATATTAAAAAATTTATTTTATGATTGGTTAGAAAGAATGAAGTGACAATTTAACCTTGTTGGGATGTGAAATTGTAAAAAAAAAATAAAATTATTTTTAAAAATTTTAAACATTGCCATGTGTCCTTTAACGTGACAATTGTCTTGCTATTGGATTATTTTCTCTTGGGAAGATCTCCTTTGTTCACTGTGTATTGAAGTGTATTGAAGTTTTGTTTTATAAGTTCAAGACAAGCAATAAATAACCCTGACATGAACATTGAATATTTAGTATTGTAACATTTCAATACTGTCATTCAATAGCATTGAATATTTAATATCATATTTAATATTTAATATTGAACGTTTGGAAATTGGTGAAAGAATTGTTGCTATTTTAAGTTTAATAATAGTTTAGATATTTAAAAGAATTGTTATTATTTTAAGTTTAAAATAATAAGATTATGATAAGATACTTATTAGTTCATGCCAAAGCAAAATTATAGTAATGAGTTTGCTATTGATTTGACATTAATTTTTTTATTTATTTTAAATTTGTATATGAAATGTAATGTTTAACTTAATAAAACAAATATATATTTTTTGATATAATAAAAATATTTATTTTTCTCATCTTCCATTGGTTAATATATTTCAAGTCTTATTGCAGCCTTCACGTATTTCAATGTTTTAAATTAATTACATAATTAATATACTTGTTATATATGCCCAATTTTAATTAATATAAAAAATGAAATAACTTCATTATTGATTGATGTTTACAAAATCATGTGTACACCCATACAAGTGTCATGTAGTGCATGGTTTCATAGACCATAGAAAGTACATATCAGGTTTCATGGGCATGATGGCCATCATCACTCATGGGCCCTCGTTATCCACGTGCAAGTTTTGACTATCAATAAATTAACACGAAAATACTTTTAATGTTTTATTCCAAACAATAGATTAATTCTAATGTTTTTATTATCAATAAATTAATACTAAAAAATATCACAAATTATAATTAGATTAATAATTTGAAATAATTATATATATTAAAAATAAATAAAAAATTGTAATTTCCCATTACATAAAACCATAAGATGAAACATATATGTTTTTAATTGTAGTTTTTAGTTATAAATATTAATATGCTTTATTTTTTTCAATTATTATAAATATAACTAATAATATAAAAAAAATTACTATTTTTTATTTAATTCAAAAACTTTATTATAGTTTTAAATCATTATTATTATCAATTTTCAAACCTGTCAAAGGTAGGGATTATGCTGAGTTGCATCTCTTGCTATTTTAAGTTTATAATAATAAGATTATTATATTAAGTGTAAAAATTGACATTACTACAATTTAACGACTCTAATTTTAATTGTTCAGTGTGTAGAAATTGCAAATAATGTTGTCATTCCTAATTATGAGATGTTTTTGGTGTTATTGATGCTCTAGTCTTTAATTAAGGGATATTGACATTTTTAATTGGGTAATGTGTTGGAGATTGCAAGTAATATTATGTTATTTTTAATTGTGCAATGTGATGGAGATTACAAAGACATTGTGATTTGGACTTCTACCAAATTGTTTGAACAAATGCTATCAAATTGTTTGTTTCCTTTATCAATTTAATAAAACTACAAAACATAATTTTAAGGCAGGGACTAGCTACTTTGCAACTAATTTTTTTTTTTTGAGTAAAAAAAGGGTTGGAGCCTATTATATTAATATAAACAAAATACATAGCTGATAGTGATGCCAGCTGTCCCGCCTGAGCTGCTTTGCAACTATTACTCTTGTTATAATCCATGTCATCTTTTAACATTATACCTTAATTGTATTTCTCATCTTTTTCCACAGAAAATTTCACATTATATTTATATTGTAAATATAATTTGTTCTCATAACAACCATTACATCAAAAGATCCTTTTGTTTTCATGGACTAATCCAAAAACATATCTACACAATTTTTTTTCAAATTCCTCACAATACTATCGTCTTCTCATGTGGGTCAGAAATAGACAATTTTCAAAAAGTAATAAGTCTTTCATATATAGTTGAAGGCTGAGCTTATGGAACCACCCAACTTTAACTAGGAAACATAAAATATAAAATCCCCCTGAAGACTACTAAAACATCTTTAAAAATAGAGTAGGGCCCTCATGGCCTCCTTCCCAATGATTGTAAGCTAGGTTCCCTGGATGTTTTTTTAGAGCCTGTTTTGATAAGTTGTCTGCCTCTTGATTCTCTTCTCTATAAATATGAGAAAATGATATGTTCTTGAAGCACTTGAGGAGCTCATTAATCCCATCCTTCCAAACAGTCTAAAGTAACAACATGTAATGCACCTTTCCTATCGAGCCAATCAATGACTATTTTTGAGTCCCCTAGAACAAGAAAATCTGTAATTGAAAGCCTAGAAGCCAGGGTTAGAGAGGTTCAAACTCCCATAAGTTCAACCCTATTATTTTTTCCTCTTCCACAATTTAAGGTCCATATATAAGCCGTGTGCTTGTTGATCTTTATCTCTCCACCTCCACCACTTTGTTCTCCATTATGTTGTGTTTCCCCATCGAACTACTCAATGATTTTATCTTCAGGAATTTCAAAGGATGAAACTCTAGGAAGATAATCTTTTTCCTTTTTCCCGTGATTGTCCACCACTCCTAATGATAGGAAAACTATCTTCTGAGTAGAGGGGGTCCCTGACTCGAAGATAGTCTTGTTTCGATCAAGCCAAATAAACCAACAAATATAGGCTGGCAATGTTGGATAAGTAAAATTCTGATTAGCCCAATTTTCAAAGCACTCGCTCACCGTTGAACCATTCCATCCTAAAGAGAGGTTTAGAGCAATTTTAACTCTTTCCCAAACTGAAATAGTAAAAGGACAGTTTACAAAGAGGTGTTTACCAGTTTCCCTCTTACCTTTGCAGATATGGCAGATCCCTGGTCCCGCCCAACCTCTTTTTTGTAGATTTTTCCAAGTAAGAATTTTATTTTCAACCATAAGCCAAAAAAATATTTTGATTTTTTTTGGGAAGTCCGAACTCCACAGTTTTTTCCTCTAGCCACCAATTTTATTTTTCCAAATTTTTGAGGCAAGGGCGTTATACACATTTATGTCTGTGATTTGCTCTGAATTATCATCACCCATCCACATTAATTCATCCGGTCTTTCAAGGAGATGAACCCCTGATCTAATCATATATTTTCCGTACATCTCCCATTCTGCAGCTAAATCGCCTTCCAGCCCCAAATCTGCACTGTCTAACCAGTTTGAGCAAATTGTGACCTGGGGAAGAGCTCGTCTCGCTTGATAAAGAAAGTATACATTTTTTTTATTAAGTAAATAAACCAACTCATTAGACAAAGTGGACCATGCCCATAATTGCATCCTTCCCAATTATTATGGAGTGTCCCGAACCCGGGTTCCAAGCTAGCCAATATGAGACCAGAGGTAAAGTATTAAGAATATTTTTCCAAGTATGGGATCCTGGAGACATAACAGAAGAAGTTGATCTCAACCAAGTCGTCACAGATCCATGGGGTAAGTACTTATCCTTTATCACCCGGTGCCAGATGTCGTTCTTCATCAAGACTCTCCACAGAGTATTAGTCGCTAGAGACATATAGAAACATAAGATATTTCTCAATCCCCACCCTCCAGAATTTTTTGGCTTCGTAATTGTCTCCCATCTGCATAAATGATAGCTCTGCTTTTGCTTGCTACCTGACCAAAGGAAGGAGAAAACCAGTTTGCGGATTCGATTTAGAACTATAGCTGGAATATGAGCCAAAGCCATCCAATAGACTGGCTGGCTCTCTAAAACTGCTTTTATCAGCACATATCGCCCCCCCACGAATAGTCACCGATTGCACCAATGGCTTATCCTGTTCTCAAACTTTGCGATGAGCCGCTGCTAATCCTCAGCCTTTTAGCTATCAATTTTTAAAAAAAATCCCAAGTATCGAAAGCCTTCCGATAGGTCAATAAAGTTGTATTGATATAAAGATTTTAAGGCTTCTAGAGTGTCCCGATGAACTCCGAAATGGAGGAAAGAGGACTTTTGAACATTTATCATTAGACTCAATGCACAACAAAATATATTCATGATTTTATTGATTTCCTCCCATTCTGTGACTGAAGCTTTTGACATTATTAGAACATCATCCACGAAGAGCAGGTGAAGGATCTTAATTAATCTAGAAACCTTTATCCCATTCAACTTTCCTTCTTCTTGTCCTTTTTTTAGAGAAAGACTAAGTCCTTCCATCATAAGGATGAATAGGAGAGGCGACAATGGACAACCCTATCTTAGCCCTCTACCACTCTAGAAGAACTTTGTTGCCTCTCCATTAATAAGAATGGGATAACCTATAGAGGATACATAGCCCATGATCCAATTTGTAGTAGGAAGTCCAAAACCACATTGAAGTAGTGTTAATCGCAGAAAATCCCAATTTGTGCAGGCATAGGCCTTTTTTAGATCTAACTTCAGAATAATTGCTTGTGGTTTTTTTATTTTATACTGTGCAGACACTCTCGTGCAGTGCCAATAGCATCTAAAATCTGTCTTCCCTTAACAAATCCCAGTTGTTCCTCAGACAATGTGAGAGAGAGTATAGGCATGATTCTCCTAGCTATAACTTTTGCAATAATCTTATAACATAAATTGCACAGAGGAATTGGGCGGAAATCGCTAAAAGTGCTGGGGCTATTAACTTTTGGAATCAACGCTAAGAAAGTTGAATTGATCGGTTTGATTACCTCACCTCTGAGCCTTGTTTCCTCCACAACATCAAGCAAGTCACGCCTAACCAACTCGAAGAAATGTAAACAAAATTCAACAGTCCACCCGTTCGGCCCTGGACTTTTGTCCTTTGAAAATCCTTTTAGAACATCTAGGATTTCCTCACTGGAACACGACTTTTCGAGATTTACAACTTCTTCTTCCATAACTAATCTTGGAAACAACCTTACTGTAGCTATATGTTCCCCAATGTAATTTTGTCCTGTATCATGAAAGAAAGAGTTAAAGAAGTTTGTCGCTTCATCCTTTATGGCCTCCTGGCCTGTATGAACCCGACCAACTTCATCCTTTATCTCCTAGATGTGATTTTTATTTCTTCTGTAGCTTGCAAAACGATGGAAGAATTTTGTATTCTTATCTCCACTTTTTATTCATATAGGCCTTCTCTTTTGTCGCCATCGCTCTTCCTCATTTAGTAGATGTTTTTTACGCTCAACCTCTGGAAACATCAAACGTTGTTCAGATTCTGTGCTATACAATCCCTGAGTCTTCTGATTACAGTGAACAACTAATTCTTCTTCAAGTTTATCCAGATCTAATTGATCCTGTAAACATTTTTCTTTAGACCAGGACTTAAACCGATTTTTTAGATGTATAAGCTTCCGTACTAATCTCCTTTGCGCTCCCAAAACTTGTTGTAATTGGAAATAATTCCACACTTCACAAACCATAGTGGCAAAAGACTCTTTGCGCAACCAGGTTGGGTTTAGCTTGAAAGGGTGTGCAGTCGTCGACATCCCATTGCCCAATTGAAGTAGAACTGGTGCATGATTAGAACTATAAGGATATTCCACCCATGAGCTATATCTCACCGATGACGTGATAAGATCCTCCAAAACATAGATTATGTCTAGCCTTTTAGTAATTCTATCAATTCCAGATCTTCCATTACGCCACGTAGGAACCACCTCAGTAGGGGTGACATCAACTAGCTTATTTTTTTTTTTAAATTCCTTAAAAAAGACTGCCAAATAGTCTACCAAGGATGTAGCACCTCAAACCTCCTCTGAATTTATCGTAAAATTCATATCCCAACCATTATCAAATCACCATGAGCTAACAAGCCCCTTCCGTCCACTTTTTCCCAGAAGAGCTTACGATCTTGACAAGGGCCATAAACATTCAGAAAGGAGATCTTCCTTTTATCCGCTAAGCTGGAACCTAACAAAAAAATACCACCGCAGCTTAGGACAGTCACTAAATCAAAAAAATTAGGATCCCAAGACACCAGGAGGCCACCTGACTTCCCCACAGAACTAACAACACAAATCATCCACTCAAGTTTGAGAGTGTACATAAATTTTCTTGTCTTCTCCACGGCCACCAAAGTCTCTTGTAGGAAAATTATATTAGGTGATGTTTTTGAAATAAGTATACGTAGGGAGACCACTTTTAGGGGACCTCCTACCCCTCTGATATTGAGAGAGAGGAGGATCATGACTTAGCCCTTGCAAGGGCTTTCATGCCTCTAAGCGCCCCTTGATCAATGTTAGAAGAAAGTTGGTTTGCAAAAAAAGAATTGTTGGTCCCCACCTTCTTGTGGGCACTCCTTGTTTTGATAGGAGATAATTCAAACCCCAATGACCATGACCATGCAAGGTCTTTTCCTATAACTTCTCCATCACCTAAAGGTGCCCTATGAGCTCCACTAGATTTATCTCTAACCACAACTTCCTTCCCCAAGTAGGTCGGAATCAGAGTGGGGCTTAAAGTCTCTCTATATGTAGGTACCAGAGCCAAAATCATCCTATCCAATGAGTGGTCACTAGAGACAGGTTCTCCATAAATCGGGACAATGTTAGAGTCTTCCAAAATCAAATGCTTAGGTAGTTCATTTGAGCTCATCTCTTGAGTGCTTACAGTCACAGGTATGGGCACATTTCGAAGATCAACCGAGTCTAAATTCTTAGGAGCAGTCTCAAAATCTTTACCCTTATCAGCCACAGACGTCTGTAACAGATCCAGAAGGAAAATACTATCTAAATGGTTTCTTTCCCATGAAGATAAGATAAAATACAGAGATGGGAATAAGTGTTTGAGCTTACCAATAAAGGTGGGGTCATGAGGTTCTGGACTTTCCTATGTCCTCGCAATAGGGAAATCCCTTGGCTCTTGTGTGTCCATCACCGAGGTGTAACAGTCAAATGGAAAATCCTCCGAGGAGTCCTCCTCAACCTAAGCCTCGAATTTTTTTTGACAATCCTTTCGCAGGTGTCATGTTCGCCTACAGAGTGTACAACGAAATGGAATGCCCAAGTATTCCAATATCTGTACAAGAAGGTGACCCCTCCACTCTATTTCGAGTGTTTCCAAAAGACCTGCATGGATGTCCACCTCCACTAGAACTTTTTCCATCCTCTTGTCCTATGACTGAAGAGCTTGTTCATCAACCTTGATAAAACAACCTAAAACATTACCAATCTCCTCCAAGGCTTTGACATTCCACAACTGGAGGGGTAGACCCGGGAGAAGGACCCAAAGGTGGCGATAACTGAAAATTCTGTCGTCGGGTCAAATCTAATACACCACCTCTTCAACATCAGACTCCCACCCTCAAAGTACCATAACCTATCTAAAATGCTCGATGCGTCTTCCGGGCTCTTAAACACAAAGCCGAACCACCATCTTGCCAGGGTTAGTAATTTCGGGGAATAACCCAATAGTGGTTCCCAGGTGCAACACATCCACTCAGAAATGGGCATTTTGCAGTATGACCGGTATGCCAACCTCCCCACTAGTGCACAGAGTGCAAGATTGCACGACTCTTCTAGACCGACGTCCATTCCGAATACCATCCTCTGTTTTGTCCTCTTTGGATTCCACACCCGCGCATGGCACTTTTGGCTTCCCTGCTTTCCCTTTGAGCGACCCCCCTGATACTTCGCTACCTGTGCATTAGAAGGAAAATTTAAAACGTCATCCTTATTCTCGTCAACCTAGAAACCCTTCACCTAGCCTCCACACTCAATGGATAAACCCACAGGAACCGCACCAGGCAGATAGGAAGTATCTTGATAGTTTTTTGAGTCCATCACTCTACGAGGCTAGTGGAAATGCTTAGAACCAAAGAGAGGGGATATTGGTATCTCCACTGGGTTTGTTAGTGGGTTATTAAATCTCCCATTAAGAGGGCACCTAATTTCTTTACTCCTGCATAGCTCGTCCATCGAGAAGAACAATCCCGCCCTCTCCCAATGCTCCTTGTCAGCCGCATCCATGAGTGTGTTGACCTCACTATCCATACAGAAGTTTCCACAAGTCTTTTGTGCCTGCCACCTCAGGGAGAAAGTTGAAGACAATCAGTAGAACAGTGTCATCAGGTAAGTAAAGTAATGAAGTTTGGTCAGTTAATAAAGGAAGAGATGGCAGAACACCCGTCACTTCAGGCTCTACCTGCCAGAAAACCGTTGCAACATTAAAACTCTACGACTCCAATTGTGCCATGGGAGAAGTTAGCATAGGATTAATAGAAATTCTAATCACTAAATAAGGACAAGGAAAGAGTAAGCTAGATGATGGACTAATCACTATCCAAAATAGCTATGAAACCCCCTCCACTACCCCACAAAAGCTCGTAAACCATGATAAATGAAAAACAAAAACTCCCAAGGAGGTCCATCTGCGTCTCCGACAATAACCATTACCCACCCTTATTCTCTAGGTTAACCTATAAGGTACATGGTCGACCTCCATTAAACCTGCAACTCCTAGTTTATTCTTCCTACCTCCGCGATTTTCAAACTCTCCCATTTTCAACTCAGTATACTACACTAGTGATGCTAGTTTCATTTTGTATTTCTCATCTTATAAACATGTATTTTTTTTTTGATATTTTACCTTATATCATTTTAATTGTGTTATATTATATTTATTTTWAAAAATTTATAGACTAATTAACAAAAATCTTCCACTTATATGTATCTCTCTATTTGAAATATAAAATGATTAGTTAAAACATATATATAGAAATAATACAAAATAAGATTAAATAATTAACAAATTTAAATTTAAAATTAAAATTAACTAATAAAAAAATTAAAAACTTCAAATAAAAATAAAATATATTTAAATTAAATAAAATTTAAATAAAATAAAATTTAAATTTAAATATTATGAGTGGGGTTTAGGCAACGTGCAACCTTGCATGAGGCCCATGTGCCTCCCCTCCGTAATTATGTAATTAAAAAAAATAACTTCACAACAAAACCATGCCTCAGGCTCTCACTCCCTCAGATTCACTCTACCTTGACCATCTCTTCCTCTGCAACTGCAGTTTGAGGGTTCGAGAGCATGACTTTGGCTCCATGGTCGGCTGCCTGGAGGGTATGGCCATGGTTGGCAGACTAACCCTTCCTTTGAAGCTTCTAGTGCAACCTACTAGCCTAATAATGGCGCGATCGACACAACACTTGCTTCTCCCTCTCTCGTGAGAGCTCGGTTGTAAGCTACAACCCATGCAGGATGATGCAATGGCTTAGCTTCATAACTGCAAGACTCTTGAAGAAGAAGGTAATAGATTGAGGTTTAATAAATTTTTCTTTATTTATTTATTCTTATATATTTTTCTTTTGTTTCTACAACAACTGAAGGAGGTCTGGCGCACCCATGGCCGACCAAACCACGACTTCCTTGCGCATGCAGCGGGGCCCGACTCATCAATGGGGTGGTGAAGAGGGCTCGACCATCATGCCCACCCCCGTCCATTCATTATTTTAAATGTTTATACTAT
>JZKD02S0145768.1:890409-906923 GCA_000966675.3 Picea glauca
GTATGGAATAGGAAAACGGTCGGTTGGACTCGTTTTCGCTAATATATTGAAATTTGTAATAGATATCCCATTACCTGGCAAGATCTTTTCTGGATCTATATCATTGAATTCCGGGTGTTGTTTGCAGGTCACGGAACAATGCAAGGGGAAATTTTGAACCCACCTGCCCAGTAAGCCGCAAGCGAAAAAGTCGGTAAGTATTTGTAATAGATATCCCATTCCCTGGCAAGATATTTTCTGCATGTTTCTGTACAAGTTGTGTAGGAACAATTATTATGATGGTCTCCTCGAGGCATGGTGGGTTGTTAGCATTAAACCTCAGTTATTTCATACTTGGAAAGAAGTGCAAAGGGTGCGACCAGAGGAAACAACGATTAGGAATTGGATATTTCTTGAACCCACCAACCCGACGATCCACGAAAGAAATGGAGAAGTATGGAAAGCGGACAAACGAGCTTCAAAATGGGGTGACAATAGTTCCACATGAGACGTGAGGACCCGACGGTCAAATTGTATGTCTTACAAGTTTTCAGTGAAAAATGTGTACGACGGAAGTGGGGATGATAGGTAGACTGTAATACAGAAGACGGTATGATGTGAGAGTCCGTTTGTAAATTTGTATATCGCGGAAGTCAGGGTGTTGTTTGCAGGTCACGAAACAATAGGAATGCAATCTAAAGCCCGCCTACCCAAGAATTCGTGGTCAGAGAAGTGGCTGGGTATGAAATGGTGAAGCGGTTGGTCAAAGTCACTATATAAAAGCACAAGTGCAAATGTGAACCCGCGAGTGCGCCAAACCGCGAAGCTAGACATTTTCGGAAAAACAACTAAGTAACGAGAAAGATAAAGTACAGGGAAAAGAGAAACGTGAATTTGGTTAAGTATAGATGGCGAAAAAGAAGGGTTAATATATTCACATCTGTAATAGATATCCCATTTCCTAGCAAGATCTTTTCTGCATGTTTTTGGAGAAGTTATATACTTATTTCATATACTTGGAAAGAAGTGCGAAGGTGGGGGGCACAGAAAACAACGACTAGAAATTGGAAATTGTCTGAACCCGCCAACCCAACGATCCGCAAAAGATATTTCAAGAAATGGTCGTGGAAAGCGGTCGGACGGGCTTCAAAATAGGCTGACAAGGGTTCCCGAGGAGACGTGATGCCCCGATGGTCAAATTGTATTGATCGAAACTTTTGAGTGCAAACTGTGTAACACAAAAGAGGGGCCGATGTAGGAGTTTGGAAGTCAATTTGTATATGCGGAAGTTGGGGGGCTATTTGCAGGTCAAGGAACACTGGAAGTGCACTCCGCTTGTCTGGGAACCCGCAAGCGAAAAATTCGGGTAAGTATGGAATTGGAGGTGCGAAAGAGATTCCAAGAAATGGAGAAATATGGAAAGCGGACGCAGGGGCTTCAAAATGGGGTGATAATAGTTCCCCAGAAGACGTGAGGACCCAAAGGTCAAATTACATGTCTCAGAACTTTCGTGTGCAAACTGTGTATCACAGAAGAGGGTATGATGTGGGAGTGTGGCAATAAATTTGTATATCGCGGAGGTCCGGGTGCTGTTTGCAGGTCAAGGAACAATGGAAGTGCAATATAGAGCCTGCCTGCTCGAGAATCCGCAATCTGAATAGTTGCTAGGCATCGAATGGCTAGCGGTCAGTCGGAGTTGTGTTATAAAAGCACGAGTGCAAATGTGAACCCGTGAGTCTGCCAATGCGTGCATTGAGACATTTTCGGAAAAATGATTAAGTAACCAAAAAGAGATAATAGAGGGGAAAAAGAAACTAGAATTTGGTTAAGTATAGAAGAGGGAAAAGAAGGTCCAATATATTCAAATTTGCAATAGGTATTCCATTTCCTGGAAAGATCTTTTCTATATGTTTCTGGAGAAGTTGTATACATATTTCATATACTTGAAAAGAAGTATGAAGGTAGTGGGCACATGAAACAACAACTAGAATTTGAAAATTTCCTGAGCCCGCGAACTCGATGATCCGCGAAAGAGATGTCAAGAAATGGTCAAGTGTGGGAAGAGGTCGAACGAGCTTCAAAATAGGGTGACAAGGGTTCCCGAGGAGACGTAAGGCCCCGACTGTCAAATTGTATATATTAGAACATTTCAGTGCAAAATGTGTAACACAGAAGAAGGGATGATGTGGGAGTCCAGAAGTAACTCTGCATATTGCAGAAGCTGGAGTGTTGTTTGTAGGTCACGAAACAATGAAAGTGAAATTTAGAGAAAGGGGAAGTGCTCGTTCAGAATCACGATATAAAAGCATGGATGAAAATGTGAACGCGTGAATCCGCCAACCCGCGCAACAAGACATTTTCAAAAAAAATGACTAAGTAACCAGAAAGAGAAACTACAGGGGATAAAAGAGTGGGAAAATAGAAAGGTGGAGGGCAATTTTCGTAAGCGGGAATTGGTTTCAAACAAGCCCCATTGTTGCAAAACCATCATTTTCTAGTAACTGTGAGCAAATGCTTTGTTGAAGATTAAATTTTATTGCAAGTTGTGGGAGTAATCGTGTTCTTGATACATTCTTCCATGACTTTAACATATAAACTTAAGTATTAAACTTCTTGCATGATGGGTTGTTAGCATTAAAGATTAATAACTGCATGTCTAGAAACAAGAATGACAATGTTGAATTTTAATATTGTAGTCGATTTCATAGGCCCATTTGACTACAACCACCATATTTCATTTTGTTTTTCCTTTTATTAATTCGTGAACAAGAAATTTGGTAATGTCATTAATAAAGTAAAAAATGCTCAAATAGAGGCTAGGGGATGGACAACTAATAAAATGTTCCCTTTCAGACTAAAGGAATCAAGCAAGCGAAAGGGAAATAAGAAATCGTTTGCTTAGCAAGGCTGAGATGAAAATAAAATTTCTATGGCGGGGCCCAGACTGCAACATTGTGATTTGGTCTTGCTATGTTCTATCTGCATTACGAATAGAATTGAACGTTGGTTTTAAACTGTCTGAAATCCATTTTTGTTTCCATAAAATCCCGATGGATGGACACACTGCATTGTCATATAATTTTTAAATGCTCCATTTTAGATCAAATTACTTAAGCAAATACAATATCGAAGAACTACGAGACTATCGAACCGTGCCAATGAGAAGAGGTGTTAAATTCAGAAAAGAAGCATCAACCAAGACTCCAAGGAATTTGTTTTAACAGTAAATCCATTAAAAAAATAAAATAATACTGGGCACTGTATATCTATACATAGAAATTGGATCGAGTTCTTTTGGCCAAAACATTGAAGATATTTTCCATAAACACATGCACAAGATCTGCAACATGCATGAGCCATCAAGATTCTCTTCAACATGCATACAAAACTGATTACCATGCTTTTTTTTAGGAAACCCTTGTAGTCTTCTTCTCGAGGGGTCAATGTCCGGTCCCCCATCTCAATATCTTGCGGAACACCTGAGGCGACAAAGAAACAGGAGAGTGGTTCCGTAGTGGAATAAATCCTTGGTTTGAAGCAGATGAATAACATTCCTACGGTAAAATTGATAGTTCTCACAAGCTTCCCATGAGGAAGAAGACGAAAAATGTTGCAGGGCAAACGAAAGAGCCTAAAACTGAAAGTTAGGACACACCAAGAAACCACCTCCTCATAGTCGAAAACTTCAGGGACACAGGTTGCACGAGTAATTCTAGAGGCCAAAATTAGTCCATTCTGGGCAGAAGGAGATGAGTAGTAGGAATATGTCCTCATCCCCTAAGATGTTAATTGTATATCCAGAGAATATGAGAGTGGTCCCACAATTGAATAATTTTTTGGCTTGAAATATATCTTTGGGAGCATCAATAGATCATTTCCTTACAGTGAAAGAATTCCACCCAAAACTAACTAATTTGGACCTCTGTAATTCCTACTTTCGAGCTGCAAAGAGGCTATTGCGTTCAACATCGGTTTCTTTTTTGAAACCCCTTCTTTTGGTGTTGTTAGGGCCACCATCGCCGAGCCAGGAAGTGCCGGTTGTTATGGTTGATTTCAATTTGGACGCAGGAGTGGGAACATTGTTTGCATTACCATAATCCATTGTTGTATCATCATCCACCATATCATATTCTTTCGGCTCACAATCGATCAAATCAACCTTTCCGCCAACCATCAATGCAGGCGGGTAGGTTGTCTAAGCAAGAAGGGTTGCCTTGGAATTATTTGGCTTGAAATATATCTCTCAGTGAACCAAGGGACCATCTCCTTTTTTTCTCCTGGGCGGAGGGAGATGAGTAGTAAGAATATGCCCCGGAATACTGGAACCTCTGGCCATCATGCCCGAAGGTGTTTACTGTATTTGGTCAGAACTGCTGTGGACCTGTTGCCATAAGTTAACGAGAATTTCTGTTTGCTCCATATGATGTTTTAAATGAAAATTGGGGAGGGATAATATAACCCTCAACAAATCTTGGTTTAATGCATATCAATAGAAGATCTCCTCGAGCCTTTCGTTGATCAATGACAATCTCCAGGGTCCGTGCGTAATGAGCTATTACCATTAAAGCTTACTAATAGCATATTTAGAAAAAAGTGCGAAGGTGGCAGGGACGACGAAGAGCGATTAAGAATTAGAGATTTTGTAAATCTGCCAACTGGCCGATGCACGAAAGAGATTGCATCATTCTTGAAATGAATACTTGGAAATGATAACACTCTTCTCCGCAAATCTTGGTTTATGATCCGGATTATTTTCGGCACGAAATGAGAGCGGAGATATAATAAAGAAATGGACATATATATCACATATATTCAATAATATAACTTAAATGTATCAGAGATGCAACCATAAACACAGATATACAATAATACATGATTTCTATTAATGAAATAAATGTATAGAGACTGTAAAAATACAGAGTGAAAGACTCACTAGAATGGTGGCAGCTTATCTCTGAGAAGAGATGTGATGGCTACTCGCATTCACAAGAATATGATTACAATGAGGCTCTGAAGGCATTTTTACAATAAACAGGAATGCCAAAAACCCTAGACATCCAAAAACCTAACCCTAGGAGATGAAGCGCCAAAAGTCACGTGGGCCCCGTTTGGGTAAGTTAGTACATCAACTTCCCGGGGTCGTTACTTTTGCATACGATCTCCGTTTTAGGCGTATGATAGCCCGTTGGAAAGGTATCATCGAGGAGATTCATTTTGGGGGATCAATCTACCTTTAGCTATCATTGAGAATCTCAATCCCGAAAAATCTTCATTTAGGCCCTCAAAATGGCCCCAGAAGTTAAAACTACTAAAAATAGTAAATTGCCAAAATTGCCAGAAAACTGTTTTGAGCTAGTTGGAAAAGGTGGGTGGCCATCGATATCCACTTGGATCAGTTTAATTCGTATTAATGAAAAATCTTCTCCGTCCTTCCAGATTAATGAAAATCTTAACGGTTCTTGCATGATGAGCTACTAGCATTAAAGCTTAATAATTGCATATCTAGAAAGAAGTACGAAGGTGGCAGGGATGGGGAAGAGCGACTAAGAATTGTACATTTAGTCCACCCACCAACCCACGAAACAGATTCCAAGAAATGACCAAGTATGGAAAGCAGTTGAGTAGGATTCAAAAATAGGGTCACAAGATATACTCAGGAGACGTGAGGGGCCGATGGTCAAATTGTATGTCACAATGACATATTTCGATTGTCAATTTGTATATCATGGAATTTTGGGTGCTGTTTGTAGGTAGCGGAACAATGGAAGCACAATGTTGAGCAAGCCTAGCCAGGAACCGATGATGGTAATAGTGGCCAAGTATGTAATGGGCAAGTGGTTGGTCGGACTCATGATATAAAGGCATTATACATACTCGGAACATGGAATATTGACGGGCTTGAAAACAGGGCCACAAGCTCTACTCAAGAGACGTGAGGGCCCAATGGTCAAATTGCATCTACCCCAACTGTTGAATGCAAAATGCGTAACACAGAACATGAGACAATGCCGTATTTTGAGGGCCAATTCCTATATTGCGGAACTTAAGGTGATGTATATAAAAGCATGAGACATTCGTAAAAAGGACACATTAAGAAAAAGGACCAAGTAAACAGAAAGCGAAAGCAAATAAGATAAAGGGGAATTTATTTGCTATTTTGTAGATCGTGGAAGTTTGGGTGCTGTTTGCATGCGGCGGAACAATGGAAACACAATGTTGGACCCGCCTATCCGGGAACCCGCGATACAAAAAGTTTGTTCAATATGAAACGGGGAAGCGGTCGGTCGGGCTGTTGATATAAAAGTAACAATGGAAATCTGAAGACGTGAATCCGCCAACTCCTGCACCTAGACATTTTCCAAAAAAACGAGTAAGTAACCAGAAAGGGAAAGTAGAGGGCAAAAAGAAAGGGGATGGCAATTTTCAGAAGCGGGAATTGGTGTGAGAAAGCCCCATTGATGGTCTTAACAGTAAATATGATGTGCATTAAACATGTGAACAAGTTATTCAATCAAGGAATAGATAAAGCAAACCATGCTTATAGTTTCCAAGATCTGTTTGTATAAGAGAAGCGTCGAAAAGCTACAAGAAAATCAATTTTTGGATGTTTAAGTTATTGTACTGTCAGCTTCACCACAAGTATAACAATGACGAATTTGAATTTTAATGTCCTCTCATTGATATGATAGTTCCATTGGACTTCACATAGTATATATTCTTTTATTTCAAATTATTCCAGGAGATGAATTTTGCTAAGTTCATCGATCAAGGAAAAGTGCTAAAACGAGCCACATACTACATTTGTGTCACAGAGCTTATATTAAAAGGAAAAACATGTCCTCTATAGTCTTTAAGATCATAAAAAAATTGCCAAGATCCTGAATGTATTATTAATTTTCCATAATGAAGCATACAACCAAGAACCAAGTAAACACCAAATTTATTGAAATTTGAGGCCCAAGGCAACGCATGAACACAAAAGGTGTCAAGCAATATCCCACAAGGTTCCATAGAGAAATACATATCGACCTTTGCATCAAACAATTTGATATATATATAAAACACACATGGCATTGGTTTTCTCTTACATCTGGTATATGTTCCCACGAGAAAATAATCGGGGCCATGGGATATGAACAAAAGTATACCAAACACAAGACAACACAAAACCAACGGAGCTTTTCCACTGTACCCTAGGTATAACCAGACATCAAAATGGGGAACAAGAAAGTTGTTTGTTACTATTTTACCATTAAGCAAGATCACTATGGACATTTTCTTCTGATAGTGCCACGGTCTATAACCACTAGTTTTAACAATGCCAAATTTCCATTATTATTGGAAATGCCTGATGGTCCTACCCAGAGGAGAAAGCTATTTCGACGGTTTAAAGTATGGGCCCGAGTTATTTACAGTTGGATACTTTTTATGGGGTTTGTGCTCATGCTTCACATTTATGGACTGGACAATCTTATGTGCGTATACATCACCAACAACTGCATTTGCCTATATGAATTCCAATGCCCGAACACCCCAATATCTATAACGAGTTCGGAAAATATCAAACTCATGTTTCAATCCATGATGAGTCCTTTTTTTTCAATTAGGGCATCGAGAAAAGGCAGACACCATACCATAAATGTATAGTTGGAGACCATTTTTTTTTTTTATTCGGGTACCTAAAAAAAATGCAGAAATCTTGCCATGGCTATATAGTTGGAAAACAATTGTCCAATTTGGGCACCCAAAAACATGCAGACTCCTCCAACAAAGCCACAACCAACCACCATTTTTTTTTTCATTTGCACACCCCAACAAATATGCAAAATTCTTACTGGGAGATGAAAAAAAATATCAAAATAACAACATCGATTGCCTTTGGAGTTAGGTTCTCCTTATTGTTTCAAGTACACAAGAAGAGACAAAATCTCTGGAAAGAGAATTTTACAGCTATAGATGTAAACTCCGAAGAACTCAAGTCCGACGAATATTCATCTGGGAGTTGAAGAAAAATTACAGACACACATGAGATATTTTCGTTTCCTGCTAAAGCTTGATATGAATTTTCTTTTTTTTAGCCGATATGCAATATTGCATTGTCCTCATTTAAGGTAAATTTGCTATGTATCCAAAAGTCACGCAACATGTGGACATTGTTTGCCTTTTTCTCTAGGTATGATTCATATGACAATTCTGCTAACCTAGGAAGCACATCTTGTAACGTAGGTTGTCTAATTGTACAATGTACGGTTGTGTTGCCCACAATTCAGATGGAAACATTGAGGCAATGTCTATATATTTAAGGACATTTTTTACTGCATCACAAACAATCAATTGTATCATCACTTATGAAAGCAGAAGCAGAAGCATGAGAGTTGCAGTTGGCACATACAGGCTCGAAGGGGGTCGAGTACGCATTCGCTGCAACCAAAACACCCTCAACCTGGAAACATGAGCATAACAGTTATTATATTGAACAATATAATATACAACTGCACAACAAAAAAAAATGAAAAGAAAAACTGTAGAAATTTGGTGAAGGCAATTTGTATGAGCAAAGTGAGGATGAATCTGTAGATGTATACGCACAACAATTGTAGAGCTAGTTAGTTTATTGAGATCCTGTACTATGTCTGCTCGTAATTCTGTTACAAATGTTGCTTGGGTCGTGCGAAATATCCTTTCTTTAACATCTCTTTTCTTTGCTATATTTTTGAAGAGCATAAGTGGAAATTTCCCTGTATGCAATTGTTGTTCCATTGACGAAAACAAATTTGAATAGGTGTCGAATAATTGCAGCTGCAACATGGAACAATGCAACATTTGTGTAACTTAACCGAGATACATGGACATGTGAAAGTAAAGGGCAAAACTGGATATGGAGAACGGTACCATTGCCTTGTCGTTGTTTGACTCTCCATCTTTTACATGGAGAATGTGTTGCGAGCCAAGTTTTCTCGCGAGTGTGACAACTGCGCCAATGGTTCCGATTGGGTAGATATCTTTGCTTTGTGCAAGTTGGCTGATAGTTGTGCTCGAGACGAAACAATATTCTAAACAAATAGCGTGAATTTTTTCCACAATAATTGTTTCATTGATCGATATAATCCGATCACAATCACCATGATCATATACTATTTTGGGAAATATATTAAAATTTGTAATGGATATCCCATTACCTGGAAATATCTTTTCTGCATGTTTTTGGACAAGTTGTGTGGGAATAGTCAGTGTGACGGTCATCAGGGCCTCCTTGTCTGTCATGTCAGCACACATAATGGATCTACTTTTGTTTTCCTTGTCCAAGTAGGTTCTATAGACGACCATTATGTCCCCGACGACCATTATGTCCCCGACGAACACTTGTCCAGTTTGGCAGCTGTTCAAGCCCTCTATTGATAATATTTTGGGTGTTACAAGTTTAGACCTGGTGACAGGTTTTGAACAAGGAAAGTAATGTGAATGGTAGTGTGCATCATTTTTTTGTTTTCTTTTTTCCTGGCATAAATGTACAAGTAGACGCGCAACTTGGATGAACTATGGAGCCAAAGTTTTGCAACCATACCTCTTAGTCTACGGAACTTGCGCTATGTTCGACGTCTCGCTTGCGCTTGTTGATACTTCTTGTGAACTGCAAAGTATGTGTTGCGGATAACATCAACATATTCACCATGCCATAGATGAATAAATAGCTGAGGATATTTGTTTGGTAAACATATGAGGAACATAATGTATGCGTCTTTACCTTTGGCCTTGTCGGTCTACAGATGTTTGGGATGATTGACTGCTCATGGCCATGTCACTAGTCCAACTTTTTCTTATGCAAGCATGTGTATATGAACATCAAAAGGAATAAAAAAGCATATGCATTGTATATTGTCCAAATTGTTCTTAATGTCACATACAGGTTCGAAGGAGATGGAATACGAAATAGGGTGTTCAAGGGATACTAAAGAAACATTTGGACCCGAGGGTCAAATTGTATGCCTTAGATTTTTTGACTGAAAAAATGTGTAACAGTAAATAGGGCATGATGGGGGGGGTGGGGGGGTGGGGGCTGGGGTACGACAACCAATATGCATATAGCGGAACCTTTGAAGCCAGAGGCGCAATCTTGAACCCTCCATCCCGGGAACCTGCGATTGACAAAGTGGGTAAGTATCGAATAAGGTAGAAGCATGACCATAAATGTGAACTCGTGAGTCCACCAACTCACGCACCTAGTCAGTTTAGGAAAGACGACAAATCAAAGCAACCAAAAAGAAAAAGTAGACGAGAAAAGTTAAGTATAGAAGAGAGAAAAAAAGGGATAATAGAAAATGGGGAGGGCAATGTTTGGAAGCGGGAAGTCTCAACAAAGGCCCATTGTTGCCAAATCATAGTTTTCTAGTCCAATATTATATGCCCCCACCTGTTTTGTATGTTTAATTTACTAGCACAGTTGGTATACCTTTTCGAAGATTGTACCACAGACCACTCTGCTATGGCATATAAGAATTCATCTTCATGTCCAACCAATCTGTTTCTTTGAAGGTAGCAATGTCGAACATACAGTGGACATGAAGGCAAGTTAGTATGCAGAAATACATGTAAAAGAAAGAAATATAGTTTTATTTATTTCAATGTAGCAACAAAAAGAATAAAATTCACACGAGAATAAGCAGAAAGATACGTAGTATATACATACAGGAAAAAAGGGTGCAAAGTAGTAGAACAAGTAGAAAAAATACACAGACAATAAATAAAATACTAAACACTGGAATATGAAATAAGAGTACAGGTATGCACCTCTATAACTCCTATGCTACATTCGCGCCAAAGATTCCATCGTCCTCTCCAACCACTCTGTTTGTTTAAATGTAGCAATGCAGGAAAAATACAATGGACATGAAGGAAGTTAGTATGCAAGAAGACATGTAAAAAAATAAATAAACAGAGTTCGAATTTTTTCAATGTAGCGGCACAGGAAATACGAAGGACATGAAGATAAGTTATTATGTAGGAAGGTATGCAATATATACATACAATAAACTAGGTGAACACATATACAGATAATAAATGAAACACAAAACAACAGAATATGAAATAACAATACAAGCATGTACCTTTCTATCTCCTCATCCACTGCTGTAGTTAAGACTCCTTTGTTTTCTCCAGCTATTCTATTTGTTTGAATGTGGGAACACACACAATACAATGAACATGAATGGAAGCTGGCATGCAGCGGAGAACAAGTAATATGTACATACACTAAATGAGAATCAACAAATAGAATAAAAGATAGTTAGAAACATGAACCTTTGCTTTTATCCATCCATGGTTGTAAATATATAATTTTTTTCCTGCGTAAAATATATTACAAGCCACAAAATATTAAGAAATTGCACGACCATAGCTAAATGGTTTTGGTTTTTTGTGGCAAAGTATCCAGATATGCTTCCAGACATGGAAATATAATTTTGCAGTATCTTTGGTGTACATATCATATTTCAAGTACAAGACAAATTGTATCGTGGTCACACCAGTCTGTGTAGAGGATAAAGAGGTTGTATTGTGATATGGGCACATTTCACCATATATGGTTAATAAGTGCATTTTGCACATGTTTTATCTTAACAAAAAGACAATAGATATTGTAATTGCACATGTAGTTATCCAATTATTTCTTATGCCACTATTTTGTATCATGTCAACACTGAAGTATCCGCAAAATTTTACAGCATAATAGGCAGGCACAGGACATGCGCTAGATCTCGACTTCGCCAGACACAAAAAACAACATAACCGCAAGTCCACTCACGGGTGCAGGATCTAAACACCGCAAAGTGCCCCCCCCAAAAAAAACAACTCCAACTGTCGACGTAGGACCCCAACCTTGCAAAGTCGAAGTAAACAAAAGAAAACAACAAGCAACAAACTAGCGAGAAAACACGAACATGCCCAACTGCAGCCCCAGGGCCCCAAACTCGTAAACTTGAGCAAAAAAAAAACAACGAACGATCGACGAACCAACAAACCAACAAACAAGCAACAACCATCGAACCAGTAAACAACATATGTATCTCCAACGATTACCAAACTGCAACCGAAGAACATAAGGAACCATAAACATATGACATGCATGCTAGTAGAAATAAGAAAACATTCTTACTTGCAAATTGCAAACACTGAACAACAAAGAACGAATAGAAAATGAAATTATGGCATCGAAACTTAATCCAAAACGATGAACGACAGAAGTGCATGTCGAATTGTGGGTGCAACACTTGGACGCTGCAAAGTTAAAAAAAAACCAGATCCAACTGTGAATGCAGGACGCCAACCCTGCAAAGTTGAAGTAAACAAAAGCAAGCAACAAGCACCAACAGGTCCAACCGCAAGCGCATGTTCCCAACCTTGCAAAGTTGAACCAAACAACAATAAGCAACAACAGACGAACCAACGAAGAAGAAGCACCCACCGAACCAGTAAACAATGTATGTAGCTTCAACAACGACCAAATTGCATTCCAAGCCTAGAAGAAGTATGAAACATACAATGCCTATTCAACTGGCGGTGGACAACAATATTGTCCAAATTCACTGCAACATTGTATGGAAAATTTCGAGGAAAAATGTACTCCGAGAAGCCTATCTAGGTAAACATTTAAGGCTATCAGGCTATCTAAGGACCTCGCGGTATGCAAACATTTAAGCTGTCAGGCATGTTTCAGAACCTCGTGCTATGCAAACATTTAAGTTGTCAGGCCTATCCAAGCACCTCAAAAAAAGTGTCAATGATCTAAACCTTTGGTATGTAAACATTTCAATACACATAGAAAGGACTAATAATAATAATATTAATATGAGATCACTATAGTCCCTCTACGCATTCGGCAGGGACCAATAATAAAAATAATAATTAAAAAACAACATCCATGCTCAGAACTTTCGATATGTAAACATTTCAGTAAAAATGTAATAAAAATTAAAAAGGAGCGTCTAAGCTCAAAACTTTGGATATCTACACATTTACAACATTGGGAACATTGAAGCTGACAATAAGACCTCAAATATATTCTCCAATGAGACGATGACATATAAGTGTTTTTTTATATAAAAAATAATGTTTTTACTTCTATAGTATGAACAATATAGATGAAGCAAAAATTTATAGTCAAAGGACACATTAATATGAAGTCAACTAATTATCGATCACTATAGTCCCTCTGCGCCTTCGGCAGGGACTAAGAAAGTTTCAAATGTTGTAATGTAAATTCAAATGTATACATCAAGTATATTGATGAATAATTTAATTTTGACACTTTGTGATGATGGTGTAATTGCCATGACTACTTGATGTATAATTTAATTTTGACACTTTGTGATGATGGTGTAATTGCCATGACTACTTGATGTATAATTTAATTTTGACACTTTGTGATGATGGTGTAATTGTCATGAGTAGAAATATGAAGTATTTAGAGATACTAAAGTTAGAGGTGGTAGAAAAATTTGAGATGACAAATTATGACTATTTTTATTATTGTTTGGGTATCCAAGTGTATAATGACAAAATGAATAGGGAGTTTCATTCAAATCCGAAGAGGCACATTATAAGCATTCTTCGTAAATTATTAATGGATGAATATAAGTTTGTGACAACGCCAATGGACGCCATTACTCTCTCTGAGAGAGAGAGAGAGAGAGAGAGAGAGAGAGAGAGAGAGAGAGAGAGAGAGCATGTTGTGTGCATATACGTACACACATTTAAATGTATAGTACCACTATGAACTTGTCAACTCATGAATTGAAGACCACACATGGGTCATAAAGTATTCTAAATTGATAATATTTTACAATATGAAAAGGTGGGTCATAAAGTATTTGTCTAAATCATTATTAACATGTGAAATGAAGATCACACATGTTAGGATGACTCGTCATAGGGGTTCACTTGAGTCTTATGAAGGTTTGGTTATAGCTTTGGAAATGAAATTTGATTTGATTTTGCAAAAGGTATATTTTTCCATTTTGTGAGATAAAGTCAAAAGAAAATGTAGGATTGATTTTATTAGCTTGTACATCACTTTATTGATCGAATGACGAGTTGGGTGAAGTTATGAAGAAATTGATTGAAGCAATTAGCATTGTTGTAGATGATAAATATTCTAAAAAACTCTAAGACATCCCCATGATGCAGTATGAGCATTTCAATTTTTACCATTTCATTAATTGAAAAACAAAATTTACCAAATTTCAATTAGAAGTAGGCCCTAAAAAATACACCAAAAATAAGTTGATACATTTTTTGTTTATACTAATCTATTCTTCATTTATGTGATACCACATTTTAAATTTAAATGATTTTGTAATTCTTCATGGTGTCAAGTAATTAGTCAAYGATTTGGCACTTTTTCAATGAGACATTATTGGAATTCAATGAGGGAAATTTAACCTAAAAAGTGTTGAAATCAATAGAAACAAATATCACTAATATTGCACAGAAGATTAAGAAGMGTCAAAAACCTCATGGAACCCCATTATACAATTCAATAATTTCAATTGTTACCATTCCGATGATTGAAAAACAAAATATGTTTATTTCTATTGAAATTAAATCTAAAAAAACACCAAAAAAATGCAAAATTTTTAATTATTTACACTACACTATTCATCATTTATATGATATTGCATCACAAAAAAAAAAGAGACGTGGCATTGAATAATAAACACTTACCAATTAAAACAAATCAACACTATACTTTATTTAAAATGAATATTTTATCATTATGAAAACAAGTGTTGCATGGTAGCGTAGTCCCTGCCAGTTTGGGATGGGAGTAAATGAGATTGAGTACAGACACGTGGCTAGGAAGTTGAAATACATTTGGTTTGCATGTAGAGCATAATATTCCTGAATTAGTTCTTCCTGGAATATATCAAAAAATATCAACATTTAAAAGGTTCTTGGACACACAAAATTTAGCATTCCGGTATTAGTTTTCTTTGCATACGTTTTACATACGTTCGTGGAGAGAAACACAAAAAATAGTAGTAACGTTTGTTACATAGGTTCGTGGAAAAAAACACAAAGAAATTCGCATCCCCGAATTAGTTATCTTTAAAAGAAGGGTTCCTGGACAGAAAATAAATTGAAAATTTTCAAATTATAGGTTCCTGGACAACATAAATTATACATACCAAATATGTAATTTTATAAAGTAGATATTTAGTTTTATACATACGAAATATGTACTTTTATAAAGTATGGGGATGAGATTTTATAGAGCATGCACGAAGCCCTCATTCCATACTTAGGCAGTTTTTGGATCGCAGGTTCTCGGGTTGACGGGCTCAAAATTGGGCGTCTGATGTTCCGTGTCCTACAAATAGCACCCACAGTTCCGCGATATACAAATTGACAAGCGAAGTATAGAAATTTATCAGAAAATAATAATGTCTGTTACATATCTCTGGAAATTACATGAACATTTAAAAGCATACAATAGAATAGTAATAACGTCTGTTACATAGGTTCGTTGAGAAAATCGCAAAAAAAATAGCATTCTCGAATTAGTTTGCTTTAAAACAAAGGCTTGTTGGGCCCGAGATATGATCAATTTTATGACACTTTTGCCGAATGCACATATGTGTTTTTCATGTTTTGGAAGAGATTTTTGAGGAATTTTATGCCAAAACGGTATAATCCACACCAGGTATGTATAATTCATATTTTATATGGATCATGAGTATAATTCGTCACGTTTTTATGCTTCCAAGGATCTCCACGTTTTTTGGTGTTACAGGGCAAAATGCACCACGATTCTGCTTCTGGCACTCAATCTGACAGTCCTTCCAGTACTCGATCCAGTACCTGGTCCGACCATGCGTCCAACACCGCGTCCTGCACAAAAACGGAAGGCGATTTGGCAGTTATGGTATTGGCGGCCAGTGGTGGGCGAATCGGGAATGTGGGTTTTGTTCGTGCTTATCCCCTCCAACTGCTGAACTCTTGACAACTCAGTTTAGGTTGTTAAGCTGGGCGATTATTGGCTCACTCAGTTTCGGCAGTTAGGGCACCATTAATGTAATTTGCCGATTTTAGAAGTGGTTAGACCCTCCCGTGGTTGACCACTTGGTCTGTAAATATTATAAATACCACCGTGGTGGTCATACAATATCTAAGGAGCAGTAGACAAAGCAGAGGATAGAGATAAAAACGTTTTCCTCTGTTTTTTCATTTTTTCAATTGCCAAAATTGTATAAAACTGTGTTTCTGCATTTTAATGGTGACTTCCTTTTGCTGAGCTCGTGGTGTGCTTTTAAGGAGTGACCACAACTTGCTGGGAGGCCCACCAACAGTTTGGTAACTATCCCATATGTTGTTTCTACATTTCATAGCTTAGACATCTCTCTTTTTCATTTCCTGTACATGCATTGCTATCTTTCTTTTGCTATATAATTTGTTGTTGTAGCTTAATGATTTAGTTCTTTTGCAGGTTAGTATAAATGCGTGTGTTAATATGCATTGATTTGATAGATAGAGACGAATTT
>JZKD02S0145768.1:915511-931220 GCA_000966675.3 Picea glauca
TCGTGAGCTTGGCGCTTGGATAATCGGAGATTATTCTTCAGGCTAGTACTTTGCTACTATTGATAATTAAACTATTCATATGTGAATTTATTTGTAAAAGTGATATGTGTGGTGCGTTGTTGTTATTGCTCTTCTTAAAGCACTTTTCTCGGTGGGTGGTCTTGGGTTCAAAACCCTTGGACCTCTAAAATTTATACTTAACCCTATATTATTGAATTATTTAAATTAAAACACACAATTATATATATATATTTTAATTTACACAAGAGTATTAATACTTTTAAGAAAATTAATAAAACTAAAAATTAATATTACAACAAAATAATAATATAATTCTTCAAAAGCCTATTAATACTTTTTAACTAATTTAATAAAACAAAAAATTAATATTATATATATATATATATATATATATATATATAAATGATAGTATAATTAAAAAAAAAAATCTTACTTACAGTTTCGCGAGAGTTTAATGTGCTCCGTGGCATTCGCTGGCAACCTTTAAGGTTGGGCTTCTAGCATTAGGCTCACGTGTCCAGCCCCGACTCTCAATACCTAAACCCTAAACTTTCACCAGTTCATCCAGCGTTTTCCCTCAGGCAGCTTGTTTTTCTTTTCATCCTGACTGTGGCTGCCCGCACTTCCTTCGTTGGTTCCTCTCTTGCCCGTGGCTTAGCGCTGGTCTCGGTCGTTGGGCTATTTCTCAAATCATTTGCTGGTTGGGTTGGTATCTGGCTTGTATATTGCGTGTTGGCTTGGCTAGAGGGTCGGTGCTGGTTTGGCTGTATACCAGTGCAGTGTCGGAAGAGCTCCATTTTTTAGATCTTCAACGAGGTTCAATCTGACGCCCTCCACCACACTGTCGGAACCCATTCCTTTCTGTGTAAGAGGTGTTTATTTTGTATTTTATGCACTTGGCCTATCTTTTGGGCCTTATCTTTGGAAAATAATATTCTGTGGCATGGTGCTTGGCCCGTGGACTTAGAGATTGGGTTTAATGCTCAAAGTTTTATTATTACGCAGACTTAGACGCATAGTGCACTATGATGATCTGTGGGATTTATCTTGGCAGGCTTTGGCATTTGGTGGTTGAAATTGATGATGTGTATGGTGAATTGGCCTAAAATGTGCTTGGCTTTAATAGATTGGAGGCTGGATGGGAAGGGTAGAGCACGAACAAGAAAAACAGCAAGAACAACCGCAGAGTAGAGTACGAACAAGATTGAAACTCATGAGGTTCTCATCAAGATGTCAACAAAAGTTGTTTTGGCATAGAGATCCTGAATGATTCCAGGTTCGTTTTGGGTATTCACTGTTACAGCGAAATCAATTAAAAAAAAAAACTACCCAATTCGTGTTTAGATTTTGAATCCATATTAAATATCAGTCTAGATTTGTTTGAGCATTAAATTGTGGAGAAAACAGACCAAAATGGCCACCAAAGAAGAATATCCGTGTGTGTATTTTGTTTATTCATTTGGGTTTGCATTAAACTGTATATTTAATAATGGGTTCCAGATAGTTTAACGTACCTCCAATGGGATTTCATACGGGTGGTGGCATTCCTATGTCCCCAGACAAATGATGCAATTGTCCAATTGAACAAGATTATGAAGGATACAATCGACGTCAGGGCATCTTCCATCGTGCTGTTGAGATTTATCGTGAGGAATGGTCTCCTGGATTCTGTGAGAATGGAACTGGAGTTTTCAGCTGTCCTCCTAAACAGAATCCTAAGTATACTTATCGTGAAAGAATACTCCTTGCCTACTCACACCTTTCAGCTACTAAGGTGACTCAGATTTTGACAGAACTTAGCAGCGAATGGCCTGGTTATGCCTATGATTTGTTGTTAAAGAACTGCAACCATCTTTGGGATTTTTTTTTTTTGTGAAAATAAAAAAAATCGGAGTACAAAAACTTCCAGGTAAGGAGGTCTTTGGTGTCGGGAATGCAGGTTTGACACGTTGAGCAATGTAAAATCCCTCTGTGGGATTCTTCTCCATGTGGCTTGACGCCTTGGGCTCTTGGTCTCGACTTTGGTGCTTGCGCTTGGCTTGGTGCATTGTGTTGTTGTTGGGTGGCAAACGATCACCCATGGAAAGACAAGACGTCCAAAGAATACAATCGCTATAGGGATCTTGCTGGGCGGTGTTTTTGCTAACTGAGACACGTTGCGTTAACCAACTGACGCCATATCCATGGTAAATTCGTTGTTTCTTTATGTAATTACGCAATCGAAGAATTGATATAGGAATTTCTCGATGCACGCAGTAAGCTCGTCCCACACCAGGCAAGGATGTGCAAACAGGCTCGATTGATAAGGGGAGAGGAAACTCCATTGATTTCTTTGTTCTTCCAGTCATTCTTGATAGGGGAGAGGGCCTGGTCAACTCGGCAGATGGGTTAGTAGGAACTCGCCTCCCCAGAATAATCATCAGTTGCTTGCGAAGCGACCTACCCACCCCATAAGCAGATGTGCTCTATCGGGTGAATAAATAAAATAAGTTTATTGCTATCGAAGCGTCCACCCTCCTAATATGAGTTGGCAAGTGCGGTAGATGATACCTTATAGACTTGGAATTAATGCTTGGTCGAATTAGGGTTTGGTTTGGCTTTGTGCGTTCTGCTTGATGTTAACAACTATTTCAGTTTTCTACTATGAAGCTCTAAAGGCATATGTTTAGTAACTTTATTACTCTATTTACCATATTTTTGTTTTTCATTTCACTTTTATTACTTATTCTTTCTCCATTTCCTGTATATTTCATTGTTTATTTTTATTTTTATACTCTATTCTTTTATTTTGTTTCTCATTATTAAATAAAATATCACTCTGTACAAGTGAGGCGAGGCTTGTTACATGTTTGAAGCTTTTATAGGCGAGGCATCTCACAGGTCTGAATGTGAACAGACCTCCATCAATCTTACAACAATTTCTAAGGTTTTGTGGTGGTTTATTTCTGGGTCGATTCTAAGTAGGTGGTAGGTAGGTAGGTAGGCCCTTGGTTCCAGATTTTGAACCAGGGCTCTGATACCATTATGTAAGAACCTAATTTTAAATTAAGCCTAAAAATACTCATAAATTTAAACAGATAAAAATTACTTCTAATTAATTTCTTTCATTCATCATATAAGTAGAAAAAATTCATATAAGCAACAGAAATCTAAATAACAACATGCTAATAATTTTAAATAACCATTATATATTCATGAGAATGCATACCTAAAATACTTCTGTGTGATGCTAAATTCCCGACCTCTGAATGTCCTCCCTGCTGCTCTGCCCAGCCTGTTTCTTTGACCAAACTGTGCCCCAAAAACCGAGTTTTCCTCCCTGCCAACTAGGAACAGAGCCTGTGCGGCTCCCTATCTCCAGGATACCATAAGGAATCCTACCCCCCATGCCCAAAACCCCCAGCAAACTGGTGCCCCCTGTACTGATCCTTCCCGACTGCAGAACTCAAACTCTCCCCCCAACAAATCCAAGATAACCCTCCAAAAATCCAAGAGAACCCTCTAAAAATCCAAAAAAAAGAGTAGAATGATAATCCCCCTTCTTCCGTAAGCCTCCTCCGCTCATATCCCTCCTTCACCGCCCTTTCTCCTCATTTATTTCCTTATCTATACATTCATTATCTTATCCACATAGTTAATGCCTTACCCTATTATTTACTGTTTCCTTATCCCTTTTTTTTTTAATGCTTCTTATCCCCTAGTATACGTAGATAATTTAATTAAACAATTAAATTTATTAACCCTCTTACATTTATTACCCTGTTCATTCAATGCGATAGGTAATTAAATATTTAATTAATTAATTAATCAAAATTATAACAATTAATCAATTAATAAATATTTAATTAATATTATTATGCCAATCTTTGTTTAGTTAATAACATGTTAGAAAAATTAGTTACCTAATAAATTTTACTTAATAATCCCTAAGCATATATTCAACTAGTGTTGTTACAATTATAGACTTACTATGAACCCGATGCATTTTTGTTGTTGTTGTCGATGGTTAGTGGAGTCCTGTCGACCGGTTGTTTCCCTTCCTAGATGAGTCTTTCCATTCTCTGTTGGAACCATTCTTTGATGTAGCTTTTCATGGGGGCCATGTTGATTTCATCCCGGATTTATATGTCGTAAAGGTCATTTTCTAATTTCCTTAGATCCATTGAAATACTATGCAGACTTTGTTCAATTTCTTCATTGTGTGCCGCATACTCCAGTACCCAACGCTCATGCTCATCTAGATGATGTTTAGCTATGCCGTAAAACTTTTCGAAAGACAACCCCTTTAAAATATCAACTTGTTCCTGGACGAATTCTTTGGTGATTGAAAAGGATTTGAGAATTAAGTTTGGGTCTTGAACCTCGTTGGTACTTCCAGCTAAGTCCATTTGGATTAGGCTTGTGAATAAATCTTCCTTTTCTGATATGACTTGTTTACATGATTTAACAATGAGCTCCAGGTTGTTAACTTTCTTTTGCCAACATGATTTTACTTTTTAGGCTCGCTTTGGGGAGGGGAGTTTCTCTTGTCTTCTTTTCAGTTCTGATGTGTTGACGACATAGTTGGAAAAATGGGTTAGCACCTGTTCACAGAAATGCTGGTCATTTTTTAAATTCACCTCCAAATGTTCTAGGAAACCATTTGCCTTCTTTCCAAAGGAAACTAAATTTTGCGATGTTTACCAGGCTTCAGTAACTAGCTGCATTCTTTTGTTGATGTTATTCTCTACAAGGGCTCTAGAGCATGCAAGGAGGGTAGAGGATAATTTCATCTTAGCTGCAGTGGTAGCAGACATGATTTTTTCCAAAGGATTGGAAAATTCTGGAGTTTCAATGAAAGCCTGGTCAAATTCGTTGAGGAGGTCTTTCAGATTGGCATTTTCTGTCTCAATTCCTCCAATGGAATCATGAAGAAATTCACCAGTTACTTGGTGAAATGAGGAGATTTGGGACGACCACATTTTCTTAAAGTTAATCTCTGTGCAAGATTTGCCTTTCCTATTTGTTACATCTCTCTTTTCAATGACCATACTTTTAGATTGGTTGTCAAAGACAACGCTATGGAATACGAAGGATTCATCTTTGTAAAAAATTTCGGTCTCAGATATTTCCATCGCGGATGAGCCAATTTTATGCATGTGCTCAGTTTCAATTTCAAGTTGTAGCTCTTCACTTTCAATTTTAGGTTCCTCCGCCTTCCCTGCATTGTTTTTTCTCTTCTTCGTCACTGGAATTTTGTGAGAACTATCAATTTTTATGCGAGGAGGGTTCTTATCTCCTCCTTCGTTCGAAGATTTTCGGGTTGCTTTCTTACTGGGGTGGGATGTGGAAGCGATGCTCCGTGATGTCGTGCTCTTGGGAGTGATGGCGGGGGACTGGGTACTTTCTCACTGGATACTTTTCCATGTTGTCTGTACAATTCAGTCACGCTTTGCAATGTCTCTGCGTCGCAATTGGCAGAAGCAGGATTGTTGTCCACACTGTCCCTGTCTTGGGTTAGGTGTCTATGGATAAAAGAGTTGTTAAAGCCAATTGCTAGTAAATGTTCTCGAAATATCCCATTAGGGTCGAACCCTTTTAGCCTTTCAACACACGTTAGGTTCAATTTCTTGAAATGGGTGGCAAACTCGTTAATCTTGTTGATGTTTCTGCACACAAAGTCTCCGACTTTCCAGGGCAGATGAATGAACTGTTTTTTTTTCTTGTCATGGAAAAATGCGACCAGTCGTTGTATTGCATTTCTATTTCTGCAACAAAAATCTTGTTCGTGATGTGGCATGGAAGGAAAGCATGGTTTTCCTTAGAGCTAAAGACCATGAGGACACTGTGATTTTCCTTTTTTTCAAGTGTGCCCTTCTTGTTCAAAAACTTGGTTGCCTGGCCAGACATCCGTAGAGCATCCTTGCCTAACAATAAATATTTGAAAATTGAGACAAAGCCATTGAAAAATTCATAAAAACAATGGGAGGCCTTGTGCCTCCACAGGGCCTCGTACCAAAATGTTACTGGGTCGAATCCACAGTTTATTTTATTGGAAAGAGAAAGTTTTGGAAACGAGCAACAATGCACTATTGCAAAAATCAAGTAGGATGACATATAAAATTTATTCGATTCTTTGAATCATGACAAATGGGAATAGAACTCAATGAAAATTAACTTCCCCCAATCGAAAATGTATTGTTCCTTGACTGTGAAATAAAAAATATAAATAATTATATGGGAAATGCTTGGTGTGGATGCCTGTCCCGTTATTCTTGTAAACAACCAAGCAATTTCCCGGAATGGATTTCTAAAGGAACTTACCTGCAACCTTGTGATATCTTCAGGAACTGTTGTCGGGTCTTCGAGGAAGTCGGCTAAGATGTCCAACCCGTTATCATGTTTTTCTAGAAACTGCTTGCAATCTTTCCCTCTAAACGTCAATGTTGGCTCCGACAATTTTAACATCTCGCTGAAGGCCTGAGGTGATAAAGAAACATGAGAATGGTCGCGTAGTGGAATAATTCTTTGGCCTAGAATATATCTTTCGGCACACCAAGAGACCACCTCCTTACAGTCAAAAACCTCAGGGACGCAGCCTGCATGAGCGATTCTAGACGTCCAAATCACTTCGTTCTGGGCAGAATGGGATGAATAGTAAAAGGATGCCCTGGACAACTGGAAGTTCTGGTCCTGATGTCCGAAGATATTTACTGTATCTCCACAAAACTATTGTCGACCTGCTGCCATAACTCTACAGGAACGTTTGTTTGCTCCAGACGATGAATGGAATGAAAAGTTCGAAGGGATAATATAATCCTGCGCAAATATTGGTCCAAATCATGTGAATGGGAGATGTCCTTGAGACTTTCGTTCATTAATGATAATTTCGACGACTATTGCATGATGGGTTGTTAACATTAAACCGTAGTAATCCCATACATAGAAATGCGAACATGGAAGATTTTGCAATGAGCGATTAAGAATTGTATATTTCTTGAGCGGGCCAACACAATGACGTGTGCTCGAGATGAACAATCTGAAGGGACAAAATAACTCTCCGCACATCTTGTTTTAATGTGTAATAATGGGAGATCTCCTCGAGTGTTTCACGCATTAATGACAATGTTTACGGTTCTTGCATGGTTAATTGTTAGCACGAAAGGTTTTAATTGCGTAGTAAGAAAGTACGGAGGTCGCTGGCACGGGAAAAACAACTTCGAAATAGGGTTACAAGGTACAACCATTGAAGGTGAGGGTGCGAGGGACAAATTATATGTCTCGAAATTTTTTGAGTGCAATATACGTAACAATGAAGAGGGTATGGTAGGACAGTCCAGAGGGAAATTTGTATATAACTAGTAAGAGCATAACTAATGTATATCAGGAAGGACAAGAAGTTAGTATGGATGGAAGGCAACGAGAGATACTTTGAAACATTTATGAGCTGTGGCAGAGTGAAGCTTGCGAGTTTGACAAGTCCGCACTAGAATTGTAGATAACAGAAGTTTTGAGTGCAAGATGTACATGACGCAACAAGAAGCAGAGTTTGAAACCGCCAAGCCGACAACTGTGGCCATAAAATTGGCCGAGTATGGAAAGAAACAACAGTCGGTTGGATTCATCGTGTGATAATATAGATGGAGATAAATCTATGTCAACCCATCAATGTTGGAACCCGCGACCATAGAAAGGTGACTAAGTATATAACCACAAAGAAATAATACAAGGAAAGAAGAAAAGGAAAAAATTACCAAGGAGTCCGAGGTGGAATTGTAAATCACGGAAATTTTGAGTGCAATATGTATGTCACGGAACAAGAAGCAACAGAGTTTGAATGCGCCAACCCGAAATAGTGACTAAGAAATGGAGATTTCGTGAACCCGTGAACAGTAGAATCCAAAAAAGGGTCACAAAGTCTCCCCAGAAGACATGAGGCCCCGACGGTCAAATTGTATCGTTTGTAACATTTGAATGCATAATTGTAACATGGAAGAGGGGACGATGTTGGAACCCGATAGTGAATTTCTATATTGCGGAGGGCTGGATACGAATTGTTTCATATCACTGTGTACAATTGTCACTAAAAAGATTCACTAGTAAGAGCACAACCAATGTATATTAGGAAGGACAAGAACTTAGTTGGGATGGAAGACAACCACAGATACTCGAAACATTTGTGAACCATGATAGAGTGAAGCTTGCGAATTCAAGGAGTCTGCGGTAGAATTGTAGATCATGAAAGTTTTGAGTGCAAGATGTACATCACGGAACAAGAAGTAGAGTTCGAAACCGCCAACCCGACAACCACGGCCGTAAAATTGGATAAGTATGGAAACCAACAACGGTCGGTTGGATTCGTTGTGTGATTATATAAATGGAGATAAAGATATGTCATCCTGCCAACGTTGGAACCCGCGATGATAGAAAGGCGACTAAGTATATAACCAGAGAGGCATAATACACGGGAAGAAGAAACAGGAAAAAGGACTAAGGAGTGCACGGTGGAATTGTAGATCACAAAAATTTTGAGTAGAAGTTGTGAACCCGATAGTCAATTTGTATTTTGGATCGCGGGTTCTCGGCTAGCGGACTCAAAATTGGGCGTTTGATGTTCCATGCCCTACAAATAGCACCCACAGTTCCACGATATACAAATTGACAAGCGGAGTTGCGGACTATAGAAATTTATCAGAAAATAATAATGTCTGTTACATATCTCTGGAAATTACATGAACATTTAAAAGCATACAATAGAATAGTAATAATGTCTGTTACATAGGTTCGTGGAGAAAAACAAAAAAAAAATAGCATTCTCGAATTAGTTTTCTTTAAAACAAAGGCTTTTCTTGGACACAATTTTTTTTTGCTTTGCCGAATTAGTTTTCTTTACATACGTTCGTGGAGAGAAACACAAAAAAGTAATAGTAATGTCTATTACATAGGTTCGTGGAAAAAAACGCAAAGAAATTAGCATTCCCGAATTAGGTAGAATTGTAGATCACAGAAGTTTTGAGTGCAAGATATACATCATAGAACAAGAAGCAGAGTTCGAAACCGCCAACCCGGCAACCGCGACCGTAAAATTGGCTAAGTATGGAAAGCAATAGTGGTTGGTCGACTTCGTCGTGTGATTATATAGATGGAGATAAAGATATGTCAGCCCACCAACGCTGGAACCCGTGATGATAGAAAGGTGACTAAGTATATAACCACAGATCCATAATACACGGGAAGAAGAAAAAGGAAAAAGGACTAAGGAGTCCGCGGTGGAATTGTAGATCACAGAAATTTTGAGTAGAAGATGTGAACCCGGTAGTCAATTTGTATATTGCAAAGGGCTAGATGCCAACTATTTCGTACCATTGTGTTCAGTTGTCACTAGTAAGAGCACAACCAATCTATTTTAGGAACGAGAAGAAGTTAGTGAAGATGGAAGGCAACAACAGATACTTTGAAACATTTGTGAACCGTGGTAGAACGAAGCTTGGTGCCAACCTAAAAAAGTATCCAAGAGTTGGACATTTCGTGAACTCGGCAACAAGAGGATGCAAAACAGGCTGAAAAAGTATCTGCAAAAGACATGAGGCCCCGAGGTCCCAATTGTATCACTCCGAACATTTGAATGCATAATCTGTAGTCAATTTGTATATTGCGGAGGGTGTGATGCCAACTGTTTTGTACCTCTCTGTCCAGTTGTCACCACTAAGAGGTAATTTAGTATTGATAGGGATTCCCATCTGTAAACAATGGCAATATCCAACCTACCAGCCCTGGACTCCGTGTGTCAATTTGTATATAGTGGATCTGGGAGCGTTGTTTGGAGGACACAAAATAATAGAAATGCAATGTTCAGTCAGCCAGTCCGCAGGTCCGCTTGCCAATTTGTATATCGCGGAATTCTGGGTGCTATTTGCAGGGCACAAAACAATGGAGCCCCAATTTTGAGCCCGCCCACCCGAGAACCCGCAATCCAAAATGTGGCTAGGTATGGAATGCGCAATCTGTACATGCTCTATAAAATATCATGTCCATAATTTATAGTCCCATAATACACGGAAAGAAAAAAAGGGAAAATTGACGAAGGAGTCCACAATGGAATTGTAGATCACGCAAATTTTGAGTGGAAGATGTATATCACGGAACAAAAAGCAGCAGACTTCAATTGCACCAACTCGGCAACTGCGGGCATAAAATTCACTAAGTATGAAAAGGAACAACGGGTGGTCCAATTTTCCATGTGAGGATATAGATGGAGATGAAGATATGTCAACACGCCAACATTGAAACTCGTGATCATAGAAATGCGACTAAGTATATAACTAGAAAGCGATAATACAGGGGAACAAGACAAGTGAAAAATGACTAAGTATCTCGCAGAAGAACATCAAGTGTTTGATTATTAATGCAAATTTTTTCGAACCCCTGCCGATTTCTCACCAATTAAGGCATAAATTGCAGATCAAGGAACTATGTTTCGTACCACTATGTCTAGTTGTCATTAGTAAGAGCATTGTTGATGTATATCAGGAAGGATGAGAAGTTGCTGGGGATGGAAAGCAGCAACAGTGACTTTGAACAAAGTTAATGTATACGAGGAACCCACATTGGAATTGTAGATCATATATGTTTTGAGTGCAATATGTATATAACATAACGATAAATAGCCGGGTTCGTAAGCACCGACCCCGCAACGACAACCATAAAATTGGCTAAGTATGGAAAGGAACAACGGTCGATCAGATCTGTCGTGTGAGGATATAGATGGAGATGAAGGCATGTCAGCCCGCCAACTCTAGAACTGGTTACCATAGAAAGGTGACTAAGTATATATCTAGAAAGCAATAACGAGCGGGAAGAAGAAAAGGCCAGTTCGTATGCACCAACCCGACAACCACAACCATAAAATTGCCTAGGTGTGCAAAGGAACAACGGTCGGTTGGACTCGTCATGTGAAGATATAGATGGAAATGAAGATATGATAGACCGCGAACCCTACAAGTGCCCATCATACAAAGATGACTAAGTATAAAACCAGAAAGCCATAATGAACGGGAAAAGGAAAAGGGGAAAAGGGATAAGTATATGACAATCGAAAAACCTTTTTTTTCCGTTTATTAATGGCAATGCTTTCGAACCCCTGCTGGGTTCTCACTAGTAAAAACATAAAATGTAGATCACTAAAGTTCTTTGGCTACAAGATGTATACGACAGAACATGGGACATAGGTGTTGGGTACCGCGAACCTAGGGCCTGGTGGCCAGATAACTGGCTAAGTATTGGTCAAGAGAAAGGTTTGATATCTATTTCAATACTATTCGTACTAATATGTATTAATAGAGAAAGGTTTCATATTTATCTGAATAGTATTCATACTAATATATATTAATGGATTGTTTCTGTTTTAAATGCAAATTATATCCCAATTTGTAGGATGCTCTTCGGTTCACAAATTTCATTTAAACCACAAAATTTTTGACTATAAGATGTACATAGCGCAACAAGAAACATGAATTTGCATTGTGGTTTCAATGAGATAAACTCCTTATCATCTATTCATCTTGTATTTCTTGTAATGACATGAGCAAACGCCGACTCTCCATAAACATCAATATCTAAAGTGAATTAAATGTAATCAAAATTTGGTGTGATTTAAGTAATTAAGACAACTTTGGCCGTTCCTTTATTAATGCCAAGCTTTTCGAATGCCTGGTGAGTTATCAGTAGTTAAAGCATAAATTGCAGAGCACAGAAGCTCTTTGGCTGCAAGATGTATATGACGAAACAAGGAACATAGTTCTTTAATACCGCAAACACAAACATAATTGCTTAAGCTTTGCATAAGAGGATGTTTTTGTATTTATTCCAATAGTACTGATATTAGTATATATGCACGAATATTATCAAATAGAAAAAGATGCCTTGTTGTAACTCGTTAATTCATTCTATTTACATGACCTGAAGAATGGAAATAGGATGACTCCTCCAATTTATTTCTTTAAATACAGGACCACTGCCACATAAGTATGGCTTATGAAAGATTATTCTTAAATGTAAAATGTAAGCAACGAACAGAGCAGGATTTATTTAAATTGAAGTAGTGGGCAACAGAAAGAAAAGCTTGTCGTCCATGTTTAATGGCACAGGGGAAGAAGTCACAAAATAAAATTAAAACAAGTACCAGGGATTGGAAAATACCGTTAAAAAATAAAGCGAAATTATTCTATATCCAAATAAGATGGGTTACAAAATACAGCTGAGGCTATTTTCCACAACGATTGCGATTTGGCCTGCCGCCGACCAATAAAAAATATGTACATTGATGAAGCTTCTTGACAGTTTTCTTGACATTCAAACCCTTTATTTGTAAAAAAAACAAATTCAATATCGATTTTGGGTTTTCTACTTAATCGGTGCTGCCAACTACATCTATACCAGTTTTTTGAATACCTTGTCTCTTTTAGATATGGCCTGCTTGCAATCACTAGTTATTCAACATTCCATTCTTTGTCAAGTAGTAATTTTATTCTGTCGTCGAAAACTTGGGGTTCAAGGTGCTTTCCTTGCAATGTTCCTAACCCTTGACATCCGAGACAACTTAGAAATGAAATTCAGGCTGATTTCAAAGTGGAGGGAGTGGTTTTATGTCACCATAGCTATGGCAGGGGAAAAATATTCAAGTATGTTGTGACTGATATTCTCCCTGTATTCGATCATCTATTTGGTTGAAAAGCCTGCCTGAAGATTTGTATGTTGAACTTCTTTGCTTTATTACAGTAAATTGGAAGAAACGTCCAACCCAACAGAAAAATGCAAATCTGTTGAGGTACATAACTTCTTCGGGCATCACAGATCTGGGAAGTGCATCAAATGCTACAGAACGCATCACCACAGTTCTAGAAAGTGTATCAAATGTTGCAGATCGCATCAGAAACTTTTGTAGCGATAATATGTCTTTTTATCCACCCATATAGTTTATGTTACCCGTCTCTGGTTTCATTCACAAATGGAGTAATATTCCGCGTCATTTACGAACATGACATGCCATTCTTCAAGCCACTGTAAATGCGCCGCCCCCAAGGAAGACAAAATCTTGTGGGATCTTGTAATATACTAGATATAAAAAGTATGCAGAACAAAAATAAAATGCTAGAAATGGTAGAATAACAGTAATATAACCAACATAATCTCCACAATAACATAGAAATGATATAAGAACAACAACAAAAATAACACTTTTATTCAGAAAGCAATGTTCACGTGCCTCTTTGAGGGGGAAACCTCCAGTCGAGCAACGCTCTGTTACAATAATCTCCAAGCTAGGGTTTTCATACCCTCAACCCTTTTTTATACTAAATATGTCTATCAAGAGAAGCATCTAGAGGAAGATCCTTCTAGAAGCAGAAGCTTCTATTAGGTCTTCTTACATCCACCTTATTCTATTTTATTGAAAGGCCTTATTAATATTGACCTTTATTATATCCGAATATATTGATCTACCTATGTGCGGGTTAGGACCCTAACATGTCCGCCCCCTTAAAAATAGCCTTGTCCTCAAGGCTTGAGATGTGGAAACTGCTGCAGAATGGTAGCTGGTTCCCAAGTGGCATCTGTTGGAGTTGTATCTTTCCACTGGACTAGCACTTCCTTGATGGTTCACTGACGTAGGCGACACTCACGCTGGTCCAAAAATGCTTCTGGCTGTAGCCAAATGGATCCTTCTTCAGCTAACTCGAGACGTTTGGTTTGAATTTGGCACCTAGTTCCAATCACCTTCTTTAAGCATGAAACATGAAAAATAGGATGTAGCTTCGAATGACTTGGCAGAGCTAACTGATAGGCGACTTGTCCCACACGCTTGAGAACTGTATAAGGACCATAAAATTTGGGCGCTAGCTTCTTACACTGCTCGACCTTGAGGGAAGTTTTCTTGTATGGTTGTAGTCGTAGAAACACCTGATCCCCTTTTGCAAATTGACGTTTAGAGTGACCTTGATTTGCTTGTTGCTTCATGCGATTCTGTGCCATGACCAAGTTCTCTTTAAGGGTACGAAGAATATCCTCTCAAACTGTAAGTGTTTGGTCAACCGTCTGGACCTTCGAGGTACCCGGTAAGTATGAGAGAACTGAAGGTGGCTTCTGTCCATATATCACTTCAAAAGGAGTCATGCGTGTAGCTGTATGGTAGGAAGTGTTGTACCACCATTCAACTAGGGGTAACCATTGAGCCCACTGATTTTTCTTTTCAGAGGCAAAACGCCTTAGATATGTTTCCAAACACTTGTTGACAACTTTCATTTGACCATCAGTCTGGGGATGATAAGCTGTGCTTAGATGCAATTGGGTTCCCTATAGCTTAAACAGTTCTTGCCAAAAAGTGCTTGTGAAAGTTGGGTCATGATCAGAAACAATAGAGTGTGGCATGCCATGAAGCTTGAAGACCTGGTCCATGAAAATTTGAGCCACCGTGGATGTAGTAAATGGGCGTTGAAGAGCAAAGAAATGAGCATACTTGGAAAGGTAATCCACAGCCACCATTATGACTGATTTATTTCCTGATTTGGGTAAGCCGGTAATAAATTCCATAGAGTTATCCTTCCAAATAGCAGGTGGAATCGGAAGCGGTTGTAGTGTGCCCGAATATTTGACCGTTTCTCCCTTGTTGCGTTGACACACCTCACATTCAACGAAAAAATTATGGATGTCCTGTTTCATACCATCCCAAAAGAAAGAACGTTTGACCCTGTCATAGGTTTTGGTGAACCTGGAGTGCCCCCACTGTGGGCGTAGCATGAAGCTCATAAAGTACTGTGGATTTAAGCTTTGATTGTTTACTTAAATACAAACAACCTTTGTATCGAAGCTCATCCTGGAGCCAAGAGTACCCTGGGGGAGCTGGAGCATTGGTCTACAATTGCTGGATCAAATGCGAACTTTTGAGATCTTGTAGCCATTCCTGGCGCACAACTTGGAGCCAATCTGGTACAATGAAGGAAAGAGAAAAAAGGGATCCTTCTTCTTCATATTTTTGGGACAGTGCATCCACCACCACATTGTCTTTTCCCTTCTTGTAAATGATCTCATAATCATATCCAAAGAGCTTAGTCACCCATTTTTGTTGCTCCGGGGAGGAAATGCGTTGTTCCATAAAGTACTTGAGGTTTTGATGGTCTGTCTTAATTTGGAAATGTTTCCCCAAGAGATAAGGGTGCCACAGATCAACGACATGAAGAATAGCCAACATTTCCTTTTCATAGATGGGTTTGCCCAGATTCCTTTCAGATAGTTTCCTGCTGGTGAAGGCCAAAGGTCGACCGTCTTGCATAAGGATAGCACCGATTCCTTTCCCTGAGGCATCACATTCCAACACAAAGGTCTTTGTGAAATCAGGAAGGACCAGAACCAGAGTGGTGCACATGACCATCTTCAAGGTTTGAAAAGCTTGAGCAATGGCTGGAGTCCAAGTGAAAGAGTTCTTTTTGAGGAGAGCCGTGAGAGGTGCTGCAATCTTGCCATAATTCTTAACAAACTTGCGATAATACCCTGTTAAGCCCAAAAATCCACACAAGATTTTGAGAGTCTTTGGGTGCGTCCAGTCTTGCATAGCTTCAATCTTTTTCGGATCCACCCTGACGCCATCCTTGCCAACCAAATGACCCAAGTATTCTACTTCTGAGGCACCAAAAGCACATTTAGACTGTTTCAGGAA
>JZKD02S0145768.1:935094-952919 GCA_000966675.3 Picea glauca
GAGAAGCATCTAGAGGAAGATCCTTCTAGAAGCGAAAGCTTCTATTAGGTCTTCTTACATCCACCTTATTCTATTTTATTGAAAGGCCTTATTAATATTGACCTTTATTACATTTTAATATATTGATCTACCTATGTGCGGGTTAGGACCCTAACATATTTGTAGAATTCAATACACATGCCAAATCTGTGTTGTTGGAAGAAGCTATATACTTCAACGAAGAACTATTTTGCATGTGATCTGAAAATCCATTACAAATCCCAGCAAGAAAACAAAGAAGTTCAATAAACAAATCTCTAGACAACCTTTTCAACCAACCAAAGCATCAAACATAGGGAGAATACCAACCAGAACATACTTGTTCTTTTTTTTTTCTTCCTCTCTGACTTTCTCTTCTATAACAGAGTTTTTTTTTTACTCAAAGCTCACGTCACATAAAACCAGTCTCTCTTCTTTCATCTGGGCCTTAATCGCATCTCTAATTTGTCTTACATGTCCATGATGACCAGGAACATTAGAACGAAGGCACCCTAAAGTGAAACTCTTTGATGATAGAGAGAAATGGCAATAAGTATTTAAAAGCAACGTTGGATGATATTTCATAGATTTTGTGTTAATTCATTTTAATGATAGATGTTCTCGATATTTTCGCTTATTAATGCCAATATTTTCGAATATGTACGCTGAATAGTGACTAATAGCATGTATTAAAATTCCCATATCCGAGCAGATTCTCAAATCTCACATCTAAGATATGAACAATATTAAAGAGGGACATGACGTGAAGGCCTATGTGGGTGACACGTTCGTGGACTATGCTGAATCTTTTAAGAAAACTAAAAGAGCACAAACAGGAAAAAAAAGAAAAAAATATTTTTGCAAATTCAAAATGGAGGCAAAAGAAATTACCAGATCCAATAATATTCACCTGTCTATTCATTTTAATGGGAGATGTTTTTTCGTACCTGTCTGGTCGGTTCTGACTTTTGAAAGCATAATTAATGTCTATTGGGAAGGGAGGAAGGTAGTGGGGATGGAATGGAGCGACAAATGGTTTAAAATTTTCTGAACTTGAAAAATCGTCAACCCGCTAAACTGAGCCAGAAACGCAGTTTACAAGAGCAAAACAAAAGGAAGAGAACACCTATATTGCTCACATAGCAAAACCTACTATCATAACTATGAAACCATAGTAACACATAATCCATTGAAAAAGGATCACCAACTATGAAATATAGTTTGAGGCTGACACAGTTCCAGTCACGATTGCAGAAACTCAAATGTGCAAACTGCAACAACACGAATAAGCAAGCAAGAACAACAACAACATGCAAATAAGAAATCAGTGGAGATGCAAAAAACAAGCATGAACCAGTAAACCAACAATGCCACTGAAAAATATAAATTTAAAAAACAGAAAAAGTGTATTGTAACAAGCCTCTTAAGTAAGAATTCAACGCTACTAAGCCTGTTAGGTGAACATTTAATTCTATCAGAAATGCTCTCTAAACATGTAACAAAAAAATGCAATGTGGCAAATCTCTGACGTATCCCTAAAAAATTATTGTATTTTTTTGCAACAACAGTTCGAACACTAGAGAATGTATTGGAAGGCCAAACTTTGGATATGCCACAATATCAAACATTGCCTTAAATTTACCTAGCATAAAATGCTAAACCAAACATTCGGATTAATGCTAGCATTAATCTACCTTCGACGAAACCGTAACAAAATATATGATTCAAAAAGACCATATACGATCAAATAATTTGGATATGCCAACATATATAACATTGGGAATAGTGAAGCCGACAATAAGACCTCCAATCCCTTGTCTAATCAGATCATGACAAATATGGTACTTTTTTTATTATAAAAATCGATGTTTTCAGTTCCCTGGTTCCAACAATAGATAATATGGAAATATTTGTGGTCAAAGGACAAAATAAAATGAAGTCAACGATTTATCGATCGCTATAGTCCCTCTATGCAGATGACAGGGACTAATAAGGTCATAAGTGACCATTGTTAACATGTGGATTAAAGATCACATAGGAAGGATAGGTTATAGCTTTGGGAATGAAATTTGATTTGAATTTGTAAAAGGTGTATTTTTCCAAGTTGCACAAGAAAGTTAAAAGAAATGTAGATTTTATTTAATTGTCTTTTATATGATTTTGTTCATTGAATAACAAGTCTGGTAAAGTTATGAAGAAGAGAAAAAGTGGTTTGCACCAACCACATTGACGGAATTGTCAAAAGTAATCAAGACACCAAAGGGGAGAAACCAAAATAAAGTGTTCTTGTTTCAAGAATGAAAAGCATTATGAAGTATATTGTCTAAAATGGATTATTGAGAAGAAAACGAAAGATGGAACTAATGTGGTTTCATACATAATTTATCCAAATTGTCTCAATGATAACATAGATAATTAAAGTTCCTCAATGTATTGGTACTTGGATTTGGGTGTTACTGTGCTTATGTCCTTTTACGGGAGTTCATTTGTAATAGTTCCAAAGGGTGGGAATATCATTCTTAATGGCACCATTAAGAATGAGGATGTAATGGGTCACAATGTGGTCTCATTATGAATGTTGGATAATGTAAACAATAATATCCACAATGTCTTCAATGCATCAATGCTTGACAAAAGCTTAATAGTGATTTTAAAGATCACAAATCTAATATTGATTTTATAAAACAATGTCATTGGTTGTGCACTAAAAAATGTAGATAGGAAGGTGGTTGTGAAATGAAGGAGGGATGATGGTATGTGCAGGATTTTTATGGAAATGACATAAGTAGTGTTGAAAGTTCCAATTAATGAACTGGAAAAGTGATCACCTAACATCACAAATTTCGATACATAGGCATACAATCTTTGGAGACCTTCAAGAGGCACTAGCTTGGAAAAGTAAAGGACACAAGTCTATGAGAAACTCCACTATCAAGGAGATCAACAAGAATATTATACCCACATGCAAGGCACTTAAATATTGTGCACTTTATAAAAAATATTACTAACCACAAGTAATGAAAATTGTCTTTGGTAGTAAGACAACAACTTCTTAAAAGTAAATTACGAATGTCCAACAATCTTCATTAATTAAAAATGAGACTCAAAAACTCACAAATCTTCAATCTAGAAGGAAGGTAGATGGAAAAAAGTGAGTGTTATAGGAAAAGTACCATCCCAATGGATCTATTAATCATTATAACATATGATTGGTTACAAGGGGACATACACAAGTTTGTTAAGCGATCTTTTCACCACATTAGATCTACATATTTTGTTGCATGATGTGAAAACAACATTTATTAATAACTAACGAGATAAATAAATCTATATGGAGTGCGTACACGGTTATGTGTAAAAGGACAATACCTACATGACAACAGAGATATCATGGAAGAACTAGTGAGTCAAGATAGAGATCATTGAACGAGAAAAATGGCAGAATCTGCACTAGGCGTTAACGTTCAATTTTTTTTTGAACATGTCGGATGAAGATGTTAATGGTGAAATCAGAATCAGACGTTAATGACGACTGTGGCGTGAACGATGATACGACGAGGCGTGGGAAACTCAACATCTGGTGTTAATGGTGAGCGAGTGACGTTAACTCAAGATTAACACATTGGGTAGACGTAGAAGTTATGATGTATGAATGGTTTTTTACCCGGGAGGCTGGTGAATGTCTCGAAAACATACCACATGATAAAGAGCCATCGAATTTTGAGAAATAACCACAGGCGCGGTCAGATGGGTTTACTAGCTAAGGACTGAAGGGACAATTAAGGAGGTAGGTGGAATTAGGTGAAGAAGCTTTGAGATGGAATATGAGGTCAACGAAATTATGGGTGTTGAGGACGAGGCACTTTGGAATCAAGCGGGACTCTTCGTCTCGAATGAAGAGCTAAGGAATAGAACTGGAGGAGAAAAAGGTAAGGTTATTAGTCTGGGATTCTTGAAGGAGCCAAGAGAAGTCGCTAGTATAGGGAATGGTACCCAAAAGAAAAAAGCTCCCCTTCTCTGTACTGGTGCGACACAAATGAGTCTGGGTGAACATTTTCATAAGGCTAAGTACCTTCGGGCTTTGAATTGAAGAAACCATCTACCAACAAGACAAGGAGTGCAACACAGGCTAGATAGAGGGAAGTGGAAAGGGCCGAAACCTTGGAAACCTAATAAATCCAAGCAAATAATGGTTCTAGGGGGGGACTTCGGGCTGGACGAGACCTGTAATTTAGCTCTTTGTGCATTGGTAGGAAGGCTCTCTTACAGAGCTTTGTGCAAACATGGCATCTAGGAATGGGTGACATCTACATGGGCTCCTATGCTGGGGTATTTTCCGGAGATTGTGATCCTAACCAAGGGTTGGTATTGTTTTGTTTTGAACACACCAAAGGATTCAATGAAAGTCTTACAAGAGACTTGTATCATCAAACGTGGCAACCTCATGCTGAAGAGGTGGAGGGTTAGCTTCAACCAGACAACATACTACTTCCATCATAGACATGTATGGGTCCTACTTCCAGGACTTTCATTACAACTCTAGAATGCTAGAGATCTTTCAAATATTGGAAATGAGTTGGGAATTTTATCACTTTGGATGAAGAGGTCCTTAAAGGGACTGACAAGATAATAGGAAAGGTCATGGTCGAAATGGACATACATAGTGGCCTACTAGAGGCTTTGGACATTGAATGGTGAGGGAGGGTCTATGGACAAAAGTTGGACTATCTGGGCGTCCCCTTCAGATGCTCTTATTGTCGTAGAACATGGCATTTACGTAAGGATTTTCTAGGGTTTGAGTCAGAGGAGGAATATGAATCCTCCATGCTGAGGAAGTCGATACACTATGAGTCTCTGGGGGTGGATTCTATCTGTAGTGGGGAAGACAATATGACTGAGGAGGAAGCAATGTCTTCACTTGGGCTAGACACAGAATTTGGTAAGCTAAAAAAACTTTGTCCTTCTTTTTTCTCCACATTGTCATCCTTAGAGCTTGATACCTTAAAAATATCCACCCTCTCAGCTTGCGTTTCTCAACCTGCAATTTCTTTTCAAGAAATCCTTGCATGAGAAACAGGAAGGCTTGAGACTCAAGGGACTTACGACACTTTCCCAGGTCAGGGGGGTGAAGATTAGACATTGCACCCATCTTTGGACATTCTAGGTTCTTTGTGTCCATCTTATGATACTGTAGGGAGGGGAAGGGATACACATGGATTAAGAGAGTCAGAAGTTGGGGAGAGCTCTTTGGGGGCGGTTCTCGATTCCCTGGTCCCTTCTTAATGAGATATATTTTCACCTATACCACTCCCCAAATTTAAGGGACGAGCTGAGGTTGGTCGAGAGGTGGATACACTCTTCGATCAAACCGGGGGGCAGGTACACAATAGTAAAGACAAATCCATGAAGGAAGCTAACTGGTTGAGGGGGCTGGGGAGAGACATCTCTCCCTAAATGACTAGAAGTGCATGAAGGAAAGTGCAGGATAATGCTTCAATTTCGATTAACTAAGATAGCAATAGAATTGAACAAGGGGATGCTAGAGGCATTAAATCCATAGCCAGGGCCAAATAATTATTCTTCTCTCACTAAAACTTAGGGGATTAGGAGGGTCTCCAAAATTATCCTCTCTCCGCAGGTTACTATTAAGCACTATGCATGCTATTTTTTTTCCAAGAAACCCTGGTAGAGGAAGCAAAAGTTAGAGCATTTGTGACTACTTTATGACCTAGCTAGCTGGTTTGTGTTGTCAAATCTATAGGTCATTCTAGGGGTCTCTGTGTGGAGTGGGATCGTTCAAAATTTACTCTCTCTACCTTTTTAACTTGTGGTGGCATTCTTTTGACAGGTACGCTACTTGAGGTAAATCGATCGATTTCCTTTGTGAACTGTTATGGCCCATGTTCAGATCAAAAATTTTTCTGGGACAAAGTGCTTAGCAGTGGTCTGCTAGCCAAAACAAATATGATAGTTGCTGGTGATTTAAATTACACTGTTTCTACTAAGGAAGTGTGGGGTGCAAAATCTCCACTTGACCCATTGGCGAGATATTTCAAAGGCATATTCCAAGATCATGGGTTAGTTGATATAGCTCCTAGAGATGTTGTTCCCACTTGGATTAATGGCAGAGGAGGGATGGAGGGCATAACCAAACCTCTGGATAGAATTTACATGTCGAAGGACCTGATCACGTTGGTTGGGAGACACAGATCTTGGGTGGCTTACCCTTATATCTCAGACCATAAGCATGTGTTTCTCCATTTCGAGAGTGGCCATCGAACAATAGCCTTCATGTTCAACATGAACTCCATTTTCCTAGGGGAAGTGGGGTTAAGTGTTGTAGTCAAAGAGGTTTGGAACTCCTTGGATTTTATGGATGAACCTTCAGCCCTGAGAAGACTTGTATAGAAACTGAAAGAACTTAAATTTAATGTGATTTCTTGGGTGAAAGAACAAAGGCAACTTAAACAACTTGAGCTTGTCACAATTGAGGAGAAACTAGAGATCAATTATCTTGCAAAGGCTTATAGGATTGATATGGCAGAAGAAGATCTTCAAATCAAAGTATTAGAGGAAGCACATAATAAGCTCCTACTGGCTAAAGAGGAAACATGGATACAGAAGAGCATAGCTACCTAGTTACAGAAGGGTGACCAAAATACTAAATTCTTCCATCATTTTGCTAGCCATAGGAAAAATTGGAAAACAATATGGGAGATCTTTGATGAAAATGATACTTATCATTTGAGCCAGGAGGCTCTTGTAACTGAAGGAGTGAGGCATTTTAAATATTCCTATGCAGACTCAAGACATAACACGATTGTTGAGCTGGTGAGCAAAGTACATTTGTTTCCTCACTTTATTGATGAGAACAACATTCAAATGCTTGAGAGACCCTGGACCAAAGAAGAAATCCTATCAGTCCTTAAGGGATTTGTTAAGGAAAAAATTCTTGGGCTGGATGGGTGGATGGTGGAATTATTCCTTTGTTTCTTTGATCTGGTAGGGGCCAACATTCCAGAGGCAGTGGAGGAGTCAAGGAGTAATGGAACTATGGAAAGGTCCTTAAACTTGACCTTTCTAGTTCTCATCCCAAAAGTGAGGAATCCCTCCTCCTTTGGGGATTTCAAACCCATCGCTCTATGTAATCTGGCTTACAATATTATTACAAAGATAATTGCCAATAGGATAAATCTGATCCTATCACAATCTCTATCTGGGGAGTAGCTGGGATTCATAAAGGGTAGACAAATTATTAACGCGGTGGGTACAACTCAAGAATGTCTCCACAACATCAAAGTAAAGAATTTGAAAGCACTTATTCTTAAACTGGATCTACAGAAGGCTTACGATTGTGTAAACTGGGGTTTTCTTCAGATGACCCTTCTCCGAGCGAGCTCTGGACTCATTGATCTAGGTGGATATTGGTGGCCACCCACCTATTCCAATTGGCTCCTCTTGTCCATTTTTTTCAGCATGTTCTTCTGTACTTCTTTTTAATTGTGGGTTCTACACTTTTGGGGCTGTCTGAAGCCCCACACATCCTCCAGGTGGATACTGGTGGCCTCTTGCGTAATCCAACTAGCTTATTTTGTATGTTTTCATGTAAGCACATCTTGTTGTACTTCCAATGCCGTGTTGGGGCCCTAAACATTGTTTTTTTGGCTTGCCACTGTCAAACTGTAGACAAAGTCAAATTTTGATGGAAAAATGTGTAGTTCTCTGAAAGAAATTTCCAACGGCCTATCACACGTCTAAAATGGAGGTTTTATGCAAAAGTTACAACCTTGGGAAGATGAGGTACCAACTTACACCAATTTGCCCATAGGGGCCCACATGATTTTTGGCGTTTCACCTTCTAGGGTTAGGTTTTTGGATGTCTAGGGTTTTGACATTTATGATTAATATCAAAAGGGCCTCTGGAGCCTCATTGGAATCCATTCTTCTCAGACAGATGCACGTAGAAGTCACATCTCTTCTCAGAGATTACTACCACGATTCGAGCAAGTGTTTCAGTTCTACAGTTTTACAATTTCAGTCTATTTCATTATTTAGTAGAAGATATTGTTCACTGTATATATGTGTTATTCTTCATATCTTTGTGTTTATTGTATTCAGTCTGTTAATTAGTTCGCTCCACTCGTAAATCCAGATCAATGGTATCAGAGCAGTATGCTCTTCATTTGTTTTTCTTCGTGCATGTCCCCGACAAGATCAGGGTACAAGAAGTTGGGACTCAAACCAATCAATCCATTGCAAGATCGTTCATGATGAGCCCAACAACAACCCACGGGGGATGAAACGAAAGATGATGGAGTAGGAGATCCTATTAAAATGTTGCTCGATGAATCCCTCGCGCGAAAAAAGAATGAAATGATGGACAACTTCGTGGAGATCCTTCGACGACTTCCCACAAGAGAAACATATTCATCAAGCAGCCATGAACCCCCTTCAAGGTACAGGTAAATTTTGATATTCAATTATTTGAAGGAATGATAGATGCATATGCTGTAGATAAATGGTTGAATTTGCTTGAAGGGTATTTTTCGGTCCACAATTTTTCCGATCGAGAAAATATCACTTTTTCACTCCTCAAGGCCATTCCCCATGTTAAAGAATGGTAGACCCTACATGGGATTCCTTTCGGGACGCTATTAAAGAACAACACTACCCTGTTGGAAGCTACGAGGACAAGTACACTAGATGGACCACCCTACGTCAAGAAAGGGACCAAACAATACTAGATTTCACCAATATTTTCCATACCCGGCGCACCAAGTTGGGTATCAAATACTCTAAGCGTCATCTGGTGCTCAAATAATGCGGTTGTTTGCATAGATACTTTCAAACATAAATGGAGTTTTCTGGACATCACCTCATTGGGCACGGCTTATAGATACGCGATCAGGATCGAGTAGAAATTTAAGTAGAAAAAGAGAGAGTTTGGATCTGCAAAGCCCTCACAGTCGAAGCAGGGAAAAGGCGACACCAACCCACCTAGAAAGGGACCAAGTTGAGATGTTCTCCCTCATGAAAACCAGTCCAAGCCACAACACAAGAAGGGAAATGAAAAGACGAAGAAGGACATGAGAAAATGGTGTGAGTACCATAAAATCCCTTGGAACAACATCGAAGAATGTCGCTCCAAGCAGTAACTCATGGCCAAACTGAAGGCTTCCAAGTCAGAGGTTGATTCTAATTCCGAATCAAATCTTGAAGGAGGGAAGCAGATTATTGATGTTGAACCCAATGCCACTGTCACTACCACCAAATTCAGACCAAGCGAACCGAAAGAACCAGAGGAAGGAGAATGCCTCTTTCACTCGTAGATGTGGGTAAAGGGGGCTCTGCTTCATTTCATTGTCGATAGTGGGAGTCAGAAGAACCTGATTTCAACAAAGGTCATCAAGTGGTTGGACCTGCCAACGACACCGCATCTGCAACTCTACACAATCAACTAGCTTCACTAAGGAAGAGATCTTCGTGTTAGCCAACAATTTCGTCTTCCCTACGACATCAAGCCTTTCAAAGATGAGGTACAATGTGATATTTGTCCCCTTGATGTTTGTGATGTTCTTTTAGGACAACCATATTTTCGGAAGTGTCATGCTGTGTATGAGTCTAGACCCCATAGAGTTATTATTACTTTGGTTGGATAATTGTACAGGATACCAGAGGAAGCGCAACCTACTGCTATTTCTTTAATCTCTGCTAACAATGCAGTAAGGTCATCTCATAGAATAGGAAGTTCATCTTCTTTGTGATTCATGCTCACAGTAAGAAGAAGGTCATTGCCACATCCGTGGCCTCTACACAAAGCCTCTCTTTGCAGCAGAAGCAAGTGGATGGGATCGTGGAAGAATACATAGACATCTTCTCCTCACCTACAGGGGTACTGACACACTGCCAAGTCAAGCATCCAAATGATCTGACCCCCAGCACACCTCTACCTAATGGACCAGTCTATCGTCACTCGCTGATGGAAAATGACGAAATCAGGAGACACATCCAAGAGTTGCTTCAAAAGGGGCACATCAGACCCAACTCCTCCCCTTGCGGAAGCTTGATTGTACTCGTGCAGAAGAAGGATGGGACATGGCGACTCTGCCTTGATTACAAAGCCTTAAACAAAATCACAGTCAGGAACTGGTACCCCATTCCTAGGATTGATGACATTCTTGGTCAACTCAAGGGGGGAAATTTCTTCAACAATATTCACCTAAAGTTTGGCTACCACCAGGTTTCCATCAAACCAACTGATGTATGGAAGATAGCCTTCAAATCTAAAGAAGGTCTCTTCGAATGGCTAGTCATGCCCTTTGGATTAACAAATGCAGTTTGAACGAAGTGGGATTATGGGTTGAAAATAAAATATCTCATGAGGTTGATGGATGATGTATTGAGACCCTTCCCCAACTCCTTTGTGGTGGTATATTTGGATGACATCCTCATCTTCAGGAGAATGTGGGAGGAGCACATGCAAAATATTCAACAGGTTTTGAACACTTTGAGACAACACAAGCTATATGCCAACTTGGAAAAATGCTCTTTTGGCATGAACATGGTCCAATAATTGGGCTACATTGGTGATGAGAATGGGGTACATGTTGATCCAGCTAAGATCCAAGTCATCTGTGATTGGCCAGCCCCGAACACACTGACAAAGCTTTGGAGCTTCTTGGGACTAGCTAACTTCTACCGACGGTTCATGTTGGGATTATCCCATATTGCATGGGCCCTCATTCAGGTGACCAAGGACGGTGGTAGGGCCATTTTGTGTGGGGGAAGGAACAAAAACGAGCATTCTATGATATGAAGCATCGCTTGTGCTCAGCTCCAGTACTCTCCTTGCCTGGTCTACAAAAACCATTCAAGATTGAGACTGATGCATCTGACTATGCTATGGGCACAGTTCTCACTCAACATGGACATCCGATGGCATAACATAGTGAGACACTCTCCAATACTATCTGGAAATACCCCACCTATGACAAGGAAATGCATTCCATTGTACAAGCCTGTCTTTAATGGAAACATTACATTCTAGGAAAAGAGAGGATCATACACACTGATCACAAGCCTTTGCAGTTCATACAGACACAGGGGAAATTGTAGAACGACCACCATCATAAGTGGTCCACCTAACTGCAAGAGTTCCATATCAACATCAAGTATAAGACATGTATCTGAAATTGTGTCACTGACTGCCTCAATCAGTCTCCTGTGGCTGCACTCACCACTGTGCTCCATTCCTGTGGACATGAAGCATCTGAGAGGCCCTAACTTTATTAGCAAGATCCAGACTTCGCCACCACCTATCATCTCTTGGGTACTTGCACGACTGTCACCGATTTTCACATTCAGGACAAACTCTTATGCCACCTGGGCCATCTTTGTGTTCCTACAAGCGAGCGTGCAAAGATTATTTGGGAAGCTCACTACAGTCAGGTGGCAGGACATTTTGGCATGGAGAAAACTGTGGTCATTCTTCAGAAACATTTTTATTGGCCAAAACTTTGACATGACGTCAACAAGTATATCATATCTTGTACTTCCTATGCCATTGCCAAGCTAACCATCAAGAAGTAAGGCTTATACACCCCTCTTCCTATTCCTGATAAACCTTGGGAATCCATCTCAATGGATTACATGTCTGCCCTGTAGTCCACCAAGCAAAGAAATGACTACGTATTTGTGGTCGTTGATCGGTTTTTGAAGATGGCCATCCTCACAGCCTGCAGGAAGAATATCACAGCGGAAGATACTGCCAAGATATTTTTAGAACTAGTGTGGGTCCACTTTGGGATACCACAGACTATCATCTCCGACCGAGACAACAGGTTCCTCAGCACATTTTGGTCGAGTCTCTGGTCACTGTTGGACACCAATCTCACAAAATCCACTTCTTTCCACCCCCAAATTGACGGCCAAACAGAGGTTGTCAATCAGATGATTGTGCACATCCTGCACATGTACAATTCTAAGCATCCACGCACATGGGAGGAGAGTCTCCCCTATGTTCAACACAATTACAATAAGTCTCTCCATAGCTCCACTGGCCATAGCCCATTTCAGGTGGGTCTGGGATTCCAACCATTGGGACCCATTGATATTGCACTTCCTCTTGCCACCGCACAGAGAGACTCTTCTCATGATCATTCTGTGATCAACAAATCCATTAGATTCATTGAGCGGATTCAGCACATCCACCAACAGGTCCATGAGATTTTTCATAAATCCAATGCTAAGTACAAGAAGTGCCATGATCAACATAGGGTACCACACTAGTTTCAGGTTGGTGACAAAGTTTGGTTACATTTGCAGAAGGAGCGTCTCACGAGGCCCCATCAGAAGCTTTTCCCACTTCTCTATGGGCCTTACACTATCAACAAGGCTGTGGGTAGCAATGCTTTTGAGCTCAACACTCCACCCTTCCTTGACCTGCATTTAATGTTCAATGTCGACCTCCTTCAACCATATTTTCCAGCATTATTGGACACCTTAGAAATCGCAAAACAAATGAGACCAACATAGCTCAACCTTGACTACATGGAACAAGCATCCACTGACCAGATAGTGGACACACAGGTCAAGGGCAGTCGCCAATAAAGGATCCAATTTAATCAGATTGTCAAGGCAAGGAAACTCCTACACCAAGGCAAGTGGCTCACCTGGGGCCAAATCCAATGGAATATTCCTCACCTGGTGGAGGAACTCAATGCAATGGAGACCATTGCTTCCTAAGGGGGGAGGATTGATCGAGGTGGATATTGATAGCCACCCACATATTCCAATTGGCTCCTCTTGTCCATTTTTGTTTATCACATTCTTCTGTACTTATTTGTAATTGTGAGTTCTACACTTCTGGGGTTGTCTGAAGCCCCACACATCCTCCAAGTGGATACTGGTGGCCTCTCACCTAATCCAACTAGCTTATTTTGTATGTTTTCATGTGAACACATCTTGTTGTACTTCTAGGTTCGTTTTGGGGCCCTAAACATTGTTTTTTTGGATTGCCACAATGAAACTATAGAGAAAGTCAGAGTTCGACGACATAATGTGTAGTTCTCTGAAATACCTTTCCAACGGGATATCACGCGCCTAAAATGGAGGTCGTATGAAAAAATTGACCCTGGGAATATTAGGTACCAACTTACACCAACTTACCCATAGGGGCCCACATGAATTTTGGCGTTTCACCTTATAGGGTTAGGTTTTTGGATGTCTAGGGTTTTGGCATTCATGAGTAATATCAAAAGGGCCTCTGGAGCCTCATTGGAATCTATTCTTCGTAGACAGATGCGCGTAACAACCACATCTCTTCTTAGAGATAGCTACCACCATTCGACCAAGTGTTTCAGTTCTATAGTTTTATAGTTTCATCCTATTTCATTTTTCAATAGAAGATATTGTTCAATGGATATATGTGTTATTCTTCATATCTCTGTGTTTATTGTATTCAATCTGTTAATCAGTTTGTTCCGCTCCTAAATCTGGATCACTCATGCTTACAAATTGGATAATGAGTTGTGTTAACACTGCTTCCTTTGCGATCTTGATCAATGGCGGGACAACTCCATTCTTCCAGAGTGGGCGAGGACTAAGGCAAGGCTTCCCTTTATCCCCTCTTCTTTTCATTTTAGTAATGGAAGGACTTAGCCTCCTACTCAAGAAGGCACAGATAGAAGGAAAACTTTCTGGGGTCAAGATTTCCAGAATTCATAAGATTCTAAATTTATTCTTTGTGGATGATGTCCTTATCATGACTAGAGCTCGTTTAAACGAATGGAAGGATATTTAATACTTACTGTCTACTTTATGAAAAGCATCAGGCTTGATTATAAATCCTCTTAAGTCATCCTTCCACTTCTTTGGTTTAGAGGAGGATGATTTGACTTGTTTAAAGGCACTCTTTCCTTTCAAATTTGTGGATATAACTGAAGGGTTTTGGTATTTGGGTTTTTTCCTTAAGCCTACAAATTACAGGGTTGAGGACTGGCAGTGGATCATTAACAAGTTTGAGAAAAGGATTGGTCTCTGGTGCCACCGTTGGCTATCCTTAGGAGGGAGGTTTGTTCTTGTCAAATCAGTACTTGAGAGCCTGCCAGTTTATTGGTTGGAGGTGGACATCATTCCTACTTCTGTTCTCACCGGGATTAGACAACTCATGTTTAATTTTTTGTGGTTGGGAAGTGGGGAAAGGGAGCGTATACACCTTTTCAATTAAGAAAACATTGCAAAACCGAAATCCTTCAGAGGTTGGGGAGTCAAGAATTTGTTCTTGTTCAATAGAGTGTTGGCTGCAAAGACTTTGTGGCGTTGCTTGATGAAGGAAGGCCTTTGGAATAGAGTTCTAAAGGACAAATACCTTACCACTTTTTTAGTAATATCTTGGCTGAGACGCTCCACGATTAGGACTCTAAACGTCTCTAACACTTGGAGAAGTCTGGTAAAATATTTGGATGTAGTCACATACTGCTTGGCTTGGAATCCTGGAACATGCCACTCTATCTATATTGGATAGGATGAGATCCTTGGACTGGGACATAATTCACTTTTATCCCCCGAACTTATCACTACTCTTCATCAACGAAGTATCTACTACTTGTATCAGGCAAGAGGTTTGAGCATGATAGGGGTTGTTTTGGTCCAATGGAAATCAAGTGATGAGCTGGGTATTATTGGTGAAGAGGCATCCAAGTGGGATCACTATTGCAGAACTTTGGTTAACTCATGTATTCTTTTGACTGATCGATCAACCAAACTAATCTGGACCAGGGGAGATAGATAAGGTAACATATCAACTAAAAATGTCTATGATGCCTTAGCCTCGAAGCTTTGGACTCACAACAAAAGTTGGTGGCATCGAACTCTTTGGGATTGGGATCTCGTGCCAAAAATAAAAATTTTCACATAGTTAATGCTGGAAGACAAGATCCTCACCTGGGACAGTTTGCAGAGAAGAGGATGGTCTAGGCCGAGCATATGTGGCATGTGTAGGCATGAGTCAGAGACAGTGTTACACCCGATGCTCCATTACAGTTTTACCCAGTAGGTTTGGAATCAAATTCTTAAAGTCTATAAATTAAACTTCAATTGGATGGGCTCCTCTATGCAATCATGCATTAATGATTGGACAAGAAAATGTCCACTTCACCCAATCTTGCCATCTATCATATTCAGGCAATTGTGGCTGGAACACAACAAGGTTACTTTTGAGAATGGTTGGTCTTCCTCTTTCTCGATCCTTCACAAGACTTTAGGGTGTTTAAAGAATTCTCAGGTCCATGGTCAGATAAATGGTGCGGGAGGAGTCATCATGATTAATTCACATACTGAATATAGATTGATGTTAAATTGTGGACCGGGTACGAACACTAGAGATGAGTTTTTGGGAGTTTGGGCTTTACTAACTTTAGCATCTCGTCTACATCTTCAGGAACTACAAGTGTTTGGAGACTCCATAATTGTTATTGACTGGTTAAATAAAAAATGTATCCTACAAGTCCTAAATCTGGAGTGTTGGAAAGATCAGATAAAGGACCTTTATAAAGACTTCAGGACTGTTAGATTCTCACACATCTACAAATAATATAATCAACAGTGAGATGAGCTATCCAAAATAGCTTTGTAGCACCAGGAAGGTAAAAATATTTATAACCATCTGGAAGATGGGCATATGGGCTCTACACTGTTCCTAAATCATCTATTATGCATCATATTTTGTATGGAACAATAGTCAGTTTTTTACTTTAGATCTTCTGTCCGGAGTGAAGAAAGGCTAGCTATTGTTTTGTGAGTTCGGAGTCTAGTAAATCATGGGCTCACTAGATGTCTGCTAATTCTATTTGTGATCATAATTGCTCTTATTATTGAATCAATGAAATCTCCGTGATTAATGGAGTGAGATCCATAATTTCTGGAGTATGTAATGCATATTTTGTACTTCCAATAAAAACTTTATATTAATATATAAGAAGAATTTTTTGTGGAAAAAAAAAGTGTAAAAAGATAATGCTCATCGCTTAATGTGTTGTTTGCAAAAGTTATTATATGAATCCTTTGTAGCATAGTATCAACACACCCATGAATATTTGTTCGAAAAACGTTTTGAACACTATAATGCAAATTCAACTGTATACACCAAATATAACGATGATGCGATTATCATGATTATTAGTCCCTAGCAATGAGTTTGCTATTGATTTGACATCAATTTGCTTTATATTTTAAATTTGTTTGTAAAATGTAATGTTTAACTTAAGAAAATAAATATATATTTTTTGATATAGTAAAAATATTTATTTTTCTCATCTCTAATTGGTTAATATATTTCAAGTGTTATTGTTGCCTTCATGTATTTCAATATTTAAAATTAATTGCATAATCAATAACCACAGATTCTAATTGGTTGTACAACATATATAACACTTATTACACCACCACAATAAAAATATTTTTTAAAATTTATATTTCCCAATATAGAAGAAGAAATGAATAGTGAGGTTGATGTTTTGGATGTGTCATGTCATAACATATTAAAATATTATATAAATTAAAATATATATTATATATTTTATAATATATATGTTAACACATTAAAATATTATATGTATTAAAATATATATTATAATATTATATAAATTACAGTATATATTATATATAATAATTTCATAAAGATAACGTGTAATATGGATTCCATAAAGATAATGTGTAGTATGGAATTCCGGGTTCGTTGTGATAAATTCGAGGAGATCACCACATTTATATTGTTTGTGACAAATTTTTTTTATTGTGAAGTGACAGTGTTTTCAGTTTGTTTCGTTTTGGGTGTTCCTGTCCATACTTTTGGTTACACACACAACTTTATGTGGAATCTTCCTTGTTGTTGTCAGTGTGTACAAACATGTAGTTTAAGTAGGTTAAGATTCAACAACTCTAGGTATTGGGGGACTCCAGAGTGATAATTGATTGGCTTAGGAAGGTCGGGAAGCTTCAAGCAATCAATATCGAAGGGTGGAAGATTAGAGTTCGAGAGCTGTAATTTTCCTTTCTAAACCTCAACTTTCATCATATTTTTAGGGAATCAAACGAAGAGGCAGACAAGTTGTCTAAGCAGGCTCTAGACTCTTTGAAAGGTAGACTTACCTATTTTCTTTGGGATGGAGTAACGAAGGGCCCTCTAAATCATTGGAACATATTCTAAGTCTTTGGTTTTCTCAGCGTTTTGTAAGAGATTTTTTGTTGTAGTAAGGAAAGTGATCTTTGATAAGTATTGGCAGAATTCTCAGTACTTTCTGTTATCGAGTGTAGTAGTCTCAGTTATTTTTGTGTCTGTCCGGTTGGTAAGTTCTGGGGTGATCGGAGAATACTATGTGTATTGTAGCGCTCTGCTGGGTCCGACAGATTGAGAGTCGGAAAGATTTGTATTGCAAAAGGAAAAGAATTTATTAATATAATTTTGGGGTGAATTTTCTTCGGAAAAAAAAAGTAGGTTAAAATTTGGATTTTGGATTTTTTTTTTAATCATTTTAATCATTTAATATATGTTAACACATAAAATATTATAATATATTATATATTAAAATGTATATTATATTTTATAATATATATATGTTAAGATAGTAAAATATTATATATATTAAAATATATATTAGTATATGTGAGGTAATGCATTATACCACCATCTGATATTTGTGGAGTAATTCATTTTACCAAAAATAATGATATACTAATTTTTTAATTATGCCAAAAAAATATTTAATGTTAGATTTTGTAAAAAACATGTCAAAAATAATAATATACTA
>JZKD02S0145768.1:952985-977857 GCA_000966675.3 Picea glauca
TATATGTGGGGTAATATATTATACCACCATCTTAGATTACTTTTTACCTTTTGGGTATATATATATTATCTTGGATTACTTTTTAGCTTATATGTGGGGTAATGCATTATACCACCATCTTGATTACTTTTTAGCTTTTGGGATAATAGCGTAGTGCCACTATATATATATTTTGAGTTTGGATTACTTTTTAGCTTTTTGGGGGTAATAACGTAGTGCCACTTTATTTTTTTCCTTCTTGGTGATACAAGAACACAGTTTTTTTTAATGATTGTAGTTTGTCTTTTTATATATGTATATTTTTATATCATATTTTTTAAGAGTTTAGTAACAAGTAAATATTTATATGTTTTAATATTATGTTGAAAATGATTTAAAATTTGATTTTTATTTTGTTTTTTTTTTAATATTTTTATTTGATTTTTTATATGTTTAAAATAAATATTTATAATTTATATATTGTTTAATATTATATTTTAAATTATTGTAAAAATAATTAATATATATATATATATATATTTTAACTTTGTAAAGTTGAAAATGTATAATTTTATATATATTTTCACTTTGATAGAGTATATAATATATCAATTTTAAAAATAATATTAAATTTAAATCATTTGAATATGTTTTTTTGAAAATGTAATAAAGTATATAACATATCAATTTTAAAAATAATATTAAATTTAAAAATAATATTAAATTTAAATCATTTGAATATGGTTTTTTGAAAAATGTAGTGCATAAATTTAATTGATACTTGAATGTTATATAAATTCTCTATAACATAATATCACTATATCTATTATCATATCTTTAGATACTTAAATAAATAAGTTTTTGAATGTTGTATTGCAAATTCAAATGTATTCACTATATCTATTATCATATCTTTGGATACGATGAGTAGTCTAATTTTGACACTGTATGATGATGGTGAAATTTTCATGATTAGTGGTATGAAGTATTTCGAAATGCTAAAGTTAGAGTTAGTTGCACACTTTATGATGATGGTGAAATTGTCATGACTAGTGGTATGAAGTATTTGGAAATGTTAAAGTTAGAGTTGGTTGCAAAATTTGAGATGATAAATTATGAAAATCTTTATTATTGTTTGTGTAAGGTTTTTCGTGACACGCACTGAGAGCGTACGTTCTTTGGGCAAACTTGTGGATGATTCAGGCAAGAGAACACAAGGGGCATGTGATCGATTGGGAAAATAAAGACATATGGATGTGGGCAAGAGCACCTTGGGCACACGATGGTGACGTACAACACCAAGGGGGAACACACCTTACTTGTCTTGCGACGGTTGATCGAGACTTGGGTTGCATTTGGGTAAGGACAGGGCGACATGGGCGTGTGCACAAGGAGTGGACCCGCTTGCCCTTGGCAACATGGGCGTGTTGGAGAGGTTGGATGACCCCATCAACACACCCACGAAGAGTCATGCCGATTGACACAAGGAAGAGGACAAGGCAAGGGGTGTGCGTCCAAGGATGGGGCGCGCCAGTACAAGAGACATGATGGTTGATGGGCGCACTAGTTCGTTTGGGTGCACCGTGTCCACGAAGGGGCATGTTGGTTCGTTTGGGTGTATCGGGTTCGCGAAGGGGCGTGTCGATTCGTTTGGGCATGATGGTTTGTGAAGGGGTGTGACACAACCAAAGGACGTGACATTTCACGAAGGTGAAGTTTGGAGTCCATATAAGAGCATAAGGTCACACAACCAAGGAGGCAGAAGAGCAAGAAGGAATAGATATCAAGTCAAGCAACTAAGGCAAGGTTCTGAGGCAAGGCAAAGCATAACACATAGTTGCGAAGACATGGAAGACAAGTAGCCAAGAGTGGGACACACAAGGAGAGTTTGGGGAACTCTGAATGCAAGTCTGTGTGAGGCATGCTATGAGGCAGAACCAAAGTCTGTGCTAGCTTGATGAAGTTTGTGATAGAGAAGAGACAATGATTCTACAGAAGGGCGCACATTTGGGGTGCACTGCAACGGTTGCAAAAGTGGTTTTGATAGAGAGTCTTGGTGGGAAAAATCTATATATGAGTGTCTTGGTGAGGTGAGGTGGGTCGTGTGACTCTACCCAAGTTGTAAACCGAGTGAGTAGTGCTCATACTGTAACAATTTCGAAATAATAAGACTTTGCTAGGTGTTAGGCACGTCTTGTGCTGCCCACACTATTTCTGTGCTTGTCTCCTGTTTGTTTTGTAAGTGTTCTCTTGGTTTCACATGTTCATGGATGTATGCATAAATGACTAAGTGTTAAGTTGCTAACAAGATTGTCTGAGTATATAAGTGAGTTGCACATAATTGGAGTGTGACTGTCCCATATCCTAGAATGGAGTATGGGTATGGTCTAGGTGTAACACACCCGATCTCTAAGTGGATTTCCTAGGGATGGGGCCTCAAAATTTTGTTCTACTTAAGTGATCAAATCCTTCATTCGGGGTCTCTACCACACTCTATTCGCCCAGAGTTCTCCAACCACGGTCTCCATGTTCAAAACCGAGCCCAGAATCGACAGATATATCTCTCCGAAGTTCTTCGAGCGTTCACTGATTGAGGGCCACGTGGATCCACCTCACAAGTGCTATTTCCAAGTTCCTTCCTCCACGATGGAAGACCATCCATAGTCCGATCCCATGGCTGGACTTACTCTCTTTCTACTATGTCATTTGTGGAAGAAATTGACATTTCGGTGCTTCACACCTCTTTACTATCTACGCACGAGACCACCCGGAGTTCCGAACTTCCGAAGTCCCGTAAGCTCACCACATGGCTTCAGCCTTTAGACCTTTCAGTCTCTCTACTACTACATCCTAGATCCTCTAGAGTCCCGAAGTCCCAGAATCCCGGAGTCCTGGTCATTTCACCAACCACGTTGGCTAGGCGGACACGTATCAGGAACTAACACGTAGGAGGGGTCAGGGTGACACGGGACACGTAAAGCTAGGGTCCATGTCACCCTGGGTGATGTCACTACACCACGTCACCCCAGACTAACACACTTCTAACATTCCCCAGATCTCACGGTTGAGATCCAACCACGTAGATTTATAGATCTACGGTTTTGGTTACCTCAAGGATTGGTCATTCGGGAGTGTTACGATGTAACCTCCTCTTATCTCCTGAAGTGCCCAACCTCCAAACTAAAAGGGATAGCGCCACACATCCTCAGTAAATCGACGACTAAGAAAGAATCCCGAAGGGTCCCTCGAACTACGGCTCTGGGCCTTTCGCGACTCCGACCTTCAGGGTTTTGGATCCCAGTTTAGCTGGTAAGATAGGTCCACCTAACACATATCTTAGGTGGACCTATATTACCTAACACATATCATAACCATTCCACAGAGAATCCATTTATAAATACACATATATTTAAATCCAAGCATTCATCCAATATTCTAGTTCAATACATAAAACATGGAAAATAATTATCAAAATCAAATAACGTGAAGCGACTGCTGAAAGGGGTGCCCATTTCCACCCAACCATAGGCTCAGTCACTCCTAACGGATTTACGACGATGCTCTGCGATAAAATCCTTTCTTCCGTCTCAGCGACAGTAGGGATGGAGGTTACTCTCCTCCTCCCGCAGGATCTTGGAAATGGTTTACACGATACCAAGAAAGGAGGACCAACCCCATTTACCAGCTTGTATCATAACCCCACTAGCCATCTCCCCGCAACCATAACACTCATTCCTTATTTCTTCCTTGAACCCGAGAGCTTAGCCTCTCATCTCTGCACTCTTCGCAGGTCTTCCTCTACCCACCACACCTTCCTTTCTTGCCTTTCTCAACAAGTTTGTGTGTGGCTCGAATTCCTAGTCCGTGGTCAGGTCTAGAAGCCTTACAGATGGGTGCTCTAACCCATCCCCTCATTAAATCTTGAGGAGGTCTTCCCACCTACCATCCTGACTGTAATTAATTTCTGGGATAGAGGACTGTTATGGTCCTGAGAAATTAAATCCAGTAAGGTATTGGTTTGGTGAAGGTTAACGAAACCATTCCTGGTCCCCTTCACCATCTCTTTTCATAGCATTCATGGTCTTTCTTAGTACATCCCCTTTCCAACAATCACGCAACAATCATGCATTTTCTAGTAAATAACATAATTTGCATTCATTGACCTTTTATACAAAGGTCCATCCAATCAAATATTCACACATATTGTGTTTGACATAGTCTCTTGGCCCATATAGTTATATTTACAAACTGGGGGAAACATGGTGTTACAATTCCCTCCCCCTTAAAGGAACATCGTCCTCGATGTTCTATCTGTCAACATGCTCTGTATATACAGAAGTGAACAAAAATGGATATGCCTGTCTCATTACATCCTCCATTTCCCACGTAGCTTCATCTGGGCCAATGTGTTTCCACTGCACCTTGACCTGTGCAATGGTTCGGTTTCTGAGTGGGGTTTCCTTCCTGTCTAGTATGCATTGAGGTTATGGCAGGGATTATCCCTCCGACTCCACCTGGATCACAAACCAGTCAATTATATGATTAGAATCATGTACATATTTCTTCAATAATGAAACATGGAAAACATTATGTGCCTTTATTGTGGGAGGGAGTGCTAGCCTATATGCTATAGGTCCCACTCTATCTAAGACTTCAAAGGGTCCACAATACTGAGGGTCCATCTTGGAAAAATATCCCATTCTCATGGAACTCTTCCCGGGCCTAACTCTGAGATAGACATGGTCTCCTATCTTGAACTCTCTGGGAGTTCTCTTTCTGTCGACGTAACTTTTCTGTCTATCCTGAGAAATTTTTAGATTTTACTTTATCTGAATCACTTGTTGTTCCATTTCTTTCAGCATGTCGGGTCCAATTGTAATTATATCCATTGGATTACTCTAGTTGACTGGAGTCTTGCATGGTCTACCATAGAGGGCTTCAAAAGGGCTCATCTTCAGTGACTCTTGATAACCATTGTTGTAGGAAAGTTCTACCAATGGCAGGTAATCTTCCCACTTCTTAGGTTGATGTATTACATGCATCCTTAACATGTCTTCTAATATCTGGTTTAATCTTTCTGTCTGTCCATCAATTTGAGGGTGATAGGCTATGCTAAACAACAATTTAGTCTCAAAACCAACCATCAAGGATTTCCAAAAGCTTGAAGTGAATTTTGTATCTTCATCAGATACAATCTCCCTAGGTATGTCGTGTAGTCTGAATATCTCCTTCATGAAGACGTTGACAATATCTATTGCCTTGCAAGTCGATTTGATAGGAAAAAAGTGAGCAAACTTGCTCAATTTTTCCACCACTACCATGATGGCATCATTATGCTTGGTCAATTTTGGTAATCCGGTGATGAAATCCATGGAGATGGTTTCCCATTTCCATTCTAGAATTGGTAGAGGCTATAACAACCTTGTTGGGTCCTGGTGTTCTGCCTTAACTTGCTGGCATTCTATACACTTAGCTAGATAGTCAACTATGTCCTTTTTCAATCCATGCTAATATAATTGTTTCCTAGTGGCCGTGATCATTTTCTGATGTCTTGGGTGACCAATATATGGTCTCTTGTCCAGTTCATCCATTATGAACCTCTTCAAGTCGTCACAACTTGGGACATACAATCTATTTCTGTAAGTCAACAGGCCTTCATTGAGCATCTGATAGCCTTCATACTTTATCCATATAGGCTCTTGCCTTAGGTATGAGGTCACGGTCTTGAAGAATGCATCTGTTTCTTTTGCATTCCTGACTCTTTCCCTGACATTCATTTCACAGGTGCTCACCGCTGCCAGGTGAATCATTTTCACACTTCTGCTAAGGGCATCAACCACCCTATTTTCCTTTCCTTTGATGTGTTTGATTTCGAAATAAAACTCACTAAGGAGAGCGATCCACCCAACTTGTCTAGCATTGAGTTTTGGTTGATCAAATAGGTGCCTTAACCAACAATGGTCTGTCATAAGTACAAATCTCCTACCCAGGAGGTAATGCCTCCACATTTTTAAAGCATGCACTATGGTAGCCAACTCTAGATCATGGGTCACATAATTGATTTCATGCTCATTCAATTTTCTGGATTCGTAGAAAATTGCATGCCCTCCTTGCATAAGGACACCTCCGAGTCCTTCCTTGTAGGAATCTGTGCACACGAGGAAGTCAGTATTAGGGTATGCAATCTTCATCACAGGTGCATGGGTCAGAAGGTATTTTAGTTCCTAAAATATTTCTTCACATTCTGATGTCCAAGTGAATTTAACCCCCTTTTTCTAAAGGGTAGTGATTGGACAACCAATCTTGGAAAATCCTTTTATGAACCTTCTATAGTATCCTGATAAGCCCATAAAGGATCTGATATCAGATACATCATTTGGGGTAGGCCATTCCATAATAGATCTAATCTTTTTAGGGTCTACTACCACTCCTTCTTTAGAAATGACATGGCCTAAGTAATGGACTTGCTTATGGAAAAAGTCACACTTGCTAAACTTAGCGTAGAGATGATGCTCTCTTAGTACTTGAAGTACAAGTCTAAGATGTTATTCATGCTCCTCTCTTTTCTTGGAGTAGATTAGGATATCATCAATGAAAACCAATACAAATTTGTCTAGGAATTTTCTGAGTACATTATTCATGAAGCACATAAAAGTAGCGGGAGCGTTGGTTAATCCAAATGGCACCACCACAAATTCATAGTGACCATATTTGGTCCTGAAGGCTGTTTTGTGGAAGTCTTCATCCTTGATTCAGACTTGATGGTATCCAGACCTCAAGTCATCGATTCTTGGTAAGGGGTACTTGTTCTTTATGGATGTCTTATTGAGTTGTCTATAATCTATGCACAGTTGGAGTGTGCCATATTTCTTCTTCACAAAAAATACTGGTGCTCCCCATGGAGACACATTGGGCCGGATGTAGAATTTTTCCATCATTTCCTTTAGCTGTAGCTTGAGCTCAACTAGCTCAGGTGTACTCATCCTATAGGTTGTCCTAGACACTGGCACCGCTCCTGGTGAGGGTTATATGGAGAAGTCAATGTCTCTTCTCGTAGGTAGACTCAATACCTCTTCTGGAAACATGTCTCTATACTCTCTTAATATGGGGTGGTCTTCTAGGTTCAGTTTGTCATCTTCAACAGATTCCAACACCTGCATTTCTTATAAAGGACATCCCTTTCTACAATACTTTTTCATCTGAAGGGATGATATTCATCTCACCGAGACAGGATTCTGAATCCCTTGGAGGGTTACCTTTCTCCCTTCTTCATTTACACACTCCAAAGTTTTATGGTAACAATCCAACCTAGTTTTATATGAAGCTAGACAATCCATACCAATCAACAGGTCATAAGATCCTAGGGGAAGTACGTTAAGGGTCTCTTGGGTGGGAAATCCATCCATGATGAATTGGAAAGTTGGTATGACCTCTGCTACTTTTCTTTTGGTTCCAGTGGCTAGTTGTACCAACCATGGCTTAATATGTCTAACTGGTTGCAATTTACACTTATCAACAGTCTGAGGGTGATCCAGATTTTATGAGTAGAACAAAATGACTATAGATTATTACCATATGTTTAACACAGAATAACAGAGATACAGTAAAACTAGCTTTCTATTCAATAAGGAAATAAGATGAAACTGTAAAATGCAGCGAAAAACAAGCTTGCTGGAATGGTGGCGGCTTATCTCTGAGAAGAGATGTGACGACTACGCTCATTCGCCAAAAGATGATCACAATGAGGCTCTCAAGGCCTTTTTACAACAAACAGGAGTTTCAAAAACCCTAAACATCCAAAAACCTAACCCTAGGAGATGAAGTGCCAAAAGTCATGTGGGCCCCGTTTGGGTAAGTTAGTACATCAACTTCCCGGGGTCGTAACTTTTGCATACGATCTCCGTTTTAGGCATATGATAGCCCATGCATACCATTGCCCCCAAAAGCGTCGTTTAGGGCCTCAAAATGGCTCTGGAAGTTTAGGACCCAAAAAACTGCTAAAAATAGTAAATTATCAAAATTGCTAGAAAGTTGTTTTGAGCTAGCTGGAAAAGGTGTGTGGCCACCGATATCCACCTGGATAAAAGGGGCCACATAACTCAAATTACAACCAAGGTCAATTAAAATATAAACTAGATGGTTGACGATCATACTTTCCATCTCCACCACTGAAGCTTGGTGGTCAGCTTGTTTATTATCCAAAGCTGCATAAATCCATGGCATGCTCCTAGCCACATCATTGACTGTGGTATCTTCTTGGATATTGTAGACTCTCCTACTGTTCTGTTGTCTGTGTGGACAATCCCTAAGTAGATGTTCTTCTCCACAACCCCAACATTTAAAGGGTTCCTTCTTTGGGTTATCAGTCTTTCCTAGGGTTGCTCCAAAAGGTTTATTTCCACTCTGGGAGAGGAAATTTTGTTGATATACACTTCTAGTAGGAAGGCTTATCCTAGAGTCCTTCCTATAGTTATTAAATATTGATGTTTTGAACCCATTGTTATTGAATCTCGAACTTCTCTTCTTCTTCCTTCCTTGCAAGGTTCTGTCTGACTCCCGAGCTATTCATAACAATACCTTGCCTTCCAGATAATGTCTTCTAAGGTCTTTGGCTCGTCAAACACAATCCTATTTCGGTAGGTCTGAGGTAACCCACTAATAAATCATTGTACTTTCACCTTTTCATCCTTTATTTATGGTACATACCTCAGTAGATCAAGGAATTTATTGACATATTCCTCTATGATGAGGTGTCCCAACTTGAGTTCATAGAAATCCTTACACTTCCCATCAAAGTATTTCTCTGACAGATACTTCTTATTGAAGTGTTTTTCAAATTGTTTCCATGATAAGTCCTCTTCATGGATTCCTTTCACATTCTTAAGGTCTTCCCACCAAATGGAATCTTTTTCGTTCAGGTTGAATATGGATATGGGACCACGCTTTTGTATCTCAGGTGGACTTCGACTTCTCTTCGTATGTCGTCGGTCCTCATGACTAGTTGCAGGTCTATGCTGCAGCTGCCTCTGTATATCAGATAAGATTTGCAACAAGACTGCATTAATTTCTGTTTTTTTTTCTTGCTCTTTTATCAATCTCCCGTTATCGACATTGCAACTCTGTAATTCGGCCATGAGGCTCCTTACAGTTTCATCTAGATCCTGAGGGGTTTCCACTGCCCTCCTCTCGTCGGATTCTTCGTCTCTATTGTGGGAGTTATCCCCCACTTCGTGGAATATCACCATCCTTTATACTTGTAGTTTCCCGCAGTTCATTGACTTCTTGAGTGTTATCAAAACACTTGTTGTTAGCTAACACTCTATTAGTTCATGAAAAACACATAGTTCATATTTCTTAAATACACACACACAGTAGAAAGATTTCATTCTTTTCTTCAGTAAGAGTTTAACCAGACTCTTTAGGAAAGAGATAAGGTAGGGCGTCACACTTAAAGGTCTTTAAATATGTTTTTTACACAACTCGTCCATGAGCCCAAGCAGACCAAGTGCTGTAACCATGCTCTGATACCAATTTGTAACACACCCGACCCTTGAGTGGCTTTCCTAGGTATGGGGCCTCAAAATTTAGTTCTCCTTAAGTGATAAAATCCTTCGTTCAGGGTATCTACCACACTCTATTCGCCCAGAGTTCTCCAACCACGGTCTCCATGATCAAAACCGAGCCCAGAACCGACGAATATATCTCTCTAAAGTTATTCAGGCATTCATTGGTTGAGGGCCATGTGGCTTCCATGTGGATCCACCTCACACGTGTTATTTCCAAGTTCCTTCCATTACGGTGGAAGACCATTCATATTCTAATCCCATGACGGGAATTACTCTCTTTCTACTATTTTAGCTGTGGAGGAAATCGACGTTTCGGTGCTCCGACGCTTCACGCGTCTTTACTATCTACGCACGAGACCACTTGGATTTTTGAACTTCCAAAGTCCCTTAAGATCACCATGCGACTTCAGCCTTCAGACCGTTCGGTCTCTCTACTATACTACATCCCAGATCCTCCGGAGTCCCGAGGTCCCAGACTCCTGGAGTCCTGTTCATTTCAACAACCACGTTGGCTAGGCAAACACATATCAGGAATTGACACGTAGAAAGGGTCAGGGTGACACGGGGCATGTCAAGCTAGGTTCCACGTCACCCTAAGTGATGTCACTACACCATGTCACCCTAGACTGACAAGCTTCTAACATTCCCCAGATCTCACGGTTGAGATACGACCACGTAGATTTATAGATCTACGACTTTGGTTACCTTGGGGATTCGTCATTTGGGAGTGTTGCGATGCAACCTCCTCTTATCTCTCGAAGTTCCCGAACTCCGAACTAAAGGGGCTAGCGCCACACATCCTCAGTAAATTCCACGAATCCAAAAGGGTCCCTTGATCTATGGCTCTAAGCCCTTCGTGGCTCCGACCTTCGGGGTTTTGGATCCTGGTTTAGCTGGTAAGATAGGTCCACCTAACGCCCGGGGAACCTCCTAATGTCGATCAACCTCACAGGAAACCAAGTCTCTCGGTTACCTTTGTCCAGTATAAGGATGGTAAGGTCGGTCATACTCCGAAGTCCCAGACTTCCGAAGTTCTGAACCCAGGAGGACTTAGCTTCCGTAGGCTTAGCCTAGGTATTGTTCATATGGGTCCTCTCGAACGGATCTCATCCACTTGTCTTCTAAATGAAGAGACCTCCTCTTTTCAAGGCTTGAACTTCACTATTATTCCTGAGATTTATCATGAAATGGTTAAGGACTTGGGCCTGGAATCTTGGTCGCATGACAAGGAGTCTGAAAGAGGTATCCTCTTCAAACGGACAGGTCGAGGTCGACACGATATCTCCTATCTCGGTCGTCTTACAAGCTTATTCCCTAGGAAACCTCAAGAGATAATCTAGGCATACAAAATATCAATAAGAAGTGTAGGTTCCCAAAGAGATGAAGGCATACACATATCATAACCATTCCATAAAGAATCCATTTATAAATACACATATGTATAAATACAAGCATTCATCCAATATTCCAGTTCAATACATAAAAGAGGGAAAATACTTATCAGAATCAGATAGTGTGAAGCGACTGCTGAAAGGGGTGCCCATTTCCACCCAATCATAGGCTCAGTCACTCCTAATGGATTTACGACTAGCCACCCCCGAGCTAGACCACGATGCTCTGCGATAAAATCCTTTCTTCCAGCTCAATGACAGTAGGGACGAAGGTTACTGTCCTCCTCCCGTAGGATCTTGGAAAAGGTTTACATGATACCAAGCAAGGAGGACCAACCCCGTTTATCAGCTTGTATCATAACCTCACTATCCATTTCCTTGCGACCAGAACACTCATTCCTCAGTTCTTCCTTGAAACTAAGAGCTTAGCCTCTCGTCTCTGCACTCTTCACAGGTCTTCCTCTACCCACCACACCTTCCTTTCTTTCCTTTCTCAGCAAGGTTGTGTGTGTCTCGAATTCCTAGTACTTGGTCAGGTATGGAAGCCTTACATATGGGTGATGTGCCCCATCCCCTCATTAACTCTTGAGGAGGTATTCCCACCTACCAACCTGACTGTAATTCATTTCTGGGTCAGAGGACTGTTCTAGTCTTGAGAAATTAAATCCAGTAAGGTACTGGTTTGGTGAAGGTTAACACAACCATTCCTGGTCCTCTTCACCATCTCTTTTCATAACATTCGTGGTATTTCTTAGTACATCCCCTTTCCAACAATCATGCAACACTCATCCATTTTCTAGTAAATAACATAATTTACATTCATCGACCTTTTATACAAAGGTCCATCCAATAAAATATTCACACATATTTCATTTTCCATAGTCTCTTGGCCCATATAGTTATATTTACAAACTAGGGGAAACAAGGTGTTACACTAGGAGAAGAGGCATAGCCTAGACAAAGTACTCTTGGTGTTTCCAATTAGCCAAGTAAGAACCGCCATGGTGTTTCATTCCCTTAGGAGGTGCACGATTGCAAGATTTGGGCAGGTGTCTTGTGGGGTCGTGACAAGTGGTATCAAAGAAGATTTGGCTCTTCACCAGTATTGTAGTCAGAACAATGGTTTTAGTGTGCACTTTTTGTGAAGACATATTGGGCATAGGCTTGGTGAAGGTTCAATAAGGTGGATTGACCTATCACAGAGACAATATGGGCACAAAATTGGTTGGTTTTATTTGTGACGGAATTGAAATACTGAGTTACGGAAGGAATCGTGACTAATGAACAAACTTGCGCACACCCCTTGAGCAGACTAGGTGCATATTTATTAAGGTGAACCGAGCACTTGGACAAGGCGAACAGTCGCAAGACTTGTTGCAGTCTTGATTGTAGAAGCGATTGCAGAGTTCATCATAGAACTCATCGTAGAGTTGATCGTGGAATTTTGAAGAAGTCTTGAGGTGAATTCTTGGGTGCCTTGGATGAACCTTTTGCAAGTAGATTGAAGATACTTGGAGGGCCATCCATGGTTGGGTTGCAAAGATATGGAAGTGACACTGAGAAGGATCCTAAGACATGAATAATGAAGGATCAAATTGTTATCTTGGAAAGGACTGTTGAGCATATGGCAGACACAATGTATTAGCATGGTGAGAAGGTTGAACATATGGAGACTGAGATAGGAAAGATGAAGCATGGGTTTAATGAAGTTGTATGAGAGTGCCAGGCGATCACGAACTTGATCATTGACACCTTGACCTACGATGTTTAGGATAGACTCAAGGTAGTAGAGGATGTACTTGCCTCAGTCACACAGAAGTTGAAGGATCAAAATGACACCATCACATTGTTGAAACGAGTGTTGGCTAATGGACAAAGTTCAACTATCATGCCAACAAGGATCGAGATAAAGGAACTTGAGCCATACAATGATACTTGCAACACTAAGTTTCTTGGAAACTTCTGTTGGGACATTGAGCAATACTTGGAATAGTTGAGAAAAAGTTCAGATTAAGCTAAGGTGAATGGTGTTGTGATGTTCTTGACATGTACTGGTAAGATCTATTGGAGGAACTAGGTTGAAGACTTGGTAGCTGGGAGAACCGTTGAGAAGATCTAAAATTGGGCAGAGATGAAGGCAACCTTGAAGGCACAATTTGGTCCAGAAAACCAAGCATGAATCGCCAGAAATCAGTTGTTGGCTCTCAAGAATGTTGGTAGGATCCAAGCCTACATCAAGGAGTTCACAGGGTTCATGTTGGAGATCAAATACATGTTGGAATAAGATATAATTTTCCACTTCATGAATGGTCTACATCCATGGGCACAAAGTGAGTTGCAATTCCAAAATGTGCAGAGTCTGGCGACAACCATCACCGCAACAGACAAGCTGTTGGAATTTAGGGGTGAACCCAAGACAGGTCCTAAGAACAATGAGGATGCCCAAGGTGAAAAGAAGTAGCAGGGGAAGGTGAAGAGGAAGGGAAAAGGAAAGACAAATACGTCCAAGGGAAATGAGGATAATGCCAAGAAAATGAACACAATGAAAGAGAAGAAACTGATTTTGTGTTGGATTTGTGCCAAGGAACATTATGCGAATAATTGTCACTTGAAAAAAAAGTTGAATTCTTTGGAGAAAGAAAACAATCCATTTCTTGCGATCTTGCAGGTCTTGAACATTGTCATAGAAGGTAAATCCACGGAGAGCCAAGAGAAATATGAGAAAAATATTTTCTATGTGCAAGTCAAACTCAATGGGAAGTCAGTGACAACCATGGTGGACAGTGGGGCGACTCATAACTTCTTGAGGGAGGATATGGTGTGAAGGCTTGGGTTGCAACTTGAACCAACACAAACAACCATCAAGATAATAAACGCAAGTGTAGAGAGGGTTGTTGGTGTAGACAAGGATGTCTTGTTGAAGCTTGGTGATTGGTGTAGATGGACGAGTTTTACCATTGTTCCTATGGATGATTTTGAAGTTGTGATGGGACATGAGTTCATGAGGAAGGAAAAGGAAACACCTATTCCTCAAATGAACAATTTGGCCATTTTCTTAGGACAGACTCCATGTTTGATTCTGACCATAAGCATGAAGGAATGGGGTATGCAGATAGTTTTTACGGACAACCAGAGAAAATAACCTTGTGGGGGTGAACTTGGACAATGTTGGGTGATGGTTGGACAACCTAACACAGAGAATGAAAAGAGACTTGTGTCAATGGAATGAAGGCTTTCCAATGTTGAAGACATGGTTGGAAATTTGGATAATGTTGTGTATGTGTTATATTATTTGCATGACTAGACCTAATACCCATGTTGTGTCAGGCGTGTGAGGGTTTAGGGGCAACGCCCCCCAATTTTATTTTTTATTTTTTTTTATTTTGGCATTTTTGTGTCCGTTTTTAGTGGTTTTTGGTGATTCAAAATTTGTAATAGAGAGGAAAATGAGGAGAATTGTTATTTTCTCATATGGATCCAAAGGCCCCTCCAAAATTTACTTCACCAGTTAAACCTCCAGAGAGCTCAACCACGACTCGAGATGAAATCAAAGAGATTTATCACTAGATGGAAAAGAGGATCTCTTAGAATATGGAACAAATGGAACATAAGATGGATGAAACTATGAAAATAAATATGGATGAAATGAAAAATAAGATGGATAAGAAGATGAATGAAAATAAGAATGACATGAAAATGAATATGGATGAAATGAAAATAAATATGGATCAAATGGAAAATAATATGGATAATAATATGGATGGAAATAAAGTAGAAATACAAACATCCATGAAGGAATTGAAAAATTCCTTGTCTTCCATGATCTTCCAGGCTCTAGATGAGAGAATCCCTAAAGGAGATATCAAAATGCAAGGAACCCATGAAAATAAGGGTAGTATTTTAGGTTGAACAACTTATCAATAATAAACAATTTTCTAGTGGATTTAACTCTAATAGTGGAGTTAATTATGGTGGGTATCCTAAATTCAACTTTCCCAAGGTTGAATAAAATAATTTCAATGGAATAGAGGTATTTACCTGGGTGAACCAAATAAAGAAATATTTTGAACTGCATAATATTATGGATGATAAGAAAATGATTCACATAACAACCTTGAACTTTGAGATAAAACCATATCAATTGTATCAATGGGTATATAAAAGGAAGCCTCCTCTTTATTATTATACTTGGAGTTTATTTACAAGAGACTTATAAGCACAATGTGGGAAAGTGTGGGAACATGACTACTTCAGTGAATTGACAAGAATCAAGCACTTAGGTGTCATTGAAGATTATAATTCATAATTTCAGGTATTGGCCACATGACTGGATGAAATAAGTGATGGAAATTTGTTGGAAACTTACATGGGTGGATTAAAACAAGAAATTAAACATGATATTTTCTTAAGACATTCTACAATTGTTATGGAAGCTATGAAACTTGCTCATCATATTCAAGCCAAAAATAAGGCTACACACAAGTCTACCATTAGAGCATACACAAGAAGTAGAGATCGTTTGGGGGTTCATAAGACAAGTGTACCTAAACTGACAAGGTTGACACCTCAACAAATGGATGAAAGAAGATAAAAAGGACTATGTTTCAATTGTGACAAAAAGTACAGTAGGGGGCATAAATGCGATGAGAAGAAATTATTCTACATAGACTGTGAAGAGGAAGAAGATCAGGAAGTGGAACTGCCACGAGATCTATATCTAAAAGAGACTACTCCAACAATATCTTGTCATGCATTGTATGGCATCAATACTCGACAAACCCTCAAGATACACGGATACATAAAAAATAAAAAGGTAATAGTATTGATTGATTTTGGTAGTACCCATAATTTCATCAATTACAAATTAGCAAAAGATCTCAATTGCTTTGTATATCTCGCACCATAGTTTCAAGTAATTATTGTATATGGAGGTACCATAAATTGTTCAGGGAAATTCCATAGTATTAAGCTCAACATGGGGGAGCATTTCTTGGATAGCCCCATGATTTCCATCCAAATGGGAGGTGTTGATGTTGTATTAGGGGTCCAATGGTTACAATCATTGGGAACAATGGCCCTTAATTTTCAAGATATTTTCCTCATATGGCAAGGAAATTGAGCTTAGAGGCATCCAAGGGAAACCCTCTAAAGTGATAATCTCTAATAGCATGACAAAATTACTCAAAAATGACACTAGTGTGAAATTACACAATTTTTCTCACTTGATGTTCAAACATCTATATCCTCTAACTCCATTAGACCTCCAAATAGTTATCAACAATCATTCCAAGGTATTTGGTGAAATTCCTAAGGGTCTTCCACCTGCTCGAGATCATGACCATACTATTCATTTCAACCAGGAAGTGTACCACCTAACATTAGGCGTTATAGGTATCCATATGCATAGAAGAGTGAGATTGAGCACATGATCTAGGAAATGTTGTAGGTCGACATCATTCACCCTAGACAAAGTTCTTTCTCTTCACCAATGGTGATGGTTACAAAAAAAATGGTTCATGGAATATGTGTCTAGATTATAGACAACTCAACAAAATGACCATCAAAGATAAGTTTCCTATTCCTGTCATTGAATAATTATTAGATGAATTGCATGGAGCACAATTCTTTGTTAAGCTGGATCTTTGTTCGGGATATCATCAAATCAGAATGAGGCAGAGAAACATTCCTAAAACAACTTTTAGAACATATGAAGGTCATTATGAGTTTTTGGTTATACCATTTGGACTTACTAATGCACCTTCAACTTTTCATTTCTTGATGAATTCTATTTTCAAGCCCTTCCTTAGAAAATTTGTGTTAGTACCTTTTGATGACATACTAATCTAGAAAAAATATTCAGAAGAGCATGTACAACATGTTGACAGAGTATTACAACTATTGGATGAGCAACAACTTTGTGCAAATCTTTCCAAGTGTCCCTTTGGGGTTCAAGAAGTGGAATATTTGGGTCATACTGTATCTCATGAAGGTGTAAGATTGGACCCTAACAAAATTAAATCTATGAAGGAATGGATGATTCCCAAAACCTTGAACAAAATTAGAGGATTCTTAGGGTTAACATTTTATTATTGTAAGTTTGTCAATAATTATGGTCAAATAACACCACCTATAACAACATTATTAAAGAAGGAAGAATTTTCTTAAACTAGAGAAGCAACCAAATATTTTAATAAACTTAAGGAGGCTATGTTTACTACTCCCGTCCTTACCACACCGGACTTTACAAAAACATTTATTGTGGAGTGTGATGCCTCATGCCATGGAATTGGTGCAATTTTAATGCAATAAGGAAGGCCCCTTACCTTTGAAAGCAACCAACTTAAAGGAAAACACTTATTCAAACCCATTTATGAAAAATAAATGTTGGCCATACTACATGAAGTTCATAAATGACATCCTTACCTAATAGTAAGACAATTCAAAGTGAGAACGTATCATGATAGTTTGAAGTACTTCTTGGAGCAACGATCATATTCAGAAGAGAAACAAAAATGGGTTACAAAGATGATAGGTTATGACTTTGAAATCATCTACAAAAAAGGAAAATATAATGTTGTGGCAGATTCCCTTTCAAGGAAAGAAGAAGAAACAAAAGGTTGACTATGTGCTATTTCTATTCTGCAATTTGATTGGGTGGAAGAAGCAAGGATATAATGGAAGCAATATCAAGAGGTATGCAAGATCATTGATCCAAATGGCTTGGTGGCCATCCACCTTTTCCACTGAATCACCATTTTGAGCATGTGGTTTTGATAAACCATGACATTCACCCTTTTGGTGGGGAATGGAATGTAATGTCATCTTCATTTGTTAATTACAAACATCATGTAATGGTCTTATGTACATGCCTACAACATAGCATTAATGCACATGCTACCATTAGAACTCCGCAGTTAAGCGTGCTCGGGCTAGAGTAGTATTGGGATGGGTGATCGCTCGAGAAGTCCTAGTATTTTACATGCCTATGGCATTTTATAAACTTATTCCAATTTATCCTACATGCATCATGAGATTTTTTCTCCTCTCACTCTCTTATATATAATTAAGGTGAAGGAGGCCCTTTAAGCATGCAATAGAGTGTGATTTAAAGCTTCTTGTGAATGAAGCGTAGCCAACATCTCTTTCTTTTTAGAGATATCTACCCCATTTTTCGAGTTTGTGTTCTACATTGGTTTTCTATCTTGATGAGGTATTATGTGATGTTGCCCCACTAGAAGTCTATGATGTCCCATTAGGCCAAACATATATGTGTAGGCATCATGGGGGATGAGCTATACAAGATACCATAGGTAGTTTCAACTATTGTCCCACCAAAACAATGCCACAAAGTAATCTCTCATACCACAAAGTTTATCCTCTTCACAATATGATCAGAAGGTGAAAATAAGGACACTGCAACCACTGCAACCTTATCCCAAGACCTTTCTATCCAACAAAAACATATCGACAAGATTGTAGAAGAGTACCAAGATGTTCTTGTTGCACCTACGGGGGTGCTTCCACACTGCCCCGTCAAGTAAGGCTATAACAGAACCCTTCATACTCTTCATGCTTCATCTTCACTGACATAATCCTCACACACTTAGGTAGATCATGCAGCTATATTGGTTGAATAAATTCAACCCCTCCAACAACAGGTTCATGACAACCTTCAACAAGCTAATCATGACAACTTATTCAGCAAGGCAAGCAACACACCCAGCTTCAGATTTAGCAGAAGTATCCCCGTCTCCCAAGGGAACTTGATGCAATGGGGACCATTTCTTCCTAAGCGGGGAGGAATGATCCAGATGGATCTCAATGGCCATCCACCTTTTCCACTGAATCACCATTTTGAGCCCGTGGTTTTGATAAATCATGACATTCACCCTTTTGGTGGGGAATGGAATGTAATGTTATCTTCACTTGTTAATTACAAACATCATGTAATGGTCTTATGTACATGCCTACAACATAACGTTAATGAACCAGATCCCATTATAACTCCATAGTTAAGCACGCTCGGGCTAGAGTAGTACTGGGATGGTTGACCACCCGAGAAGTTCTAGTATTTTACATGCGTATGTCATTTTATAAACTTAGTCCAATTTATCCCACATGCATAATGGGATTTGTTCTCCTCTCACTCTCTCATATATAATTGAGGTGAAGGAGGCCCTTTAAGCATGCAATGGAGTGCGATGTAAAGCTTCTTGTGAATGAAGCGTAGCCAACATCTCTTTCTTTTTAGAGATAGCTACCCCATTTTTCCAGTTTGTGTTCTACAATGGTTTTCTATCTTATTCAGAAATAGAAGTTGGGTTTCACTGTATTTTTGTGTTCTCTTCTATATTTTTGTGCATTTCATTGTTATATCTCGATTGTATTTCCGCCTTCATGCTGTTCTCAAAATAATCTGTATCAATCATCCAACAACTACACGAGGACCCGATTTCATTAGACAATTTTTAATGGAAGAATGATTTACTATAGTATCATGATCTCTTATATTTATGTAATAATTCCCAACCCAAATAGAATGTCCTTCTAAAGTGGCACACTTCTCCTATAGGAGGAAATTCAGGATTCTTGAAAACATACCAGAAGAACAAGAAGGATTTTTTGGGGAATGTCTTAAAACCAATGTTCAAAAGTTTTTGTCTGAATGTTTAGTCTACCAAAAAAATAAGGGAGAAACAATCAAGACACCATGTCTCCTACAACCATTATATGTACCAAGTCAACGCTTAGAATAAGTTTTAATGGATTTTATTACATGTTTACCCAAATCTAAAGGAAATATTTTCATCATGGTAGTAGTGGATTGATTGACAAAGTATGCCCATTTTCTCTCTCATTCTAACCCTTTCAAAGCAAGTAAAATATATGCAACATTCATGGAAATAGTTCAAAAGATACACGGAGTTCCCAAGATTATTGCAAGTGAGAGAGATCCAATTTTCACTAGAAACTTTTGGACTGAGTGATTTTCTTGTTTGGGTACTCAATTGGCTCACAACTCATCTTACTGCCCTCAATTCGATGGGAAACATGAGATTGTGAATAAATTTCTAGAATAATATCTTTGTTGTTTTTCATATGATAAAAAAAACACAATGGTTCAAGTGGTTGCCTTTGGCGGAATGGTGGTACAACACATCCTTCCATAATTAATAAAAAATGTCTCCATTTTTTGCACTTTATGGATATCATCCTCCATCCATTACCTCACCCTTGAAAGGGAATACACAAATTCAAGATGTGGAGGACCACATAGGGAAACAACAAGAGGTTCTCAAAATATTGAAGGAAAACTTATCTATGGCACAAAATAGGATGAAACAACAAGAATATCAACATCTCAGTGAAAGGGAATTTGTAGTGGGGGATTGGGTATTTTTGAGGCTACAACCATATAAACAGATGTCCCTCAAGCAAAAAAAGAAGGACACTAAATTAACACCCAAATATTATGGGCCCTATAAGTTTTTGCAAAGGATTGGAAGTATGGCTTACAAATTGGAGTTGCCTCCATATTCACTTGTAGACAGTCTTCCATGTTTCTTGCTTAAAGAAGGTAATTAAAAATAAGATCCCAGTCGAAAATATTTTACCGAAGATTTATGAAGAAGTGAAAATCATACTAGAACCATAAACAATCCTTGAAACAAGGGTTAAGCAACTGAGAAATCGAGTAATCACATAGTACCTCATCAAATGGAAGAACCTACCGGTGCAAGATGAAACATGGGAAAATGAGTTCTTCATGCAAAAACACCTGTAGTTAGTCAAGTGTTTATGACAACACTTGTATGAAGGGGAAGGGCATGTTAAGACCTAGACAAAGCTCCATTTTATGTGTAAAACCCCTTATTAATCCCTATATATTGAATTATTACATTTATAGTATTATAGTTGTATGTCGGCTAGAACCCTTCATGGTACCCCTTCATTATATTTGTACCCTTTGTCTCCTATATATACCAGGGAGACATAGTCTTAGGATCATATTATCTAATATCATATTGTATTCTGAATTGGATTTACTGTAAAATGAGGTTTCCTCCTTGAAGTACACTGTATTCATTGATTTTTTTTTATCATTTTTTAAGGCATTGGATCATAACAATACGTGAGTTTAATAGGGTGCTTATTGAGTGATTTTTTTGAAGACAAGGTGCTACTTTGTGTTTATCTCAAGTTGTGATCTAAGGTCTATCCTTCATTCTCTCTCTCGGATCTCTGTTCGTAACCAGGGTAGTAGTTTGATTTTTAGTTGGGGATCATTGGAATGGAGCTAGGGTTCCCTTTGCAATATAGGGTGGCAAAGTCAGAGATAGGTTACTCACAATAAGAATACTGCAAAAATTATTATGGGATCGATGGACCATATCTAGGGTTCTTACTCTAAGGTTTATCTCTATGGTGGGGGATTTATTTACGACAATATCATGGCTAGTTTTTTTATCAGTCGTGTTTTTCATCCACTCCACCTTCACCAAAATATGATTTTTCTTTGGAGTTGTGTCATAGGAGGTCATGCTTCAACTACGATGCTCAAATATCTATATATTCTCTTCCACTTGCTACCCCACACATAACAATTGATCGAGGCCCATGTTGTAAGACCCATTGGACAAGGAAGGCTCTTCAAGGGTTCCAACAAAATGTAGGTGTCGTATATTTCTAGAAGATTCATTTTGTAGCCCCCCGTCCTCCAAGCCCCATGGAGGAGGACCTCGTGGACTACACAGAGGATGCTCTAGTTGAGTAATAGATCTGGGTAGACTCATATGACTTCCAGGTCACTATGTATCCCTTTACACATGCTCCTCCTTTGATAGAATCAGAAGAAGCACAAGAAAACACCGGATACTTTATGATTCAATAACCTCAGAATTCCAACCCCCAATTTTGAGAAATCGTACTCCTGGTTTGGTGGTGTTAACCACCATGGCTCATTATAGATACCATTGATCGCATGGGGAATTCCGTCGCATGGCCATAATGGGACACCACTTGAATGAGGATGATTATGTTAAACCCTCAGATAAGGAAGGGAATTTAATCCCATCACCTAGTATGAATCTCATCAACACTCCCACTAAAGGTCAAATCCCCCTCAATATGTTGATAAGGGGTTTTGGCTCCAGCTCTATTGAAGGAAACTCTCAAGATCACCAAGTATTCAAGTTCATTGGGGAAAACCTGATAAGAAATTTAATGATTGGTCTCCCTCCATTTGATACCATGTCTAAAATTGGAAGCATATGACAAGGAGGACTACGTGATCCAAAAATGATCTTTTAAAGACTTGGTTGAGTTTTAAGCATGTGTTAAATTACCATTCAAAAACTTAAATGAGGAAGGATATCTTAATGAAAGAATGTTGCAGCCATCATAAAGAATACTGAACAAAAAGTAAACATTAATAACAAAAAACCATAACACCAATATTATTAACAGAGTTCGACAAGATTGCCTACGTCTCCGGGCCTTTGTCTCAGTGGGGGAGGCTTTCTTATTAATCTTAAACACTGCAAAATTACATCAGAAGTATCTCAAATGGACTACAAGATGGTATGGCTGGGTTCTTTTCAACCTCAAGAATCCAACACAACTGACGACACTAAAAAAGGTTGAGCATAGCTCCCAGAAATGGCCTCCAAAGTTCGCTTCCTCAATGGCTTCCCCGCTTAAAAATGGCATAAGCTTCCAAAATATTCAAAATTTTGATGTTTTTGAACCTCCTGGACTGTCAAAAACCTCTAATTTATATAGATCTTGATTTGGGGGTCACCTCCCAACTTCCTCCCAAGATATGGCCTAAAAAAGGGCTCCAGATCCCCCAAAAATTGTTAAAATCCAATAAAATCAGGCTGCAATCCATTAAAAAAGTATAATTGTGGGTTAAAATCCACTTTTGGAAATTTATTGGCATGCCAAACCCTTCTTTCTAGGCTCCTGGTCATATGGGAAGGCGTGTAGCCCCTCGCCATGCCTCCAACAAGACTGCGACCCCATTCTTTCGTGCTCCAGGTCATATGGGTCGCCATGTGGCCTGGTTCTAGGTGTCTCTTCCTAGTATTCCACCCCTGATATTCACTCTTGGTTGCATGGAAAGTGGCTCTATTCGACAGGTATCCCCCCCCAATCGGGGCTTATCCCCCAAATCTCGCCAAACTCACAACAAAATGGAGAAGTGTCGCATAGGGGTTAAGACCCGTTGTGTAGCCCGATCAGTCCGTTCGATTTCGCGGAGTCGTTGCCCATGCACAGAGGTCGGGAGTTCGAATCCTATGAAGAAACCAGCTAATATTTTCCAAATCCAGGGTGGCATGTGGTGCCTTCTGATTGGGCCATGTGTCACCTTGTGATCGGACCATACAATTCAATCACCAACACAATCAGCTGGGCATTCAACATTGCCACGTCACTGCCGTACCTACCATGTCACTACCGTAACTGCCATGTATCTCAGTCGGATGATGCCACATCACTTCCGTACCATCCACGTGTCATGCTGCCACGTCACGTACATATTGCTTCTGTATAATGCCATGTGTCAAAATCCGTATTGTGCCAACTCAGCCTTAAAACGCCAAATCTTCCTACCACTAGTTAGCCTCTGGTGCTGCCACATGTCCCTGATGATGTCATCATGATGTCATGTTGACATCACCTACCACGTCATACTGATGTACTACTAACGTTAGCAGTACGACCTGCTTGACTTTTGAATTTGACTTTTTTTTACTGTTTGGGAAATCGATCAGATCGCGATAACTTTCGCATACAGTGTCCATTTTTGAAAATCAATATATGGACGAAATCGGTGCGATGAGCCCAACACAATGTTGCTGGTTTCATTTGATTTAGAGAACTTTGATATTTAGTTCTTCCTGGATCCATTTGGATCACTCCTCCCCATTAAGACCTTTTGGTTGTCCAAAAGGATATTAACCAGTCATAAAGTGTGGGATAGGCCTCCCCACTTGTCCTTTGTCTTTAAACTCTGTCTTGTGCATCTGTTGCATCATAATCAATTGAATAAAAACCATGAAAACTAAAAGAATATTGTTAGCCACTTGAACTCGTTCACATCTTACTGAATCCACTACCATCCATGTAGAAAACATTAGTAGTGATAACATCATAAATATGACTGAAAATGAACCAATATGTTTAATGGGATTGCACGACATTAGATTATCTAGAAGAAAAGTATGATTGAATTCCCATCCTTCAACCATCTCATGTTCATGCTTAAGATCAACTGCTTTACTTGGCACAATTATATGTGTGTTGCTTGCATAAGCTGCCTTCCTTAATTATTCCATTGTTTGAAGAGATTGATTTGCGATCATATAAATAAGGGCTGCCTTAGACCATTCCACATGTTTCTAGCGGCACCACATCACATGTTACTTCATCCATATACTTAGATGTAATTGCAAAATTTATGGTACATTGCTTTGTTATGGAAAATTTTTGATCTTTTCTTATCCAATTAAGTGAGTAAGGTTTGTGATGCATCTTAGTGTTTAATATCAATTTCTCAAACCACTTCTTCTGAAATTAAGTTAGATTGATATCCACTATCTATCATTGTGTCGATCTTAGTATGTTTCATTATGACCCTTATGTGAAACAATTTACTTCTAGAATCATAACCATCACCAATTTTACCTGACAAACCAACTGACGTGATTTTAGACTCATCACTTGAATCATACCCCAAGTCTGTTGGTCGTATTGTTGTTACAATTTTTTGCCTCCCTTTCCTCTCTTTGAACCACTTTGGTCTTTTCTCTGGATGTAATTTCCATCAATGGTCATCATCATGGCCTTCTTTCTTGTAATGCTTGCAAGAGATATTCTCTTCCTTCACCGTCGCTTAATTTGATTTCTTTCCATTCCCCTTTCTTTTGTCTTC
>JZKD02S0145768.1:977907-1002330 GCA_000966675.3 Picea glauca
ACAAACCAACTGACGTGATTTTAGACTCATCACTTGAATCATACCCCAAGTCTGTTGGTCGTATTGTTGTTGCAATTTTTTGCCTCCCTTTCCTCTCTTTGAACCACTTTGGTCTCTTCTCTGGATGTAATTTCCATCAATGGTCATCATCATGGCCTTCTTTCTTGTAATGCTTGCAAGAGAGATTCTCTTCCTTCACCGTCGCTTAATTTGATTTCTTTCCATTCCCCTTTCTTTTGTCTTCTTTCCTTGAAGACGATTCCCCTGATACACCAAATCCTATTTTCTAGGCTTCAATATACATTTCCTGAACAGAAACCTCATCAAGATTAGTAGGTACAAACATAAATACAATGTTACAGATATGTGCAGGCAAACCTCCTAGATACTTCATAATATTTTATTATGTATGTAATGGAAAATTTAACTTTAATTCCATCTTACGAAATTCATCTGTGTATTCTTGCACCGTTTTTCCTTTTCTTAGTTTAAGACTTTTCCATTCAATTAAATCCTTTTCGTTATAACCCAAAGGATAAAATTGTTTTCTAAGGGCAAAAAACAAATCTTGCCATGATGGAAATACATTACCAACTTATTGAGTACCATGTTGCAACTTACTCTGCCACTAGATGAGTGTTGTTCCTACAAGACAAAGTGATGCCAATTTGGTTTGGGTTGCCTCATCATTGATTTGTTGCACATTGAAATAAACTTCCATCTGTCTAACCCAATTATCAAGCCTCTCAACATTGACTTCCCCATCATACATGGGAAATTCAATTTTTACATCAAGCTTAAGTAATGACATATCATGCTTATGTTTATGAGAATGTTTTCTTACGGTAGAAGTTGAACCTGTACTTGAAGAAGAAGAATATGGAGATGAAGGAGGTGAAGGAGAAGTTTTAGGAGGGTCCTCTCCTTCTTCGCTTTTGTCTTGTTTTGAAGATTTCCCTTGAAAAGGCTTCTTCCATTCCAAGTAATCATCATATAATACCCTTACCATCTCTGACATGGCGAAGACAGTCTTTTGAAACTCTATCTCGTTCTAAGACATTCCTTCTTCAGACGCCATATTCTCACTTTGAGATGCCCTCTTTCTCGATCCAATCTTAGGATCTCATTCTACAAGCTCACCTTCACCATGACTTAGCTTTTCCTTGGTAATCATGCAAACTCAAACAACCAACTATCAACCTGATCTGATACCACTTGATCGGAAAATGATCTTTTAAAGACTCAATTGAGTTTTAAGCATGTGTTAAATTACCATTCAAAAAATTAAATGAGGAAGGATATATTAATGAAATAATGTTGCAGCCATCATAAAGAATACATAACATAAAGTAAACATTAAGAACAAAAAACCATAATTCCAAGATAGTTAACGGAGTTTGGCAAGATTGCCTACGTCTCCGGGCCTTTATCTTAGTGGGGGAGGCTTTCTTATTAATCTTCAATGCTGTAAAATTACATCAGAAGTATCTCAAATAGATTACAAACTGGTATGAATATTCTCTTCTCAAACTCAAGAATCCAACACAACTGACGACACTAAAAAAGGTTGAGCGTAGCTCCATAAATGGCCTCCAAAGTTCGCTTCCTTAATGGCTTCCCTGAATAAAAATGGCATAAGTTTCCAAAGTCTTCAACATTCTGTTGTTTCTGAACATTTTGGACTGTAAAAAACCTCCGATTTTTATATATCTAGAGTTGGGGGTCACCTCCCAAATTTCTCCCAATATCTGGCCTTAAAAAGGGCTCAAGATCCCCCAAAAATGGTTAAAATCCAATAAAATCAGGCTGAAATCCATTAAAAAATCATAACTATGGGTTAAAACCCACTTTTGGCAATTTATTGGCATGCCAACCCCTTCTTTCTAGGCTCCTGGTCGTATGGGAAGGCATGTGGCCCTGTGCCATGCCTCCAACAAGACCACTCCCCCATTCCTTTGTTCTCCAGGTCATATGGGTCACCATGTGGCCATGTTTTGGGTGCCTCTTCCTAGTCTTCCGCCCATGGTCTTCGCTCCCGGTTGGATGGAAAGTGGCTCTGGTCGATGGATATCCCCCGTCAACCGAGGCTTATCCCCCAAATCCTGTCAAACTCACAACAAAACAGAGAAGTGTCGCATAGGGGTTAACATCTATTGTGTAGCCCGATCGGTCCGCCAGATTTTGTGGAGTCATTGCCCATGCATAGAGGTTAGGAGTTTGAATCCTACGGAGTGCCAAATTATTTTTTGAGCTAGCCAATATTGGCCAAATCTGGGGTGTGATGTGGCACCCTTTGATTGGGCCACGTATCACCCTGTGATTGGATCGTACAATCCAATCACCACCACAGTCAGTAGTGCCACATGCCACGTGTCAAAATCCTTACCATGCCAACTCAACTTGAAAACGCCAAATCTGCTTGCCACATGTTAGCCTCTGGTGTTTCCACATGTCCCTGCTGATGTCATCATGACATCATGTTGACGTCTCCTGCCAGGTCATTCTATTGTATTGCTGACGTCAGCAGTACGACCTGTTTGATTGTTGACTTTGAATTTTTTTTCATGTTTGGGAAATCGATCAGAACACTATAACTTTCGCATACGGTGTCCATTTTTGAAAAAAAATATATGGCCAAAATTAGCACGACAAGCTCGACATAATGGCGCTGATTTCATCTGATTCTGCGAACTTTGTATTTTAGGCCTTCCTGGATCCATTTGGATCACTAGGGAATCGATGAAAAAAGAGGAAATGCATCTAGCGAAAAAATGAGGTATTTAATGTGATTTTAGGGGTTAGTGTGAGGTTAAACGAAATCATTGATTTTGAAAAATCCTCATTGGTAAAAAGTTCACTAGTAGTAGAATGGAAGTGGCTTCCTTCAAAAATTAGATGGAGTATAATTTTAGTGTGCTTCTAAGCTACATACCATGAAGCATGGTTTTGGTAAAAGGATGGATTGCCTTGTCCTTTGAGACCTTAGAAGACCCAAAAAATTCCTTCAAATATTTTGTAAATGGATATCTCGGGCCCTATTCCTGAAAAATGGCATTTAGATTTTGATGCTCATTCGACTTAGTTTGATTACACGTTTTTCTGTATTAGAATGAAAAATATTCCATTGATACTCTAGTCTGAGGATGTTTTTAGAGAAATTGGCAATACTATGGGGATTTACTTCGAAAATTTACTTCAAATATAGGTATATGGGGATGGAAAGGATGCAAGTGGGACTTGACCTATCCAAAAGCACGATGGACTCCATCATTATCAATAAAGGACCCACATTATTTCACCAGGCTCTAGTTTATAAAGGAGTACCATTCAATTGTGGGAGGTTCCACAAATACGACCGACTGGTCAAGGATTGTGCTCTTTTATTTTCCAAAAAGACCGGGTTCAAAAACCTTCTCCATTGGTCAAAGAATCAACTCCCATGGCATCAGAAAAATCTCCTCCAACATCCTTACATGTTTCCCTGAAAGGTGACCTTTTAGTATTAGACTATCTAACAAAAAGGCCAATCGTGGAACAATAGGCATCTCCAAGGAATATTACCCCTCAACTTGAAAAGGAGAGCTTTTCTGCTCTGGGTAATACTCTCTCTTCCCCCCATCCTCCTATAGACTCCTCTAGTTTTTTATATTTTGTCTCTTGACAAGTTAATGTAGAGGATGTGATTGGCATTTTCCATGAATATTTTCTCTCCAATCTACCAGGGTTCTCAAAGCCTTAGTATTCTTTACTTATCCCTCTAGATGGGCTAGGAGAATCCCTAGATGTTATTATGATTTCCCTGAACCTTATTCCCTTACCCTCAATAGACCTTCTTGGTAAGGATCCCATTGAATTCTCTACATCCTTTAAGGTCACAAAATATAACCTAAGACCCTACAACAAGGATTTTATGACTTGTGATGGATCTTCTGAAGGAAACCTTGGACACCTAGAAGAAAAATTCCATAAAAGAGGACAGAGGGGAAATTAATATTATTTATCCATATCCTAAAAGCAAGAAATTTTGGAGGTAAAATGTGGTAGACATTAATATTTACTCGGGGCCCTAAAAGCATCCACCCCCAAGGCACATCAAAAATGGTCTTCCTCTCCTTGAAGCACAAAGGGTTGGCCATTCCCTCCAAGAAATCCCCCCCCAAAATTATTATTCTCTTGCAAGAGATCATGAAACATCGGGAAAAATTTGTCCAAGGCCTCTCTAAGATCATTAAAGGATGGAAATTAAACTTTGTGGATGCTTTAGGTCATATAGGAGGGCTTGTTGTAGGGTGGAAGACAATTGTATTCTCCCTCTCTATTTCATGAGATTTTGATTCAGGACTAGTTTTCTCCCTTGTTTCTATTGATTAGGGAAAAGTGTTCAACTATCTGAATATCTATGGGCCCTACGAAAACCATCAGGAATATTGGGAACATATTTTTGAAAGTCATGGATTCGACAAGAGTTGGTAATTCTAGTAGGAGATTTTAATTTTACTCTGGTGCCTCTGAGATATGAGGGCCAATAATACAACTAGATACACTCTCAATTTTTTTATCAGAATATTGTAACAACTCGAACTGCTCGACATTGAGCCTGCCAAGCTCACCCCCACCTGAACTAACATAAGGACTAGGGAGGCCCCAATAGAAAAATGAATCGATATATTCCTTGTATCAGAATATGTATTATATGATTTGCTTAGAATTGGGCAATGGGTATTAACATGAGGGGAATTTGACCAAAGCTCAGTCTTTTTAGAAGTGGCCCCTGCTATAGGGAAGCCCCCTAGTCCATTAAAATTCAACCTATAGTGGCTCAAGAATGAAGACTTCATTCAAATTCTAAAGAATGCATGGGTCCCTTTCAACAGTTTTCTTCAAAAATCTATAGCCATTCAATTCCACTTGAATCCATGTAAGGCTAAACAATTGGTGATCCAATGGTCCAAAGACAAACATGAAAAATATGAAAGGCTCCCATGAGAAGTGGAAGAAATCATTTCCTCTAGAATCTCTTTAAAAGGATTTGACTTCCTTTTGGATTCTTAGAAGGAGGAGCTCTACTAGATGCAAAACAAAATAAGAAAATTGATAATGGCTAAAGAAAAGGAATGGCACCTAAAAAGTAGGGCGATATGGTTGTAGGTTGGAGATGGAAATATGCAATTTTTCCACCATTGTGAAAATTGTAGGAAAAATACCAACTCAATCAGGAAAATTGACAGAGGGGACGGGTCCTGGGATGAAAACATCAACGATATTGCTTCTAAAGGAGTCTCCCATTTCCAAAACCTTTTTAAAGAAGACAATAGAGCCATAATAGACATCATTATAAGAATATATAGCTTCTTCCCTAGATTTGTTGATCTGGAAGATAACCAATATATCATGGTAGAAGTAGGGTAAGAGCAATTGCCCAAAATCCTTCATAGATTTTATAAGGACAAGAGCCCAGGTCCATATGGGTTACCCATTGAATTTTTATTAGTTGATACAATTTCATTGAGAGAAATCTTCGTAGGGTAGTGGAAGAAACTAGGCTCTCTAGGAAGGTCCTGGCTACCTTCAACACCATATTTATTGAATTTATTCCTTCAGAGTTTCTAAGATACCTACACAAAAGATCTATCTAACAATGAAGCATACACACCATGCAATGGTGTGAAGAGAAGAGACAAAAAATGGAGGAAACAATTTCTATTAACCGTATTCCACACACGAAAGGTGAATAATTTACAATAGATATAGGCTACATGAGTAACTAATGCGCCATAGTAGTTATCTAGAGAGATCTAGACACTCATTGACAGACATTGGAGTGAACTTTCACCTAGTCCTAGTTAACTGATCCATGCAATCATTAGTTAACTGAGTCACATGTGTGGAAGTGAGAGAAACACGTGCAACTGCTGGTGATAAAACCGAGACTTCCATGCATGAGTGACTTCCACTAGTCTAACTGAGTGTAACTGACTAGGAACTAAAGAGGAACATCCTATTTTGTAGGGTAATATTCTCTAGAGAGAATATTCTCATTTAAGGAAGTGTTCTCAACATTGGACTATCAAACTTAGGAAAATAATTCTAGGTGAGTGTGTAATATCTCCAACACCCCCTTTAACACTACTAGGGCATACATGATGAATGGGTCTCGACAACAGAGGCCATGTTAGGTGCCCATTGTACAATGAACCTAAGAATGAAAGACTGAAAAAGTGAGAAAAGAGGGAAAACCTCATGGGAAAAACTCCCCCTCAAAGTACAATGCATCAAAAGAAAGAAAAAAAAAGGCAGTTGCTAAGCAACTGTGTCCTTCACTTGAAGGAGACCTTGCAAATGTGCAAGCTTATGCTCGTTGAAGATTTTGTTGAAGAGGTAGATGTTTGTATGGATCTGATGAAGTAGATACACCAATGAGATTTCCACACATATCCACCTTCTCTTATTGTAAATAAGAATATCCAAATCCATGTGAAGTTTGGATGGAACTTTGAAAATTACACGACCATTTCCGAAAAAATGATGAAAATTTGCTGATTTTAAAATGCTCATAACTTCACTTCCTGGACTCCACTTCTGATGATTTTTTTTTTCTTCAAAAGAATTCAAATATCCAATTTGTTTTGGAAAATTCTACACATTAAATTTCAGAATTGAATATGATGTGCACGACCCCCTTTTTGGCTCCTGAGATGCATGCATGGGAGTTTGATGCAGGTGCATCGCTCCAACTCATCAATGTGTCAACAAGCCAACACATAAACACACTTAGGAGGGAGCGGATCCCAAAGAGAGACGTGCCAGTCCTCTCAAATTTTGAGCTTTAATTTAATATTTAATGTAATTTAAGTTTGGAAGCTCAAGGAAAGTTGAGCCACTGTCTTTGTATAGGATGAGTTATTGTAATGTGTAGAGTCTCCTTTAATGGCTGACAATAGGTAGATCTAGATCCGATTCGGACTATCTGTCGATTAAATTTAATTAAATGCAAGGCAGGTGAGGAAGGCGCGAGAAGCCCCTCTTTTGTAAAAATATCAAGGTATTGAGAATTCATTAGTTAGTTGTTAAGAAGAGCAAGAGAGAGGAAAGGAGAAAGAGATGAAGACTCTATTGCAGTCGATATTTGTACACATTGTAATTAACATTCATATTTTAATACAAAGAGAATATTTCCCTGCATATGAATCTATGTGTATTTATTTGTGTGATGGATGTTTGTTTCTGAATGTTTTACTGTGTTTTTATGTGAATGCTATATGTTTCAATTCACAACATTAAGCAAAATTCTTCGTCTGTAGTTTTTCAATTGTTTTGGGCTATTTAGGATTGTGCAAGGAGTGCACACCAGAGTAGTTGAAAACTCTGTGAATCCAACGCAAGGAGTGCATTTCGAACTATGTCTTGAGTTTGAGAGAAAGAGCGTGCCAGGTGGGCACACTAGAACAATTCCTAAATCTTAGAAGGAATAGTGAAAATTCTGCACTTCAGATTTACTGAACACTCTGAAACCGAGCGCAAGGAGTGCATAGGGAAGTTTTGAGGTCTAAAGACTTCAAAGGAGGATACTATGCAAGGAGTGGATTGAGCAGGCGTAAGGAGTGCACGAGAAATTTTCTTTGAGTTTCGTGAGGAGATTTCCATGTGGTCACATCAGAGTTGTTGAACATTCTGATAGTTGGTGTAAGGAGTGCACAAAAAAAACACACTGCTAAAGTGTTGGTAAATCTCTGGAGGAAGAGCACAAAGTTCCTGGAGGGAACAAGAAGTCATTTGGGGAGAAAAAAGGGACTGAACCCTTTGAAGCTCAGGAGTTGAAATCTCTGGAGGAAGAGTGCAAGTTCCAGGAGGGCATGAGAAATTGTTAAGGAAGAAAAGGGTCAAGACCCTTTGGATTCCGAACAATTACAATCTCAAAGAGGAGGTAAGTGCAGTTGAGTACACGAAGCCAACGCAAGGAGTGTGGAGTATGAACCACTGAAAGGTTCAGATAAGCTCAGGAGAAGATAATGCAAGTGTGCAGAAAGTCCCTGCAAGGTGTGCACAGGTCAAGGACCTTTTAAGGTTCAGATTGTGGAAGGAATGCAAGAAGTGTGTGGGTGGTTTTCATAAACCGTTAAGTCCCAAGGAAACTTTGTGCAAGGAGTGCAGAAGGACAAAACAATCCAAGTCTTGGACTGCGGGAGAAGCGTAAGAGTGCATAGGAGAAAACAATCTATGTCTCAGACTGTAGGAGGGAAGCACAAGTGTGCGCCCACACTTCGTCCGAAGTGTTGATCAAATTTCAGGAGGTGTAGCGCAAGCAAAGGCCAAGGAGTCAACCCTACAGGAGAAGATTTAAAAGGCCAAGCCTTTTGAAAATATCAAGAAATCCTTCACTGGAAGGAAAGCACAGCCAAGACAAAGGAGGAAGTTACAATTGTCGTTGTATCATTTGTCAGAAACTGACCTGGACCGTCGGATCAAAGTCCAGACAGAAGGAGCGTGCAATAATGGAGAACATATTCCAACCATAGGATTTGAGCGCAAGGATCGACAGTCGTCAGATCCAGTTAAGTAGTGTGGGGTTTAACCCATTGAAGTCCTTCCAACTTCATGAATTTTTACCATTTTCAAATTTGTGTGGTGGAGTAAGCAAATCTCCCAAAGCCTCAAATCTCGAAGTGAATCAGAATCATCCATCAACAAGGATGCATGTCAGTAGATCAGGGGTGGATCGAAAAACCAACTATTTGGGAGAACGAAGGCGTGGATTATTTCAGAACAAGGATTCCCGAAGCTCTGAATACTGGAGCACATCCTAGCCACTGACACAGGAGACATGAGTCAAAATATTACTGATAGTTCGCAAGTTCGATGGATTTTGTGCATTGGGCGCAAAGGAGTTGGAACTTCAGAAGTTTCGAAGTCCGAAATCAAATCTGGAGCATTGATTTGAAGTGGACACATGTTAGCAGATCATCAAGTCCGGAACATCGACCATCTGGGAGAAAGGGGGCACAATTACGAAACATTGACAATCTCCAAAGATCCAAAGAGTGGAGTAGGTATCCACCGTCGATTTTGGTGGATGTGTGGCAGTGGATCTGGAAGTCCAGAGATCCATTACTCTGGAGGGAACATGTGAAAGATTTTACTAGTTCCAAATTTTTTGAAGTCCTGATGAGTGGAACTCATCCCAGTTGTCGATCAGGAGGAGGACACATGGAGAAGGGAGAGGACCTCCAATGATTCTGCGTTTGAAGGCATTTGCAGTTGGAACAGTCAGAACTCCTAAAGCCCAGGATTCCGAAGAAGATCCCAACCGTTGATAAGGAGGGGGACATGTGGAAGAAGGAAAATCCCTTCGCCAATTCGGTGTTAAGGTAATATGAGAGGTCGCATTGTGTGAATGCCCAGACTCCCAAATTATGAAATAAATCTAATCCATCCATCTGTTGGAGCACGTTGTCCATTCGATCAGTGCCTGCATGTATTCACGGTTCGACACTCTGGGAGATCTGTGGAGATGTGCTGTGAGAAGCCCCAAAGCCTGGAGCTACAAAGTGGATAGATGTCATTGATCTATGGTAGCATCGAGAATCGTCTGATCTAGTTCAGAGTTCATCTCTCCGGGTGCAGATGGTGTTGGAGCAGGTAGAATTGTCAAAGCCCGAATTCTGAAATTATTTCCTCACCGTAGATTCCAACGAGCACTGCAGAACGTTGATCCTTGTAACTATTAAACACTCCATTGATTCAACATTCAGGAGGAACACAGTGTCATGTTGTTGGAACCTCCAAATCTCGATGCTCCGAAGGAGTGCTGAATTAGCGCCTGGTCACATCTCGCTGTCATATGAGGTTTTGGCTGAAGTGAAGGGGGCTAGGGCCCAAACTTGATTTTAAAAGATTTTAAAGATAAAAGGGGCTTAGGAAAAGTGCCCGCGGGTTTAGCATTTGGCCTGCACAAAGAAAATTAAGGACGTGTGAACATTAACAGGGGATCCAACATATATCTGAGAGCTAATCTAGCTTTGAAGACGATTGATTCTAGACCGGGAGGTCGCGCGGGTCCCAGAAGGGGTGGGGGTTAGCAGCAAGAGGTATCAGAGCGGACTTTTGTATGTAGACAGTAGGAAAAGGAGGAGAGGAAAGAGTACTGATGCTATGTGAAGAACTGTTTGCAAGTGTGCAACAAACAACAGACAACTAGGTGGGATGAAAGAGAAGAACCAGTTGCGTTCTTTAAGTAAAGAAGAGCATGTGGAGCTCATGAGGTGAGTAGTTGAATTACAACAGCTAGAGAGAAAGGAGTGCTCACGAGGAGGATAGAGAGAAAGGTGTGCTCCTACACTTAGCAGGAGTGTAAAATATCAAGGAAGGTTTTAGCAGGTGAACCAAGAGGCTAAGTAAGGAGAAGCTTGGCAGAGGCTTACTGTAGCTCACAAAGAGAAAGTGGAAGCTCACAGAATTTCCAGGAGGGAAGGGTAAAAGAAAATGGCTACTGAAGGCGAGAAGCAAGGTCCGAGAGGAGACCACAAAAAGGTAAGAAAAGAGAAGATGGATAAAGAGCCCGAAGGGATTAGAAGAGAGCTCGATAGGCTGATGCTGAATATGAAACAAGAAGCACATGGAAGCTGGAGGTACAAATGGCCTTTGAAGAAGAAGGTAAAGTGGCTTGTCCAACAACTGATTTCCAAGAGGTCGAAGAAGGTACTGAGGAGGTGGCTGTGGCAATTTGAAGGCCTTAGTGACACAAATGAGATGGTTTGCATTTACGAGACATAAGATAGAGAAAACTTTAGTGAGGGGGAAGAGAGATCGGTCGAAGATCTCATAGACTTCCAGGAGGGCAGAGATGAACTTTTAGATTTCCAGGTGGGCAATAAGAAGAGATCAGCTGAGGATCTCATTGACTTCCAGGAGGGAAGAAGTGAAATTTCAGATTGCTAGGTGGGAAAGGTGAAGAAAATGAGACTGTCTGAAAGTCTCAGGAACTTAGAGAGAAGTTCAGATCAACAAGGAGTGTTGACATAAATGGAGGAGAGACTATTTGAAAGTCTCAGGAACTCAGAAGTGAGTTCAGATCAACAAGGAGTGCTGACAGAGGAGGATCAAAAATGCATTCTGATGATTGGGGGGATTGGTATATTCCTACCAGGTATCCCAATAGAGTCCAATGCGAGTATTGCACACGAGGAGGTGATGTAGGAGGCATCCGAGGAAGAGGCTATGGAGCCAAATACTTTTAAAATTAACAATTTGTGTGTTGCAGGTGCAACAAAAGATAGACAACCAACTGAGACTATCGCGAAGGAGGAGAAGGAGCAAACATTGACATTTGCCCAAGTGGAGATGAGAGAAGAAGAGGAGCATTAAGATAATATGCTCACTCAGTGGGAACAAGAGTTAAAGTTGCTAGAAGATTGGTTAAGCCATCCAGACATAGAAGTAGACTACTAGGAGGATGCAATTGTGAAGAGTTGAGAAGAATTCCAATCCGAGGAGCAACTGGTGCAACTGGAATTTTACTAGCACAAGGAGATGTCAGAAGAGCAGAAGAACTGGCATAAGTCAATTTGTCAGGGGAAATAGTTGAGCATCAACTCGGTAATGTGGTTGCAGAACTTAAACCTGCAGTGGAGTGGCAAGATAATTCCACATGAGATAAAGTCAACATGGGGTATCAATATGATCTGCCCTTCAATCAGAAAGAATAGGAGATGCAATAGAAGAGAAGGATACATGAGAATATCCAACGCATGAGCCAACTGGACAAGGAGATTGAACAGATAAGAAGGCTGATGTTGAAATCAATGCAGGAGACAACAAATAGTAGAGAGAAGCTGAAAATAGGAGAACTTGCAGCAACATGACAACAATAACAACAACAACATAACAAAGGACTAGGTGAACAACCCCAAGTTTAGATTTGGGAACCATGAGGATCTCAACCGCAGTAGTAGAAGAGCCATGAGCATGAGCTCATGATTTTTGTCAGCGTGGGAGTATGATGTAGGAGCATCGCTCCAAATCATCAACGCGTCAACAAGCTATCACATCAGCGCACTTAGGAGGAAGGGAATCCCAAAGAGAGACGTGCCATTCCTCTCGAATGTTGAGCTTTAATTTAAAATTTAATGTAATTTAAGTTTTCAAGCTCAAGGAAAGACGAGCCATTGTATTTGTACATGCCGATTTATTGTAATGTGTAGAGTCGCCTTTAATGGCTGACAATAGGTAGATCTAGATCCGGTTCAGACTAGATGTCGATTAAATGTAATTAAATGCAAGGTAGGTGAGGAAGGCGTGAGAAGCCCCTCTTTTGTAAAAAGATCAAGGTATTGAGAATTCGTTAGTTAGCTGCCAAGGAGAGAAGAAGAGAGGAGAGGAGAAAGAGATGAAGAATCTGTTGCAGTCCAACTTTGTACACATTGTAATTAACATTCAAATTTTAATACAAAGAGAAGATTTCCCTGCATATGAATCTCCGTGTATTTATCTGTGTGATGGATGTTTGTTTCTGAATGTTTTACTGTGTTTTTATGTGAATAGTATGTGTTTCAATTCACATAATTAAGCATAATTCTCTGTTTGTAGTTTTTCAAGTGTTTTGGTCTCTTTAGGCTTGTGCAAGGAGTGGACAGCAGCGTAGTTGAAAAATTTGTGAAGCTAATGAAAGGAGTGCGCTTCAAACTCTGTCTTGAGTTCGAGAGAAAGTGTGCCATGTGGGCACACTAGAACAATTCCTAAAGATCAGAAGGAATAGTGCAAAGTCTGCACCTCAGAGTTACTGAACATTCTGAACCTGAGAGCAAGGAAGTTTTGAGGTCTAAAGACTTCAAAGAAAGAGTCTCTGCAAGGAGTGCATTGAGCAGGCGCAAGCAATGCGCGAGAACTCTTCTTTGATTTCTATGAGGAGATTTCCATGTGGGCACATCAGAGTTGTTGAACACTTTGATAGTTGGTGCAAGGAGTGCACATAACCAACACACTAGTAAAGTGTTGGTAAAGTTTTGGAGGAAGAGCACAGAGTGCCTGGAGGGCACACAAAGTCATTTGGGGAGAAAAAAGGGTCTGAACCCTTTGAAACTAAGGAGTTGAAAGATCTGGAGGAAGAGCACGAGTGCAAGGAGAGCACGAGAAACTGTTAAGGGAGTAAAGGGATGACACCCTTTGGATTCTAAACAATTACAAGCTCAAAGAGGAGGTAAGTGCAATTGAGTACACGAAGCCAGTGCAAGGAGTGTGGAGGTCGAACCACTGACAGGTTCAGATAAGCTCAGGAGAAATAGTGCAAGTGTGCACAGAGTCCTTGCAAGGTGTGCATAGGTTAAGGAACTTTTAAGGTTCATATTGTGGAAGGAATGCAAGGAGTGTGCAAGAGTTTTTCATAAACTATTAAGTCCCAAGGAAAATCCGTGCAAGAAGTGCAGAAGGACAAAACAATCCAAGTCTCAGATTGCAGGAGAAGCGCAAGAATGCGCAGGAAAAAATAGTCTAAGTCTCAGACTGTAGGAGGGAAGCGCAAGTGTGTGCCCACACTTCATCCAAAGTTTTGAACAAAGCTCAGAGGCCAAGGAGTCATCCCTGCAGGAGAATATTTCAATGGCCAAGCCTTTCGAAAATATTGGGAAATCCTTCATCGGAAGGAAAGCGCAGCCAAGACGAAGGAGGAAGCTACTATTTCCATTGGATCAACTGTTAAAAACTGACCTGGACCGTCGGATCGAAGTCCAAACAACAGGAGGAGCATGCAACAATGGAGAACATATTCCAGCCGTAGGATCTAAGTGCAAGGATCGACAATCATCAGATCTAGGTAAGCAGTGCGAGGTTTAACCCCTTGAAGTCCTTCAGACTTTGTGAATTTCGACCATTGTCAAATTTCTGTCATATACTAAGGAAATTTCCCGAAGCCCCGAAGCTTGAAGTGAATCAATACTGTCCATCAGCAAGGACACATGTCAACAGATTAGGGGTGGTTCAGAAAACTGGCTATCCAAGAGAATGGAGGCATGGAGTATTTCGGAACAAGGATTCCCGAAGCTCCGAATACCGGAGCACATCCTAGCCGCTAGCACAGGATACATGTGTTAATAGATTTCTAACAGTTTGCAAGTTTGACCGATTTTGTGCATTGGGCATAAAGGATTCATAACTCCCGAACTTATGAAGTCTGGAATCAAATATGGACCCTTGATTTGAAGTGGAAACGTGTCAACATTTCATCAAGTCCGGAAGACCGACCATCCAGGAGAAAGAGGGGCACAATTGTGAAAGTTTTAAAATCTCCAAAGCTTTGGAGAGCAGAGTAGATCTCCATCGTCAATTTTGGTGGACGCGTGGCAGTGGATCTGGAGGTCCAAAGATCCAATACTTCGAAGGGAATAGGTGAAAGATTGTCCTGGTTCCAAAGTTTTCTAAGTCATGACGAGCAAAACTCATCCCAACTGTTGATCAGGAGGAGGACATGTGGAGAAGAAAGAGGACCTTTGGTGATTCAGTGTTCAGAGGCATTTGTAGTTGTACTAGTTAGAACTCCCAAAGCTTGGGATTTCGAAGTAGATCCAAACCATTGATTGGGAGGGTGACAGGTGGAAGAAGGAAAATCCCTCCACCAGTTCGGTGTTTGGGTAATACGAGAGGTCTCATTGTGTGAATGCTCGGACTCCTGAAGTTCGATATAAATCTAAGTCATCCATCTATTGGAGCACATGGTCCATTGGATTAGTGCCTGGGTGTATTCACGGTTCGACACCCCGAGAGATCTGTGAAAAGGTGTCGTGAGAAGCCCCGAAGCATGGAGCTACAAAGTGGATAGAGGCCGTCGATTTGTGGAAGCACTGGGAATCGTCTGATCTGGTTTAAAGTTTGGTTCTTCGGGTGCATATGGTGTTGGAGCGGGAAGAATTTCCGAAGCCCAAATTCCTGAATTATTTCCCCGTCGTATATCCCAACGAGCGCTGTAGACCGTTGATCCTTGTAACTGTTTGTCGCTCCGTTGATTCAACGTTTGGGAGGAACATGGTGTCATGTTGTTGGAACCTCCAAATCCTAATGCTTCGAAGGAGAACCGAATTATTGCCTTTTGGTTAGCGCCTGGTCACAACCCATGGTCATATGAGGTTTTGGTTGAAGTGAAGGGGGTTAGGGCCCAAAATTGATTTTAAAAGGTTTTAAAGGAAAAAGGGGCTTAGGAAAAGCGCCCACGGGTTTAGCATTTGGCATGCACAAGAAAATTAAGGATCTGTGAACATTAATAGGGGATCAAGAAGGGATCCGAGAGATAATCTAGCTCTGAAGATGATTGATCCTAAACTAGTAGGTCGCGCGGGCCCCAAGAGGGGGTGGGGGTTTGCATCAGAGTCTTTGCATGTGGCTCATGGGATGCTTGAATGGCGCATGAAAAATCATCTGCATGCAGGTCCTGATATTCATGGATGATATATTCTATATGCAATTCAGAAAACAAATATGAAATGGAGTAGACATCCTCTTCAATGAATGGAATACAAAGTTTTGCAGATACCTGTGTAGAAGTCTCTTCAAACTGAGAGGATTGATCTTCCAGTTGGTTTTCTACTAGGTCTATCTTGTCAAACTTTTGCATGCAATATTCCTTATTCCAAAATAAAACCTCCAATCTGCTCCATAATTTGTTTGGAGTTGAGTCTCGTGATTCATCATATAGTTGGTGGAAAATTTAAGGAGAAATAAACAAGCAGATACATCTTATGGCCATATCTTATTTATTGAGAAAGTCATTTTTATCATCAGTGAAATTAGGCTCTACTTCCATTGCCGTGGTTATTTGGTATAATCCTCTATTTATGAGAAGAAGTAGAATCTTCGGCTTCCACTCCAAATAATTATGAGGTGTGAGAAGTATTGTTAATGAGTAAAACATAGATTCCATATTTCCTACTGCTTTATTATATCTTTGGTACCTACAAAAGAATGTTGGTGACCATCCTTTCTAGCGGTATGTGGGCTCTAATACCATGTATAATTTATTAGATAATTGCACAAAATATCTAGCTAAAAATGAAGCATACACAAGATGCAATGGTGTGAAGAGAAGAGACAAAAAATGGAGGAAAGAATGAAATAATTTCTATAAAACATATTCCACACACAAAAGGTGAGTAATTTACAATACATATAGGCTACATGAGTAAATAATGCACCATTGTAGTGATCTAGAGAGATCTAGACACTCACTAACAAACACTGGAGTGAACTGTCACCTAGTCCTAGTTAACTGATCCATTGAATCATTAGTTAACCGAGTCACGTGCGTGGAAGTGAGAGAAACACATGAAACTGCTGGTGATAAAATCGATGTTTCCATGCATGAGTGACTTCCACTCGTCTAACTGATTTCAACTGACTCTGAACTGAAGAGGAACATCCTATTTTGTAGGGGAATATTATCTAGAGAGAACATTCTCATCTAAGGAAGCGTTATCAAAATTGGACTATCAAACTTAGGAAAATAATTCTAGGCGAGTGTGTAAAATATCCAACAATTCCAAAGATGGGAAACCCAAATAGTTTTGAGAATTCCCATCCAACTCACTTTGAAACAACATATATAAGATAATATAAAAAATCATCTCCCATAGGATCAAAGAAACTCTCTCTAGGTGAGTCTCTCTGGAGATGTTTGGATTCATTGAAGGGCACCATATACATGAGGAAATTGGAGTTTACCAAGAAGTGTTAAATTTAGTGAAAATAAAATTTTGGAGGCCATGATAGCCAAAGTAGATCTAGGATTCTAATCCACCTCATTCTAATCAATTTGTGGCCAAGGTAATGGGTTGCATTTGCAATCTTAATCAATGGATTGACTTCTTATTTCTTCAAATCTAAAAAAAGGAATTCGTTAGGGATGGCCCCTCTCCTCCCTTCTCTTCCTCCTATTAGTAGAAGGATTAATCATGGCTCTCAAGGAAACTATAGAAAATGACTCTTTTAAGGGTAGTCTCACTAGAAATTCTTGCTATGTTTTACACTTACTTTTCATGGATGACATCCTAGTTTTTTGTGACGGCTCCAAGCATATGGTGGATAAACTCAAAGAAATATTAGACCTTTTCTACACAATGATGGATATTGTGATAAATTCCTTCAAGTATTTGGTGATTAGTTGGGGTCTCTATGAGCATAAAAAGAACTACTTAACTCAAATTTTTACCTTCATGACTTGAGCCTTTGAGGCTGGCCTCAAGTATTTGGGTTTCCACTTAAAGGATAACCTATATGTGAAGAGATATTGGAAATGGCTCATAGAAAAGATCAAAATAAAATTGAACACTTGGTGCAATAGATGGCTATCTCATGGTGGTCATCTAGTTCTTATAAAATATGTCCTTTAGGCCATTTCGGTCTATAGGATGTCTCTATTTTGGATCCTGAAAGAGATCCTAGAAAAATTGTTCTAGCTTTGTTTCTATTTCACATGGACAAGAAACTAGGAGAAGAAGGGAATGACAATAGTCTCTTGGATAAATATGGACATCCCTCAAAGTACATGAGGCTAGGGTCTCAAAAACCTATTTCTTTTCTCTAAATACCTAAAAACCAAGAATGTTTAGAGGCCTATTCAGGGAAAGGGATATTGGGCACAAATCATAAAGGACAAGCACCTCAACCTTTTTTCTATGAAAGACTGGATTTGAATCCAAAACAAAAAATTCCAATCCTCTTCCATCATTTGGAAAGCCATCAATGCGAGTTTCCCTCTAATTGGAAATTTTTTAATATGGAGGGTTGGGAAAGGATATAAGGTATAGGTTGTCCTTGAACCTTGGTTAGAGGGAAAATATCAACATGGAATACCCATCTCTCTCATCCTTGATCTCATATCAAAGGGTTTTTATACCCTTCATCAGATTGCGATAAGGAAAGCTTTGAATTCCAGACAAAAACAATGGATTACCTAGAGAGACTTGGACCTCAATGAGGAATACATAGTGACATGGACCTATTACATAATTTGTATTAGAAAATGCAAAATTTTCATCAATGAAGAAGAGGATGAACTCCTTTGGTTGAAAATACCTCAAGTGGATATGAACCTATACTAGATTATAACTCTTTGGCCATTGAAGGATTTGATAGGACCTCATGTTGGTGGTGGAAAGTGCATTGGAAATAAAAATGCCTTGCCAAAGTTAAAATATTTATGTGGATTATGCTCAATAATATATCCCTAACCTGGGATTTAGTTTAAAAGAGGAACTATGAGGGCCCTTGAATATGTAATGTGTATTATATTTGGAAACAAATCCACATCTCATCCTTATCTTTCCCTTCACTACGTTGGTCTAAAATGAAATTAAAGGACTTATAAGGTTGAAATCAAAATGACATGGAGACTCAATCCAAGCTACCTTAAGAAACTGACATAAGAAAAAAGAAACAAAACCTTTCCCCTCACCATAGCATGGGGAGTCTAGATTGCAAGAAACACAAAAACATTTGAAAAGACAGACACTCTGCCCTTCAAAAGTGCATCTCAAAGTCTTAATATAATAAGCACATTCCCTCAATTCTCTTCATTCCCTCAACATGCATAGAATTTTAACATGATTATTGACACTAAAATCCTTTGGGCCTTCTTTGATGGATCATCCCAAGGAGATCCAGCCAAAGGAGGAACATGAGGAGTAATCTTCCTCTCTCAAAATCATATCCTCAGCTCCAAAGACGACATTGGCCAGTTGTCAAATGATCAATGCGAGCTTACAACCTTGAAACCGATATTACTACTTGCTATTGAAAAATGAATCACTTATCTTCAAGTCCTAGAGGACTCCCTCCTTGTGATCCAATGGGTGAATAGATATGTCGAACTGAGAAATTTCTTGTTACAAACCATCTATTGAGACATCAAACAACTACAATCTTCCTTTACTCACATCACTTTTGTTCATGTTTGCAGGGAAAATAATAAGGAAGCTGACATGCTATCCAAGGATGGCCTTGAATTGCAAGAAGGAAATTGGGAGATCAAAGAGTCCAAACATGGACACTTTTCTAGTTATCTTCATTAATATTGGCTTTAGGATTTAGTTTGTTTTGAATATGAATTAATGAAATACTCTCTTACAATGATAACCCATGAATTTTTAGAATGCTTCAGGAAGTAAATGTTGGTTTATGAAGTTCATTTTTTTCCAAACAATGGTGTTGATATATTTTGGATTATGGTTGTTGAAAGGGTGGATTGTAACCCTGCGATATGTAAACATTGCAAAAGAATGTTTTGTAGTTTTTAGCTCATTGTTGATATCATTATCAAGAAATTTTGTTTCAGACTTAGACTTTTCAGTCTTTTAGTTTTTTTGACGTTACAGGGATGATGAAAATACCCTTTGCGGAATTATACTCATGTAATTTTGTTCATCTCTAATAAAATTACTCATTTTTTTTCCCTTTGAAAAAAATTACTAGAAAAATGGGTTAATTTATCACAATGTTTTTTTAAACCATAAATGGGATATATTTGTATTAATAAAAACATTGTAGTGAGGCTTGCAACAAATGTATGTCAAAAGTATTTAAAAAAATATTAAACAATAATTTAAAGAGGAACAAAGTACAATCCTATAGCTATAGCCGAATAAGGTTGATGACCCCTACTTCTAGTAGAACTTGTGATCCGGATTTAGGAGTGGAACGAACTAATTAACAGACTGAATACAATAAACACAGAGATATGGAGAATAACAAAAATATCTGGTGAACAATATCTTCTATTAAATAATGAAATAGGATGAAACTGTAAAACGACAGAACAAAAACTTGCTTGAATGGTGGTAGCTATCTCCGAGAAGAGATGTGGCCGCTACATGCATCCATCTAAGTAGAATGGATTACAATGAGGCTCCATAGGCATTTTTGATATTACTCATGAATTCCAAAACCTTCGGTTTTAGGCGTGTAATATCCCATTGGAAAGGTCTTTCAGAGAACTACACATTCCACCCTCAAACTCTGACTCCGTCTATAGTTTGACTATGGCGAGCCAAAAAAACAATGTTTAGGGCCCCAAAACGGCCCCAGAAGTACAAAAAGATGTGATGACATGAAAACATACAAAATAAGCTAGTTGGATTAGGCGAGAGGCCACCCGTATCCACCTGAAGGATGTGTGGGGCTTCTGACAACCCCATAAGTGTAGAACCCACAATTACAAAGCAGTACAGAAGAACGTGTTGAAAAAAAATGAACACGAGGAGCCAGTTGGAATAGGTGGGTGGCCACCAATATCCACCCAGATCAATCCTCCCCCCTTAGGAAGCAATGGTCTCCATTGCGTTGATTTCCCTCATCAGGTGAGGAAAATTCTACTGGATTTGGCCTCGGGTGAGCCACTTGCCTTGGTGTAGGAGTTTCCCAGCCTTGAAAACATGATAAAGATAGATCCACTACTGGTGAGTGCCCTTGACCTGTGTGTCCATGATCTGATCAGTGGATGCTTGTTCTATGAAGCCAGGGTTGAGATCTATTGGTGTTAGTTGTTCTGTGATCTCATAAGTGTCTAGTAATGAAGGAAAATATGGCTGAAGGAGGTCCACATTGAATACTGGATGCAGACCAAGGAAGGGTGGAGTGTTGAGCTCAAAATAATTGCTACCCACAACCTTGGTGATAGTGTAAGGCCCATAATGAAGTGGGTGAAGCTTTCGATGGGGCTCGATGAGATGCTCCTTCTGTAGATGTAACTAGAGCTTGTCACCAACCTAAAATTGGTGTGGTACCCTGCGTTGATCATGGCGCTGCTTGTACTTAGCATTGGATTTATGAAAAATCTCATGGACCTGTTGGCGGATGTGTTGAATCCGCTTGATGAATCTACAATTTTCCCTGTGTCTATATGAACTGCAGAGGCTTGTGATCAGTGTGTATGATCATCTCTTTCCATAGAATGTAATGTTTCCATTGACGATAGGCTTGTACAATGGAATATATTTCATTTTCATAGGTGGGGTATTTCCAGACAATATCAGAGAGTATCTCACTATGGTATTCCATCGGATGCCTGTGTTGAGTGAGAATTGTGCCCACAACATAGTAAGATGCATCAATATCAATCTCAAGTGGTTGATGCAGATCGAGCAAGGAGAGTACCAGAGCTGAGCACAAGCGATGATGAAGGTCATCAAATTCTTGTTGTTGCTCCTTCCCCCACACGAACTTGGCCCTACCACTACCCTTGGTCACCCGGTTGAGGGCCCATGCAATATGGGAAAATCCCAACACGAATCGTCGGTAGAAGTTGGTTAGCCCCATAAAGATCCAAAGCTCGATCAATGTGTTCGGGGCTAGACAATCATGGATGACTTGGATCTTAGCTAGATAAACATGTACCCCATGCTCATCAACAATGTAGCCCAAGTATTGGACCCTGTTCATGCCAAAAGAGCATTTTTCCAAGTTGGCATACAACTTGTGTTGTCGCAGAGTGCTCAAAACCTGCTGAATATGACACAAGTGATCTTCCCACGTTCTGCTGAAGATGAGGATGTCATCCAAATATACCACCACAAAGGAGTTGGTGAAGGGTCTCAATACATCATCCATCAACCTCATGAAAGTGGTTAGCGCATTTTTTAATACAAAGAGCATGACTATCCATTTGTAGAGACCTTACTTAGACTTGAAGGATGTCTTCCATACATCAGTTGGTTCGATGGGAGCCTGGTGGTAGCCAAACTTTAGGTCAATCTTGCTGAAGAAATTTTCCCCCTTGAGTTGGTCAAGAAGGTCATCAATCCTAGGAATGGGGTAGCAGTTCCTAATTGTGATTTTTTTTAAGGCTCTGTAATGAATGCAGAGTCGCCATGTCACATCCTTCTTCTGTACCAGTACAATCGGGCTTCCATAAGGGGAGGAGTTGGGTCTCATGTGACCCTTTTGAAGAAGATCTCTGATTTGATGCATGATTTTGTCATTCTCCATCAACGAGCGGCGATAGAATCATCCATTAGGTAGAGGTGCGCTGAGGGTCAAATCAATTGGATGCTTGACTTGGCAATGTGTCGGTACCCCTGTAGGTGAGGAGAAGATGTCTATGTATTCTTCCACAATCCTATCCACTTGCTTTTGTTGTGAAGAGAGGCACTGTGTAGAGGCCACATATGTGGTGACGACCTTCTGCTTACTGTGAGCACAGATCACAAAGAAGAAAAACTTCCTGGTCTGTGAAATGACCTTATTGCATTTCTTAGTAGAGATTAAAGAAATAGCAGTAGGCGGCGCTACCTCTGGGATCCTGTAAAATTGTCTACCCAAAGTAATAATAACGCTACGAGGTCTAGACTCATACACATCATGATCCTTCTACAAATATGGTTGTCCTAAAAGAACATCACAAAATTAAAGGGGATAAATATCACACAGTACCTCATCTTTGAAAGGCTTGATGCCGTAGGGCAGATGACACTGTTGGCTGACACAAAGATATCTTCCTTGGTGAAGACAACTGATGGTTTAGGGATACGGGTGTAGTGTCGTTGGCAAGTCCAACCGCTTGACGACCTCTGCTAAAATCAGGTTCTTTTGACTACCGATGTCGATAATGAAATGAATCAGATCCCCCTTGACCCGCATCTACGAGTGAAAGAGGCGTTCACCTTCCTGTGGTTCTTCTAGTTCTCAAGGCCAGACTTTAGTGGTAGTGACAATGACACTGGGTTCAAAATAAATAATTCTCTTCCCTCCTTCAGGATTTGACTCGGAATTAGAATCAAAATTTGACATAGAAGCCTTCATCTCGGCCACAAGGGACTACTTGGAGTGACATTCTTCGGTGTTGTGCCAAGGACTTTTATGGTACTCAAACCATTTTGTCGTATCCTTATTCGTCTTCTCATTTTCCTTCTTGTGTTGCAGCTTGGACTAGTTGTCCTGAGGGCGGCCATATCGAATTGGTCCCTTGCTGTGTGGGTTGGGGCTGCCTTTTCCCTTCTAATAAAATTACTCATTTTTTTTCCCTTTGAAAAAAATTACTAGAAAAATGGGTTAATTTATCACAATGTTTTTTAAACCATAAAGGGGAGATATTTGTATTAATAAAAACACTGTAGTGAGGCTTGCAACAAATGTATGTCAAAAGTATCTAAAAAAATATTAAACAATAATTTAAAGAGGAACAAAGTACAATCCTATAGCTATAGCCGAATAAGGTTGATGACCCCTACTTCTAGTAGAACTTGTGATCCGGATTTAGGAGAGGAACAGACTGATTAATAGACTGAATACAATAAACACAGAGATATGGAGAATAACACAAATATCCGGTGAAAAATATCTTCTATTAAATAATGAAATAGGATGAAACTGTAAAACGACAGAACAAAAACTTGCTTGAATGGTGGTAGTTGTCTCTGAGAAGAGATGTGGCTGCTAAATGCATCCATCTAAGTAGAATGGATTACAATGAGGCTCCATAGGCATTTTTGATATTACTCATGAATTCCAAAACCTTCTGTTTTAGGCGTGTAATATCCCATTGGAAAGGTCTTTTAGAGAACTACACATTCCACCCTCAAACTCTGACCTCGTCTATAGTTTGACTATGGCGAGCCAAAAAAACAACGTTTAGGGCCCCAAAACGACCCCGGAAGTACAAAAAGATGTGATGACATGAAAACATACAAAATAAGGTAGTTGGATTAGGCGAGAGACCACCCATATCCACCTGGAGGATGTGTGGGGCTTCTGACAACCCCATAAGTGTAGAACCCACAATTACAAAGCAATACAGAAGAGCATGTTGAACAAAAATGAACACGAGGAGCCAGTTGGAATAAGTGGGTGGCCACCAATATCCACTTGGATCAATCCTCCCCCCTTAGGAAGCAATGGTCTCCATTGCGTTGATTTCCCCCATCAGGTGAGGAAAATTCTACTGGATTTGGCCTTGGGTGAGCCACTTGCCTTGGTGTAGGAGTTTCCCAGCCTTGAAAACCTGATAAAGTTAGATCCGCTACTGGTGAGTTCCCTTGACCTGTGTGTCCATGATCTGATCAGTGGATGCTTGTTCCATGCAGTCAGGGTTGAGCTCTATTGGTGTTAGTTGTTCTACGATCTCATACACTACTGCATTTGGGTCAAATTCTGATGGCGCGTTCGACGCAATTGCCACTTTCTATTGTCGGAAGACCGACAAACCTCGGACCCCCTCAAACGTCGTTTCACATGACGTCGTTTTTCCGATGACCTAGTTTTCGTCTGTATTGCGACGTTTCAAACGTGGCAAGAGAGACGTTGCAAACGTGGCAAGACCGACGTTTCAAACGTGGCAAGACCGACATTTCAAACATGGCAAGAGAGACGTTGCAAACGTGGCAAGACCGACGTTTCAAACGTGGCAAGAGAGACGTTGCAAATGTGGCAAGAACGACGTTTCAAATGTGGCAAGTG
>JZKD02S0145768.1:1016199-1047388 GCA_000966675.3 Picea glauca
AGAGTACCAGAGCTGAGCACAAGCGATGCTTAAGGTCATCGAATTATTGTTGTTTCTCCTTCTCCCACATGAACTTGGCCCTACCACTGCCCTTGGTCACCCGGTTGAGGGCCCGTGCAATATGGGAGAATCCCAACATGAACCATCGGTAGAAGTTGGTTAGCCCCAGAAAGATCCAAAGCTCGATCAGTGTGGTCGGGGCTGGCCAATCACGGATGACTTGGATCTTAGCTGGATAAACATGTACCCCATGCTCATCAACAATGTAGACCAAGTATTGGACCCTGTTCATGCCAAAAGAGCATTTTTCCAAGTTGGCATATAACTTATGTTGTTGCAGAGTGCTCAAAACCTGTTGAATATGACACAAGTGATCTTCCCATGTTCTGTTGAAGATGAGGATGTCATCCAAATATACCACCACAAAGGAGTTGGTGAAGGGTCTCGATACATCATCCATCAACATCATGAAAGTGGCTAGCGCATTTGTTAATACAAAGGGCATGACTATCCATTCGTAGAGACCTTCCTTAGACTTGAAGGATGTCTTCCATACATCAGTTGGTTCGATGGGAGCCTGGTGGTAGCCAGACTTTAGGTCAATCTTGTTGAAGAAATTTTCTCCCTTGAGTTGTTCAAGAAGGTCATCAATCCTAGGAATGGGGTAGCGGTTCCTGATTGTGATTTTTTTTAAGGCTCTGTAATGAATGCAGAGTCGCCATGTCACGTCCTTCTTCAGCACCAGTACAATCGAACTTCCATAAGGGGAGGAGTTGGGTCTCATGTGACCCTTTTGAAGAATCTCTATGATCTGATGCCTGATTTTGTCATTCTCCATCAGCGAGCGTTGATAGAATCATCCATTAGGTAGAGGTGTGCTGAGGGTCAGATCAATTGGATTCTTGACTTGGCAATGTGTCATTACCCCTATAGGTGAGGAGAAGATGTCTCTATATTCTTCCATGATCCTGTCCACTTGCTTCTGCTGTGAAGAGAGGCATTGTGTAGAGGCCACATATGTGGCGACGACCTTCTTCTTACTGTGAGCACGGATCACAAAGAGGATGAACTTCCCGGTCTGTGAAATGAACTTACTGCATTGCTTAGTAGAGATTAAAGAAATAGCAGTAGGCGACGCTACCTTTGGGATCCTGTAAAATTGTCTACCCAAAGTAATAATAATACTATGGGGTCTAGACTCATACACATCATGATGCTTCCACAAATATGGTTTTCCTAAAAGAACATCACAAAATTCAAGGGGATAAATATCACACAATACCTCATCTTTGAAAGGCTTGATGCCATAGGGCAGATGACACTGTTGGCTGACACGAAGATCTCTTCCTTGGTGAAGACAACCGATGGTGTAGGGATGCGGGTGCAGTGTCCTTGGTAGGTCCAACCGCTTGATGACCTCTACTGAAATCAGGTTCTTTTGACTATCGATGTCGATAATGAAATGAATCAGAGCCCCCTTGACCCACATCTACGAGTGAAAGAGGCGTTTGCCTTCCTGTGGTTCTTCTAGTTTTCTTGGCCGGACTTTGGTGGTAGAGACAATGGCATTGGGTTCAAAATAAATAATTTTCTTCCCTCCTTTAGCATTTGACTCAGAATCAGAATCAACCTTTGACATAGAAGCCTTCATCTTGGCCATGAGGGACTGCTTGGAGTGATATTCTTTGGTGTTGTGCCAAGGAATTTTATTTTACTCAAACCATTTTTCCATATCCTTATTTGTCTTCTCATTTCCCTTCTTGTGTTGCGGCTTGGACTATTTGTCCTGAGGGTGTCCATATCGAATTGGTACCTTGCTGTGTGGGTTGGGGCTATCTTTTCCCTTCTTCGGCTGTGAGGGGTTTTCATATCCAAACTCTCGTCATTTATTCTTAAATTTCTGCTCGATCTTGACAGTGTATCTATAAGCCATGCCCAAAGAGGCGATGTCCAAGAACTCCATTTATTTTTGAATGTATCTATGCAAACAACCACGGTATTTGAGCACCATATGACACTCAGAGTCTTTGATACCCAATTTGGTGCGTAGGGTATGGAAAATATTGGTGAAATCTGGTACTATTTGGTCCCTTTCTTGATGTAGGATGGTCCATTTGGTGTACTGGTCCTCATAGCTTCCAACAGGGTAGTAATGTTCTTTAATGGTGTCCCGAAAGGAATCCCATGTAGGGGCCACCACAAATATTGTAGATTCCTCCATGGCCCTTTGCTCAGAGTAAGTATCCCACCAGTCTTTAACATGGGGAACGACCTCGAGGATTGAAAAAGTGATATTTTCCCTATCGGAAAAATTAAGGACTGAAAAACATTCTTCAAGTAGATTCAACCCTTTTATCTACAACATTCGCATCTATCAGTCCTTCAAATAATGGAATATCAAAATTTACCTGTACCTTGAAGGGGGTTGCATGGCCGCTTGATGAAGATGCTTCTCCTATGGGCAGTCATCGAAGGATCTGCGCGAAGTTGACTATCATTTTGTTTCTTTGTCATGTGAGGGCTTCCTCGAGCAACATTTTAATAGGACTCCTTCATATTTCTTTTCTTCTCCCATGGGTTGTTTTCAGGCTTGACGCAACCAATCTGGTAATGGCTCGATTGGTTTGAGTCCCAACTTCTTGTACCTAGATCTTGTCGGGGACATGCACGAAGAAAAATAAATGAAGAGAAGACCGCTCTTATACCACTGATCCAGATTTAGGAGTAGAATGAACTGATTAATAGTCTGAATACAATAAACACAGAGATATGGAGAATAACACAAATGTCTAGTGAACAATATCTTCGATTAAATAATGAAATAGGATGAAACTGTAAAATTGCATAACTGAAACTTCCTCGAATGGTGGTAGCTATCTTTGAGAAGATATGTGGGTGCTACACACATCTGTTTGAGAAGAATGGATTACAATGAGGCTCCATAGGCCTTTTTGATATTACTAATGAATGCCAAAAACCTAACCCCAGAAGGTGAAAAGCCAAAAGTCATGTCGACCCTATAGGTAAGTTGGTGTAATTTGGTACCTCAACTTCCTAGGGCCGTAACTTTTGCATACGACCTCCGTTTTAGGCACGTAATAGCCCGTTGGAAAGGTCTTTTAGAGAAATAAACATTCCTCCATCAAACTCAAATTTCATCTACAATTTTGACTATGGTGAGCCAAGAAAACAACATTGAAGGCCCCAAAATGGCCCCAGAAGTACAACAAGATGTGCTAACATGAAAACATACAAAATAAGTCAGTTGGATTAGGCGAGAGGCCACATGTATCCAACTGGAGGATCTATGGGACTTTTGACAGCCCCAGAAGTGTAGAACCCACAATTACAAAGCAATACAAAAGAATGTGATGAACAAAAACGGACACAAGGATCTAGTTGGAATAGGTGGGTGGCCACCGATATCCACCTGGATCAACTTGATGGTGTAAATTCTAAAAAAAAGGCCTAAGAAAGTAACCATTTTAAAAGAAATATATCCTTAATATAAGACATGTCGGCTAGCTGCTTCATCTTGAGCTGCTTTGGTTGAGTTTAAGTCCACTTTGACAATTTCGGCATGCTCTAGTAGTTGGTGAACAATGATCTGTAAACTTCCATGGATATTCCACTGAAATAGTTCGTCACAACATATATGATAAATAAAATTAAAATCTACCTATGAATGTTATATTCCTTTAGATTTACAAAATATTTCGTTACTAATTTTTCGCTTATGCGTGAAATAGATAAAATGAAAAAAATAGAGAACAATAAAATACTATCACACACTATCCACAAAATGGCACAAATATTTTCTCTAGGAAACCCTTACGGGAGAAAACCTAGCTAGAAGGTGAGGCTGCTCTGCTTTCTTTTCTCTTATATGGAAATAATGCAAGTACAAAGGAGAAGTCACTCTCTATGTAGTTACATGAGACTTGTAGCATGTTAGTCTAATATATAACATTAACCTCCTCTATTATGCTCTCCAATTTATGACTTCCAGTCGCTCTGCTAAGCTATGGAACAAAATACAATAATATAGAATGAGATCCCTTCTCCTCCTAGTGGCCTAGTATTTAACATAGCCTGATAGCCATCTAGGGGTAGGTTTTTGACTTCCTCAACCCCCAATTGTGATAGGATTTTGAACCTTCTAAAATATTCTTGAAATTACATACATGGCTAGCTCCATATGCATGAGTAACGAGGGATGACGTGACATTCTCTTGTACCATGGTGGTAAACATGGTAGGTAGACTTGTGGGAGGCATAAGTTTTTCATATGAGCTCTGATTGATGAGAATTTTTCATCGTTGGAATTGTCTCGATGTGTAGAATAACGTTGGGAAAGTTTTGACCCCAAAAAATGTCGTTTGATGCCTCAAAATTTCTCCAGAAGGTTTCAGACCCCAATTTTCCAAAATGGGACTTGCCACTAAATTGACCTCGCACGCTGATTCCTCCAATTTTTTCCACTTTGAAAGCATCGAGAAAGATTAAAAGTAAAATAATGATATAATTTGGATCATACCTCCCCATTTAGGGAGGATTTTAGTCCCCAAAAGATTTATTGAACAAGGTGAGGAAATTGTTCCTTTAACTTTTCCCTGGAGTAACACTTTGCTTTGCCTAGAGGTTGTCCTTTCAACCCAACTTTCCAAAGGTCATGCTGCCCCCATCTTGTAGTTTGGGACTGCTTCTGCAAAACTTGTCCTCTTCTAACTCTACATGAGCATCTGGTGATAAATCCTCTATGGAAGGTAGGACTTACTCCTCCTCCTAATCCAACATGGAGGGCTCATAAAGTTTGAGATCCTCCAAATTCACTACAGAGTAAATGCACATGTTTGGGGGTAGACTGATGATTAAGATGGATATTGGTGGCCACCCACCTGTTCCAACTGGCTCCTTTTGCCAATTTTTAGTTCAACACATTCTTCTGTACTTATTTGTAATTGTGGGTTCTACACTTCTGGGGTTGTTTGGATCCCTACACATCTTCCAGGTGGACACTAGTGGTCTCCCACCTAATCCAACTGGCTTATTTTGTATGTTTTCATGTCAAAACATCTTGTTGTACTTCCAGAGATGTTTTGGGGCCCCAAAAAATGTTATTTAGGCTCACCACAATCAAGATATAGACGGAGTTAGATTTTTACAGTGTAATTCATAATTCTCGAAAAGACCTTTCCAACATGCTATCACGCACCTAAAACGAAGATAGTATGCAAAAGTTACGACCCCGAGAAGTTAATGTACTAACTTACCCAAATGGGGCCCACGTGAATTTTGAGGTCTCATCTCCTAGGGTTAGGTTTTTGGATGTCTAGGGTTTTGACATTCCTGTTTAACATAAAAAGGCCTTCAAAGCCTCATTATAAGGATCTTCTCGAATGAGTGTAGCTGTCACATCTTTTCTCAGAAATAAAGCTATCAACATTCTAGCGAGTCTTGCATTCTGTATTTTTACAGTCTCTTTACAATTATTTCATTAATAGAAATCAAGTATTGTTGTATTCTCCGTTTCTGGAAATTTTCATGAGCATTTCGTTATAATTTCTCTACTTTTGTTTTGTTCCGAACATAATCCGGATCAACTGAGTTTGTAGGCGTTAACTCCCACCTTTTCCAATACCTCAAAAGGACCATACTGAAAAACCTTGATCTTCTTACTAGGACCATGTAGTCTTTCCTTATTCAACTGTAACCACACTCTATCTCCTTCTCTAAATGTTCTCTCTGTTCTGTGTTGGTCATGTCTAGCGTTGTAATTTTCCTATAACTTCTTTAGTGTTTTATGTACTTGCAGATCAATTTTCTTGATCTTCTCAACAATTTTTTCTACCTTTAATGCATTTCATGTGAGGTCCTTCCTCACTCCTCCTTGTTGTCCATATACGACATCTAAGGGTGAAGGTGGAAAATATCCAAAGAAAGTTTTGAAAGGTGACTTACCAGTAGAAGTGTGAATTACTCTGTTATAAGAATGTTGTATATAGATCTGATTTTCATCCCAGGTCTTCAGATGGTTCCAATTGTAACCCCTCAAAAGATGCACCAAATTCATGTTGACTACTTCCATCTACCCATCTGTCTGTGGATGGAATGTTGTAGACCTCTTCAACTTAGTGTCCATATTCTCCCATAATGTAGTCCAAAATGCATTGATAAATATGATATCCATGTATGAGATGATGCTCCTTGGTATCCTGAAGTACACCTAGACTTGTTCAAAGAAATTGTTTGCTTCTTCTTGTCCATTGATGATATTTTTACAAGGCATGAGAATCCAAATCTTGATGAACTTGTCAACTACCAAATAAACAATCATGTCCCTTCTGGGTTGTTGGTAACCCTACCACAAAATCCATGGAAATGATTTCCGAAGGTCAAGTGGGTACAACTATGGGATGGTATAGACCTTTCTTCTTGTTGTTGGGATTGTTGGTACAAGAAAGTATACATACTCTAATATATCGTGCTACATCTTCTTGCATCTTGGGAAAATAAAAATACCTCTATAAGTTGGCAATTGTCTTACCAACACTAAAATGTCCTACAAACTTGGAGGTGTAAACCTCCCTGATAAGCTGCAGTCAATCACCTTTAGGGATAGAGCTTGTTAATATTGTAGACTAAACCATTTTGGAAATCATAGTAATCCTTGTTGTCCTCCTTGAATTCCTCATCTTTCATGTATGCCTCTCTATATGCATCATGAGTAAAAGGATCTATGTGTATAAGAGTTCCCATGGCTGTAATATTGGATGTGGGTGGCCTTGAAAGCATGTCTAACAACTTGTTTGTGCTACCCTTCTTATAATTTATAATCAAATGAATCTGTTATAACAACCCCATCCATTTGTTGGGTATGGTTTGGTGTAACTTACTCTAGGCCTGCAAATACTGGAGCGAACGATGATCTATATGGATGATGGTCTCCTTTCCCATTAGATAGTGCTTAAACTTTTTGACAGCTTGTACCAAGGCATAAAGATCCTTGTCATAGGTAAGGTAGTTGAGAAGCGCCCCATGAAATACTTCAAAATGATAGCAGACGGGCCTTCCTCCCTACACCAGGACTGCTCCCATGGCATACCCACTCGCATGTGTCTCCACTTAGAAGGGCTTATGCAAGTTTGGTAGTGAAAGCATTGGTTCTTGAATGGTATTTCTTTTCAGCTCATCAAATTCCTTATGTTGATTCTTCCCCCACTGGAAACTCTTATTTCCCACTATTATTGCATGGAGTAGTGTATCTACTGCTTAAAATGAACCTATGAAATTTCACAAGTACTGTGTTACCCCCAAAAAACTTCTAACTTATGTTCAATTTGTAGGAACTAGCCATTTCATGATGGGATCCATCTTGGTGGTATCTATCTTGAGCTTTCCTCCACCGATCACATACCCCAAATACACAAAATACTTCTGAGAAAACTCACATTTCTTGATATTGGCCAGTATTTGGCACTTCTTCAAGGTCTCTAACACTTGTGTAAGATGTGAGATGTGGTCCTCCTAGGTAGTACTATAAACCAATATATCATCCAAATATACAATAACAAATGAATCTATATAAGGGGATAAAATATCATTCATTAGTCTCATAAATGTAGCTGGTGTGTTTCATAAACTGAATGGCATAACCAACCACTCATACAAACCCTGTCTTGTCTTGAAGGTAGTCTTCTTGGTATCTTCTTCCTTGACTTGTACCTAGTGATATCCGGATTTCAAATCCATCTTAGTGAAGTACTTGGCATGATGCAGTTGGTCCAATAGATCATCAATCCCGAGCAGAGGGTATTGATTCTTCAATGTAATCTTGTTCAATTCCCTGTAATTGATACACATTATCCAAGTGCCATCCTTCTTGGGTACACTTATGATGGATGACCCATTGATGCAACCCCCCTTCCCTCCTGGGGTTCTACGACCTCCTGGTATAGGATCTTTCAATATATTGAGTCGAAATGACTCTTCGGGCCTTTGCTAGACCCCTATTAGTCTTACACAGGCCCCCTTTCCTTCCGTGTGCATGTTCTGACAGAATCGCGGGCTATTCCTGTGCGCTTCCAAAAAACTGAGTTTCAGGTGCTAGACCTTTTTCCATTATCCCCTTCCTTCATATGGCCCTGGGCTATGTCCTTGCACAAACACGCGATTGCGGGTGCGTGAAAGAGTGGTTTTAGACCAACCCGCTTTTCGCCCCGCAATTCAGCTCATCTGTCGATCTCCAATCCCTTGGAAATGATCCGCGATCAATGGCTGCTATCTATCCTCCCTTTCCTTCCTTCTTTCCTCCTTCCATGCACAATCCCATATCTCCATGATCTGTCGACACGTAGCTCCCATTCAAATCAATGACTTTTGTTGATTCCGGCTCTCTAGCCTCTGGGAGTTTCAACTCTCAACTCTCTCCTCCTTCTCAACAACTATCTTCTGGAGTGAAAGATCTGCTGACACCTATCACTTTAGATGTGCGGCTATGATTTCCTCCGTGAGTCCGACCTTCAGGAGTTTCATTTCTCAAAATCTCATTCAATACTTTCTTCTGTAGTGATTTTCCCCAGAGTGACAGATCTTTTGCCACGCGTCCTCTCCAAATCAACGACCCTGATCCTCTTTGGGACTTCGATAGTTTTTCAACCAAGACCAGATCAACGATCCTTCAACCTCCTCCTCGATCAAGGATCGATATCTCCTTCGGGACTTTGACGCTTTCACCCTCTATTTTCCTCCGGAGTGCTTCGTACCTGGAGTTCTATTTCTGGCACCATGCGTCCACTTTCAAATCAACAACTATCGTCCACTTCGGGACTTCGGCCTTCGGTGATTTCAAATATCAAACTTCTCCTTCTCTTTTCTCCCGGAGTACTTTCTCCCAAAGTTCACAATCCTTTGCCGCGTACCCTTTCTGGATCTGATGGTCCAAATTCCTATTTCGCTCTTCGGCTTTCGGCCCTTCGGTGCTTCGACCCTTCGGTGCTTCGACTCTTCATGTTTCGGCTCTTCGTGTTTCTACTCTTCGTCTCTTCGAAACTTCGGCTCTTCGATGCTTCGACTCTTCAGCTCTTCGACGCTCCATCTCTTTGGCTCTTCGGCGCTTTGGCTCTTTGGGCTTCAGGAGTTTCAAACTCCTATGCACTCGTTTCTCCTGGAGTGCTTTTATCTGGAGACTCCGATCTGTCGACACGTATCCTCCTGGCGATCAACGGCCAGGACCCACTTCAGGTCTTCGACGATTCTGATCTGTCCTTATCCACAAACTTCCGAAGTTATGGATCTCATGCCACCTATCCTCCTCGATGATGGAAAATTGCTACTCACTTCAGGACTTTGACCATTCCACTCTCTTATGCACACAAGGGTTAAAGCTCATGCACTTACCTTCAGATCCAATGGTTGCTAGTCCTTTGTGCTCAAATCCAACGGATGGGATCTATTACTCTCCTCTATGCTTCCTCTGTTCACTAGACGTATATCGGGCGATCCATATCTCTTCATCGACAACTAATCTGACGACTATTGTCACTCCTCCTCCCGAGATTCTGATTTCTTCCGACTTAGAAGTTTTTCTAAGTGTTCAAAGGTTTCGACCCTTTGAACTCTCTCCTGCGAGTCCGGTCTCTTGGGTCTCGTCTTCACTTTTGAAAGTGCTATCTCTTATGAGATTTAGGAATTGGAATAAGTCTGTCTCCTACGCAGTCCTTGCGTTATCTCTTCTGATCATTCTTTTGATTTACTCAGTCTCCTAAGGGTCGCACCATTCTGTTTCCTTTCAAAGGAAAACTTCGTGCCCTCCTGACAATCTTCTGCTCAATGCAAACCTTGCAGAGAATTTTCTTACAGAGTGTTCAATAGCTATGTGAGTATCTTCTAATACTCTTCTCCTTGAACTCGACAAAGAGTTTTCTCGGTGCACACTTGCACCCGGTCGATTCTCGCCAGGCAGAGATCTTTCTTAACAGAGTTTTTAGTAACTCTATATGTTTGTGCCTTCTCTGCATGGATTCCTCCACCAAGGTATTCAGTAACCTTGAGGTTCCTCTTTGAGTTCTTATCACTCTGGTGCACCCTCCCGACATGTTCTTTCCTGACTCCGCAGAGTTCATATGTGCGCTCCTTGCACTAGCTACAAAACTTCCAATGTTCTGTTGTGCACTCCTTGCACAACCTAAGGAACCCATAATGATACTTCAAACTCAAACAAAGATAAATAAATTTATCTTCCTACTACAGATGAAACCTATCATACACCTACAACATATATTCATGAAACACATAAACACATGAATAACCATATGTAGGAAAAATTGTTTTTTTTTTTTTTTTTTTTTTATCTCTATGTGTCTATACAGATGTTTACAAAAAATCGATTGTGACAGAGTCCCAGTTCTCTCAAGATCTCTCCAAGAACTATTTTACTTCCTATCCTAACTCTATCATGATTTTTTCTTCTAAGACCTCTCTACCAAGATCTCTCTCTCTCTCTCTCATTTACAAAAGTGGGCTCTACGAGCTTATCCTATCCACCTAACCTCATCTATTACATTGAATTTTCATAGATGGCCATCTAGTCTGAATTGAACCTAGAGCCATCAACTTGTCAGCCATTAAAGGTGAACTTAACTTCTGCATGTAAAAATACATGGCTTGGTCTTCACTCGACCTTACAACATGAGTTTGTATGGGATTAGATTTCAAATTTAAAAATGGGAGGGTCGGTGCCTCTCCCTCTCTAAAATGCACGCTGATGTGATGGAATGTTGGCGCGTTGCTGAGGTGGAGCGATGCTTCTGCATCATACTCCATTGTTGGGAAAATCATGATCTCCTCTTCTCCAGTGTTGAAATCCTCCTGGATCCAAAACTCTTCCTTGGAGTTGTCCTCTTGCTCCTCGACCTTGCTATTGCTGCTGCTACTTCGTCTTCTTCTTCTATGTTTCTATGGAAGGTTCTCCTCTTTTCAACTTCCCTTTGATGATTGCTTCTTGCACTGAATTCAACATCAACTTCCTTATCTACTTTATCACTCTATCCAGCTGCTCCAGTGGCTGGCTCCTCTTATGCAGTATTCTTTGTTGCAACTCTTCCTCCTCATATATATCAAAGGGTAGATCATCCTAATCCCTCATGTTGTTTTCCTCTTCTCTTGTGGAATTAGCTTGCCACACTGTTGTCTCATCACTAAAATGATGCTTAGCTTCCTCCTATGACATATTAGTTTATTATGTCAGTTCATCTGCTGGTACATCTCCAACTTCCTTCAGTTGTTCTCCGAGCTGGTATGCTCCTCCATCTGCTTCCAACTTAGCCTGTTGGATGTGCAATATTTGCACCATTACCCTTCTCTCTAGGGCTTCCAATTCTTCATATAGATCAACAAAATACATGTTGTTTGCTTCCTCTTCTGTTGCAGGCTTCAGTGATGTAGTCATATCCTTTTCATCTTCCTGGCTGAAAATTTTGAACCATTCTTATGAATGCTCATCTCCTTCTGCTGGGTTAGACATCAATGTCTGCTCCATTTCCTCCTCTTTGACAATTTCTGCTGGTTGTTCTTTTGTTCCTACACTTTCATCACATGCACTGGCCTCTACTTGGTTGTTTGGAAGAAATGTCTTGATTCCCCCAAGGATCACAATGCACCTCTGATATTCCCCTTGGATGGTGAGAGTATTTAACTTCTCATCATCTTCATTCACATGGTCTAAAAACCCACATGAATCTTCACCTATCAACACTCCTTGCTGGTATGAACTCTCAACAGAGTCCGTGAGACTCTCAGACAGTCTCATCTCTTTCCCCCTGCCCACCTGGCAATTCAAGACTTCTTTTCTGCCCAACTGGCAGTCTATGAGATCAACCGATCCCATCTCATTGCCCACCTATCAAATTGAACTTTCAACACTGCACCTCTGGAAGCATATGAAACCTTCCCCTGATCTCTTCGTATTTCCCACCTATCAACTTGAAATTCCATTTTTTCCCACCCGACAGTTTACGAAATCCTCTGCTAATCTCATATCATTTCCCACCTGGAAATATGAATTTCCACTGCTATCCTCCTGACAGTCTATGACATCCTCTAATGTTTTCATTTCATTGCCCACCTGGAATTATGAAAATCCATCTCTACTCTCCTGGCAGTTTATAAGATCTTTATTTGATCTCACCTCCTCCTCATCACTAAGGTGTCTCCCAATTTCTGGTTCATAGATGTGAATCAGTTCCTCCTCTGTGTCACTGAGGTTTTCTAATTCCCTCAGCCACCTTCTTACTATTTATTGTTGTTTTATGGCCAACAAATTTTGAACAGGCCATTTTTCCTTCTTGTTCAGAAGACATTCATACCTCCAACGTACCTTTTCCTCTTGCTGCATCCTCAATGTTAGCCTCTCCATCCTTGCTCTTATCTCATTAAGCTCCAGATCCATCTCTAGATTTATTTTTTGCTTGCGGTCTTCTCTTCGACCACGCTCATGACCTTCAATAGCCATTTTCACCTTCTACCTGCCCTCCTAGCAAGTCTATGGATTACTCTGCATCCAAGAACATCTCCATCTTCTCCTACAACTCACTTGGTTCTTTAAATTTTTGTTGTTGCGTACGTGCAACAACCTTCCTACAGAGCATTAGTACTTTGCCTTCCTTTCACTTGTTGCCTACATGAAAACTTGAACCTTTGATATCATCTAATGTTACCAGTTCATCTCCTCTCCTCTTTTTCCTGCTATCTACAAGCAAAAATCAGCTCTGATACCACCTGGTATCATAGTATATCCTTTGTCTCCTCTTTGCTACAAAAATTAAAAATTTGTGCTCTGATACAACCTGATGCAACACCCCTTCCCTCTTGGGATTCTGTGACCTCCCAGTCTAGGATCTTTCAATATGCTGAGTCAAATTGGCTCTTCGGGCCTTTTCTACACCCCTATTAATCGTACACATGTCCCCTTTCCTTATGTGTGTAGGTTCTGACAGACCCGTGGGTTATTATTGCGCACTTCCAAAACACCGAGTTTCAGGTGCTAGCCCTTTTTCCATTAGCCCCTTCCTTCATATGTCCCTGGGCTATGTCCTTGCACAAACACGCGATTGTGGGCACATGCAAGAGTGGTTTTAGAACAACCCGCTTTTCACCCCGCAATTCAGCTCAACCATCGATCTCCAATCCCTTGGCGATGATCCACGATCAATGAATGCTATCTATCCTCTCTTTCTTGCCTTCTTTGCTCCTTCCACGTGTGATCCCAGATCTCCACGATCTATCGACACGTAGCTCCCTTTCAAATCAACGGTTGTTGTTGATTCTGGCTCTCCGGCTTCGGGAGTTTCAACTCTTAACTCTCTCTTCCTTCCCAACAACTATCTTCCAGAGTGAAAGATCTGTTGACACCTGTCACTTCAAATGTGCGACTACGATTTCCTCCGTGAGTCCAGATCTTCTGCCACATGTCCTCTCTAAATCAACGGCCCTGATCCTCTTCAGGACCTCGACACTTTTTCAACCTAGACCAGATCAACGGTCCTTCGACCTCCTCCTCGATCAACGATCGAGATCTCCTTCGGGACTTTGACTCTTTCACCCTATGTTTTCCTCCGGAGTGCTCCATACTCGGAGTTCTATATCTGGCGCCATGCGTCCACTTTCAAATCAACGATTGTCATCCGCTTTTGGACTTCGGCCTTCGGCGATTTCAAATCTCAACCTTCTCCTTCTCTTTTCTCCTGGAGTACTTTCTCCCAGAGTTCACGATCTGTTGCCACGTACCCTTTCTGGATATGATGGTCCAGATTTCTCTTTCACTCTTTAACTTTAGGCGCTTCGGCTCTTCAGCTCTTTGACTCTTCGGCTCTTTGGGCTTCGGCTCTTCAACTCTTTGGTGCTTCGAATCTTCAGCGCTTCGGCTCTTTGGCTCTTCTATGCTTCGGCTCTTTGGATCTTCGGGCATTGGGAGTTTCAAACTCCTATGCACTCATTTCTCCCAGAGTGATTTTACCTGGAGACTCCGATATGCTGACACGTATCCCCCTGGCGATCAATGACCAGGACCCACTTCGGGTCTTCGGTGATTCTAATCTCTCCTTATCCACAAAATTTTGAAGTTGTGGATCTCATGCCACCTGTCCTCCTCGATGATGGACGGTCCCTACTCACTTCGGGACTTTGATCAATCCACTCTCCTATGCACACAAGGGTTAAAGCTCATGCACTTACCTTCAAATCCAACGGTTGCTGGTCCTTCACGCTCAGATCCAACATATGGGATCTGTTCCTCTCCTCTACGCTTCCTCTGTTCACTGGATGTAGATCAAACGATCCAGATCTCTTCTTCCGCAACTAATATAACGACTGTTGTCGCTTCTCCTCCTGAGCTTCTGATTTCTTCTGACTTAGAATATTTTCTAAGTGTTCAAAGGTTTCATCCCTTTGAACTCTCTCCTGTGAGTCTGGTCTCTTGGGTCTCGTATTCACTCTTGAAAGCGCTATCTCTTGTGAGCTTTAGGACTTGGAATAATTCCATCTCCTATGCACTACTTGCGTTATCTCTTCTGAGCTTTCTTTCGATTTACTCAATCTCCTAAGGGTCTTGCCCTTCTATTTCCTTTCAAAGGAAAACTTTGTGCCATCTTGACAATCTTCTGCTCAATGCACACCTTGCAGAGCATTTTCTTACAGAGTGTTCAACAGCTCTGTGAGTATATTCCTCTGATACTCTTCTCCTTGAACTCGACAAAGAGTTCTCTCGGTGCACACTTGCACCCGCTCGATGTCCGCCTGACAGAGCTCCTTCTTAACAGAGTGTTTAGTAACTTTGTATCTCTATGCCTTCTCTGCACAGATTCCTCCACCAAGGTATTCAGTAACCTTGAGGTTCCTCTTTGATTTCTTATCACTCTAGTGTGCCCTCCTGGCACATTCTTTCCCGACTCTGCATAGTTCAGATGCGTACTCCTTGCGTTGGCTACATAACTTCCAATGTTTTGTTGTGCACTCCTTGCACAACCTACAGAACCCATAATGATACTTCAAACTCAAACAAAAATAAATAAATTTATCTTCCTACTGCAGATGAAACCTATCATACACCTACAACATATATTCATGAAACACATAAACACATGAATAACCATATGCAGGAAAAACTTATTTTCTATTATCTCCGTGTGTCTATACAGATGTTTACAAAAACTGGACTGTGACAGAGTCCCAGTTCTCTCAATCTCTCTCCAAGAACTATTTTGCCTCCTATCCTAACTCTATCCTAAGTTCTGCTTCTAAGACCTCTCTCTCTCTCTCATTTAAAAAAGAGGGCTCTACGAGCTTATCCTCTCCACCTAACTTCATCTATTACATTGAATTTTCATAAATGGCCATCTAGTCTGGATTGAACCTAGAGCCATCAACCTGTCATCCATTAAAGACAACCTTAAATTCTGCATGTACTAATACATGGCTTGGTCTTCACTCGACCTTATAGCATGAATCCTTATGGAATTAGATTTCAAATTTAAAAATGGGAGGGTCAGTGCCTCTCCTGCTCTGAAATGCACACTGATGTGCTGGAATGCTGGCATGTTGTTGAGGTGGAGCGATGATCTTGCATCACACATAAGGTGAGGTACTTGTTTGAATCACACCCTGCTCCAAAAATTGTTGTAACTAATTCTTCATTTCATTCTCTTCTAGAGAATATTTCCTATACAACCCAATATTTGGCAATGGAGAGTCTAGCCATAACTATATTTCAACCTCCACATCCCTCTTGGGTGGTATCCCTTTAGGATACTTGAAAACTCCTCTGTATTCCTGTAGAAATTACTCCATCTGATGTTTCTTCTCTTTAGTACACCCCTCTAGGGATGCCTTTACTCTCATTGACTCATCATCAGAATTATTTTCTCTTAAGAAAAGAAAATTATATTTCTTACTAGAAATAATCAACTTCTTGGCTTGGTTGGCACTTACCAGTGAGATATTTGACTTGCCTTTATGCGCGTTTATGATGTAGAAATTCTCATCCTTAATCAATGGGTATTGGTTGGATCTTCGCATGAATATTTCATCCCTCATATACATGTGATGGACTCCAAACACTACTTCACATACACCAAGGGGTACTATGTCCAATTCCACTTCATCAATAAAATCAACACTTACAACAAATTTAATCTTACACTGTTTCATTACCTTTATCTTTGCATCCTTCTTTACCCAACCCAATGGATAGGGGTTATGATGATTGTGAACCTCCAATACAAGGTTTTTGATCAGATCTGCTGCTACGATATTAGCTTGTGAACTAGAGTCGAAGAGAGCATTTATATTGGTCTTCTTGACCTGAATCTTAATGTGGAAGAGCTTGGTCATCTCCTTCTCTTCCTTCTCTTCTTAGATTCACCTCCTTCTGCACATATGTGCAGACAATATTTTCATCCACATATGAGCTACTTTCAACCTAACTTCTTGAATCAATGGCTAGAAGGTTATTTTTCTTTCCGTCCTTCTTGCGGTTCTTCGGGTTCATCTCTAGATGTAGTTTCCAACACTTTTCCTCAGTGTGGCCATCAATGTTGCAATGATTGTAATGGTTGTTGAGATATTTACACTAATGTGTAGTGGATATTGTCTTCTTATATTTTCCCCCTTTTCACTTCTTCTTCCTCTCTTTGGAAGCTAACTAGTGCTCTAGGAAACCCTTACGCGATAAAACCCAACTAGAAGGTGGGGTTGCTCTGCGCTCTTTTCTCTAGTATGGAAATAATGCAAGTACAAAGGAGAAGGAACTCTCTATGGAGTTACCTGATACCTGTGGCCTATTAGGATGCTACAAAACATTGACCCCCTCTGTTATTATCTCTAATTTCCCACTCTCAATTGCTTTTCTCAACTATGGAACAAAATACAATAGTATAGAATGGAAACACTTCTCCTACTAGTGGCCCAAAATTTAACATATACCGGTAGCCATTTAGGGGTAGGTTTTTGACTTCCTTAACCTTCATTTATGATAGGTTTTGAACCTTCTAGATTTTTTTTGAAATTACATACATGGCTAGAACCATATGCATGATTAATGGGGGATAATATGACATCCTCTTGTACCATGGTGGTCAACATAGTAGGTCAACTTGTGGGAGGCATAACTTTTGCACATGAGATTTGATTGACACAATTTTTGCATCGTTGGAAAGGTCTCGATGTGTAGAATATAGTCATAGGTTCCAATTTATGCTAGAAAAGTTTTCAACCCAAAAAATTCCATTTGATGCCTCAAAATGGCTCAGAAGGTTCCAGACCCCAATTTTCCAAACCAGGACCTACCAATAAAATGACCCTACAAGATGATTCCTCCAACTTTTTCCAATTTGAAAGCATCAAGATAGATGAAAAATAATACAATTATCCAATCCAGATCAAACAATTTCATCTTCCCTAATATCCCTTCTGGGAACTGGTGATAGTCTGCTTCCAACATAGAGATTTGGTGCTTAAATTGAACCAAAGTACCCATTTTTGTGGAAATTTGTGAATTTAACTGATTAGCCCAATCCTATATTCTACATGTAGCCACCATTATATAAATTTTGTTTCCCTGGATGACCTTCTCATGGATTATCAAAGTCCTCTTGATTTCTTGTAACTCTCCATAATCCATTTGGAGATGAATGTTGTGCAATACATGTAGCAAAATTGGAGCTCCAATGATGTTGTTCCACTATTTTCAAACATGTCTAAAACAAAGTATTCAAATGGAAGGAGCTCTAAATTCAAACTGTAGAGGCCACATTGAGGATTCCATTGAAAATAATGGGGAAGAGAAAACCCTCCCCTAGAGAAGTCAATGGAGACTCCTTACACAAGAAAAGGGAAAAATAATTATTTTTGGAACAACAAGGGCTCTACCTAAATGACATCAAATCCAAGAACCGAGTAGAGAGAGATCAAGAAATAGAGATGGCCCTGCAAAGTTCCAAAAATATTTAAAAATCGAAATACTACCCCTCTAGAGACAAAGGCCTGGAATGAAACCTCATAACACCAACCTATTTCCCTTGTCACACTGCATTTGAAAGAATGAGAGAAGAAAAAAAGGGGTCTCTTACCAATGCTGAAGAACAAAAGAAAGAATAAGCATCTTAACTAATTCCATTAGCCCATACTCATTGCACTTGAAACTACACTCTTGTAACTCCACCTCAAATAATCCTCTATATTTGTTATTATCTGACAACGATGTCGATGTATACCTCTTATGGATTCAAGTGCGACTGAGAGTAAATGTTGATCATTGTGAAACAAGCGAGACCATATATTCACATTAGTTATTCCATTGAACGATGACTTTTCCTTGTATGATTCCATGTGTTTATTTAAATGAAAGTGACATGCACGTACTTCATATTAAAATATATAATTGGTTGGTGGTTAAGGTTTCCATTAACCATGATTTCCCACATTTTCAAAAGCATGGTTTGATTGGCACAATGGTTGGCATTTGTTGATCCGACATTTGATTTCTTCATTATCCATAACATAACACCTGTATATAGAGTCGTTAGGTAGAGGAGAATTGAGTGTCAAATCAATTGAGTTCTTTACTTGACAGTGAAAAGGCACCCCCGTAGGTGAGGCAAATATGTATTTGTTCTCTTCTACTATCTTGTCCACATACTGTTGTTGTGTAGATATAACTCGTGCAGAGGTTTTGGCAGTTGCAGTGAACTTCTATTCACCTTTCGACGAAAACATAAAGTGGACAAATCTCCTGGTTTGAGAGACCACCTTTCTGCACTGCTTCGTAGAGATCAAATAGACCCCAGTAGTTGGGACTGCCTCTTTGTTATAGCACAAAATTCCACACCAATGCATTTGTGTCATGGCCTAACCCTTTCCCAAAGATTGCTAGACTTTTTCCCAAATTGCCTCTACAAAATCATCTAAAAAACATTCCTTATGAGAATATCCATGGGTTTCCCTAGTGAAAAGCGTGGATATCCATGACTCTCAATCTTTCAACCTGCGGATGCCCTAAAAAATAATAAAAAATAAAATAATCCCATGTTTTCGGGTAGGTTTTTTGGTTGGGATCGTTTCCCAACGTCCCCTACCCATACACAACGAAATCCAACTCCCCCAACCACTTGGAAAAGAGATAAAAGAACCCTTGAGGGATAAGGAGAGGTAAATTCCTTTGGTGCAAGATCATGTTGTTAGTTTCTACTAAGCCTCCCTTTTCTATAATCCTCTGAGAAAAACCCCTTGTTATCTGGAAACTCCTTTTCCAACATTTATTTCGTATTTACCTGGCTATTGGATGTATCCTTATCCCTAGTTGGGCCATTCAAGGAAGAACATAGTGGTTGAGTTGATGCTTGAGGGATTATTTGAGGAACCCAGACAGTTGACTTTGAGATGGTGCCAAAGGCGAGACAAGGTTCTAACTTGCCTTTCTTATTTGGTGTTAATATAAGATTTTTTTTCCCTCCTATCATGTTTTCATTATATGTGTTTTCTTATTAAGTTTACTTTGAATATGATATGTGATATGCATACTTATCGATCGTGTAACTACCTTCAGAGAAGCTCTTGTATTGTGTCCATTTTGCAGGTTATTTTCAGTAAAGGATCTAGAGATCATCAAGACAACGAGTGGGATCGACATCAAACGTGAGACTTAAGGTGCACCCTTTCTCCCTCTTCCTTCCCTAACTTCTCCTTGTAAAGTAGTTTAGTCTTTCAAGTTTTGTGTGCTTGTTCCGAAGGGAAGATCTTTATCTTCTCTATACAGTCTTGATTTTCTCTGATTCCAACCCAAAATCACGGGGGAAATATCCCGTCAACAGAATTGGTGACCATATTTTGGGTTCTCCTAGCTTGGGCCAGTTGTAGGGTGGATTTTTTTCCCTTTTTGATTTCTATGAGTTTTCCTATTTTCCAAGCTTTGTTGCAAAGCTTTATTATCTGGAAACTTTTCCATAAGTTTAATGGAGTCTCCCTGTTGGAAGTCCTTTTTATATTTCCAATTTTACAGATTTGTTCACGCTTTTCTGCTATATCAGTGGCAGATATCCACACTTTCACTGTGTATGACCTGCAAACATTCGCGAGTCTCAGTTCACACAGTCACAAACCTATGTGCATTTTGTGAAAATTTTATTTCTTCAGTTTCTGGGAGATTTATGAGTTTCTCTAGATTATCTTGGGCTTCCTGAGTTTGTGATTTCTTTGTATTACTGTGTCCAATATTGTAAAAACCTTCGGATCAGAAAACACCTTTCTCTTATTTTCCAAGGAATAATATATCCTGCAGCTTCTTCTAACATCTTTTATTATTTTTTCTTTGATATAGAAAAAAGAAAAAACCTAGTTTTCTGCTAGTTAAGTGTCTTTCTTTCTCTGCATTGTTTGCATTGTTATTTGAAAAAGAAAAAAACAATAGCATATGATTGTTCATGCATTTTCTTATTGGAACTCTTTTTTCCATTTGAAGAATTAGTGTAAAGTTTTCTTTGTCAGTGTTCTTATAAGTTTCATTTTTACAAGAGTCTCAAACAACATCAGTTGCACCTCCATACCACTTTAGTAAAAACGAACACTAAGATTAAAATGTACTAGAATTTGTTTCTGGGGTTCACAAACAAGTTTATGGTTAGGACATTGGATTAGGATTGGAGACATAACTCTCCAAGGCCACTAAACAAACATATGATTTTGATCTAGGGAGAGTTCCAAATCCAATTTCCGTATAAGTATAGCTAAGAGCCTCCTCTAACATAGGAGCTAAACACAAGGTCGCGTGAATGAGAGTCAAGGATATTTCCCCTCCAAATCTTGACTAAGCGTAGTGGAGAGATCGTATATTGGGGTTTTCACTAGTGCCTTTACCTCCATGAGAGGCAGTGCTTTCGAAGCTTTGAGATTTGTTACCCTGCTCATATGTTTGATCCCAGTTTTCGACTGTACCCCCCAGATGCTGACTGCGAGTTGGAAACCTTAGTGGTTTTTCCTAGGGATCTCAATGTGATTGCGGGGGCTCGTCATGGTACCTGGGGGTAGATTTTGTATCACACTTTTCAGTATTGTTGGAGGGTGCCTCACGAAGCATGGGTACTTGCACCGGATAAGGCTGGTTAGTGGATGTCAGGATAACTTCTTCTCACTCCTTTGTTCGTTGGTCCACGAGACTTAGTCAACCCGTGCTTTTGTTCGAAAGGTCCCTTTCCAATTTTTCATTTCTTTGGACTCAGGATCTCATCCACTTGGGATGAAGACTTGGAAAATTTGTTTGCTTGCAATGTTTCTCTTAGGTTTTTTTATTGGAGTGCTTCTTTGTGTAGTTGGCCTTAGGTTGTTTCATTGTCACCACTTTTGGATCTTTGATTCATAGTGGTTGACCAACCGCTTTGCTGGTTGGGAAGGAACCATGGTCTTTCTCTTGAAAGCATGGAGCCACCTCTTAGAAGGCATGGGTTTTTATACCACTGGTTCACCAGAGTAAGTGCATGAGACTTTTATGGACATGAAGAATCCCACAATGGATGAGCCTGTGCACAAGAACGACATGGCCAAAGTTCTTGAGGATACCAACCAAGGGACCCCTACCCAAGGGTATTCTCGTGCTTTTCCTTTCTTTGAAATTGTTGGCACCCCCTTGATGGCCACTTTGAACATTCCTGGGTTGAATGTAGGACTACCGGTTTGGTTGTGGACCACTCTGAATGTCCTGAATTCTCTTGACGCTTCTCGGATAAGCACCTTATGTCACGAGCATTGTACATATTTTGATCCTTCACCTTTTGCATCTGTAAAGTCTACTTCTCCTCCTTCTCCCTCTTCTGGTGAAAGTCCAACTACTAGTAACCAAATTTCTAAAAGGAATATGAAGATGAAGAATAAGAAAAAGAATACACCAACCACTGCTTGTCATGTCAAAGACCTGTCACCACCCTCTGCAAGTCATGCAGGGGGCATGCAACCAACATATGCTAGTCATGTTTGAAGCACAAGTCCAGTCACTGTGAGTCATACTGGCATTGAGTCACTGAACTCTACTAGTCATGTTGGGGATTCATCAACAACCTCAGTGATTCATGTTGAATACAAGCAACCATCCGCTGCAAGTCATGCTGGGGGCACGAGTCTAGTCACTGCTAGTCATACCAGAAAAACATCACAAACCTATGCAAGTCATGTTGGAGATTTTCCACTAACCTCCACGAGTCATGTTAGAGATAGGTCAACAACCTATGCGAGTCATGTTGGAGTCCTGTCACTAGCCTCTGCTAGTCATGTTGGGGGCACACAACTAGCCTTCGTGAGTCATGCTGGAAGAAAAACACTGCTAGTCATACTGGCATCGAATCACCAACCTCTACGATTCATGTTGGAGTCTTTTCACAAACCTCTACTAGTCACGTTGGAGACATGCAACCAACCTTTGCTATTCATACTAGGGGAAACCCACCGGCCACTACAAGTCATGCTGGGGGCACTAATACGATTCAGAAAATAATATATGTATAGGACGTAAGCCCAAGTTACCTTGTAATCTTTGCAAAGGAGATCACCTTACTCATTTGTGCCCTACTATTGCTGTGGCACAAGAAGCATTGTCCTTGATGGAAGGCCCTTCTAGTTTTGAGTCATCTTCAGTTTCCCAACATTCTAATAAATCTTTGATGGACAAAGTAGTCATGCCGATGCAATCAGGCCAAAACCACTCTTGTTTTGAGGGTTGATGTGTCTCTTGACCATGTTTTCTTGCATCCTATTCACCTAGTGGTTGAGGAAGTGGTCGTGTTGATGCAATCTTTGGTCAATCCCACTCTTCTCTTGGAGAGTGACAAGTCGAGGGAAGTGGTCTCGCCGACACAATATTCGACTGATCCCACTCCTCTTTCAGGGAGTGATGTGTCTTTTGACCGCGTCCTTAGCATTTCCAGTTCAATACCTTTTGAACAAGGGGGCATTCCACTCTCTTCGAGCATGCCTCCTCCAAGTCCTGAGATGGTTTCCTTTGATTGGAATAATTTTGTAGAGCCTTAACTCCCTTGTTCTACACCCTTCCAGATAATGGTTGGAGTTTACAAAATAGGCATTCGTCGATGTATTATAGATGAAGGATCCTTTGCAAGTCTTTTATCCTCCTTAGATTGGAAATCTTTGGGTTCTCCCAAGCTTATGTAAGCTACCAGTGAGCTTTTGGATTTCGATAAAAGACCTAGTGAATGTTTGGGGATTCTTCCTCAGTTTCCTATCACATTAGGTGGGAAAAATTCCTAGTCGATCTGTTTGTGGTGCCAGGCCCTTTACAATTTAATTTTCATCTTGGGCATGATTATGTGTATGCGATGAATGCTATGGTGTCTATCCTCTTTAATGTGACACATTTCCCTCACAACGGAAGCATTGCAACTATTGATCAACTTTCATTTGATAATCACCATCATGGTTAGGATTTACATCAGGTTTCCCCTTTGTGTGTTCCTAGTGTTCGAGTAGACTCTTCCCCACCATGGGTGAATTATGTGGCATCTTATCGTCGGTGTTCAATTGCTCCTGAGAAGGATCCTTTACAATTATGTTCACCTTCTCGAGATAAGGTCTCGATAATTGATCATGTGTTTTATCCGATGGGGGCATCAGAGCCCTTTCTTCCCCCTATTGGCCTGAGTAATCTGGTGTTTCCTCTTGAGTCTAATCTTGCTATTTGTAAGACCTCTAGCCCTAGTATTTGTGAGCTGTCGAGCCCCGGTTTCACAAATGTTGAGTTTCCTTCATATGAGGCCATCCTTGAAGCTATGATTATAGATATTCGACCTTCTCTTGAACTAGAATATTTACTAGTTGGTTACCAACGAAACCCTTGGCTTGAGCCTAACAATGGGCTCTACCTGGAGAACTACTATGCATAAGCAACAAGGATGTGCGGTCCTTTGTACTTATTGTATTTTTAGGGTTTCTAGTTTTCAAGTTCTGTATCCCTTAATACCTGTCGTTATCAAATTTTTCTATAGTGGAGTTATTAACTTCTAGGTAAGTGTTTTTGGTCTTATATACAGGACTTTGGAGGCATTTTTATTTAGTACCTTTTCGTTCCATGTCAATTCGTTCTAACAGGTAATGATCTCGAAACTGGCATATAGGTTAGGTTTTCCCCTCCATAAATTTTTGCTTTATCCATTTCATGATTTTTTTGTCCTTAGGATCCACCCCATTGAGTTGTGATGCATAACCTTCTCTATTGTTTAGAAGTGTCATAATTCATGTGGTAGAGCCTACCTTCCATAGGTGTCCTATTTTAGAATCCCTTTGTATTCTGGTGCTCATGATGTAAGTTTTCTATTAGGCTCGGGAGTCCTGTTTAGTCCCGCCATGACATTGTGTATGAACTTCATGCTTATTACTCAGTCTTATTTTGGCCATTACCTACGAAACTCCCTCCCTTATATGATGCCCACAATGACATGATGAAGTCCATAGTTAGGCTCTTTTCAGACTCCTTAAAATTGAAAAGATTGTTGAGTGACCTTGTTCCTTTTACACTCATTAAATGGTCCCGAAGGAATGTCTATTCAACATAATTTTACCCCTTTTTCGGACTGAATAGACTAATTACAAAAAATATATGCTCTATCCTACGAACTAAAAGAGTTCTCCTCAATTTTGTTTTATACTTTTTTCGGGATTAGGAGACTAAATTTATGAAAAAGGATGAGGGAGTCCATAGTTAATCTCTTTTCACACTCCTTAAATATGAAAATATGGCTGAGTGATCTTATCTCTGTCACACTTGTAAAATTTATTTGAAGAGATGTATTTTCAGTATAAGTTTAACTTTTTTTCGGATTGAAATGACTATGTATGAAAAAGGAATACTCTGGTCCAGTATTGGCTAGAAGAGTTCTCCTTGGTATTATTTTATTCTTTTTCAGGCCCTGGAGACTAAACTTACAAAAAATACCATCTTAGGAGGTTTACTTCCTAAAGTTGAGTTGTAACTGCATTGCATTTTGACTTCTCATGATTTTAGACCTAATGATGGCTTTGACATGTTGTCATTGAACCAATTGCTTATACATTCCTATTAGCCCCAGCCTTGCATTTAATGCCTTTGTGAATCGACACCTTATCCCTAGAGAGAGCATCACCGAGTGTCCTTATAATACACATGCTTCGTCGCATCGAGCATAGGTATGTTCCCTGCACTACATAACTAGTTTGCTTGCCCGCGACACTTGTTTCCTCCACTATACAATAACATTCTTTTATTATTTTTCATGCTCTTGTAATACAAAAAAGACAAAAAACATAAAAAACCAAAAAGAGGGGGGAAAACATCAATCTCTTTTGTTGGTAGCAATTTTGTCGCCCTTGAACAAAGCAGAATATTGAGTCGGTATCTCCTCATTTTGGGTCTAGTATGGATTTAGGAGACTTTTTCTCATTGTTGAATTTTATCTTCCTCGATTGGTTACTCTTCCTACTATATGGAGCGTTTGTTGATGCCTCCTGTGTCACAAGTGTATCCTAGTTTACAATGATGTTGCCTAAGTCACATAATGTGTCGTTATTATGTTCAAGGGAAAGTTTAAACTTGATTCAACCATTTTGTAGTTAGTCTCTGACCTTGCAATTCGACCTTCCCAAGTCCGTCTCACCATCATGAGTATCAGTCTTTTCATCCGATTTCTTCCAAATCTCTGGCCTTCCGCCACTCCTCATGTTGGATGATGGAGGATGCATAAATTCCTTCCTTTTAGTGAATCTATTCCCATTGACTTCGACACATATTGCTTTGGGATAGGGATCTAGAGTCATATTTGGTACCTTGGGGCTTGCAGTCATTAGTGGAAATTTCCCTTGCTATTGACAATGGGAATACATCAATGTCCCCTGCTCGATAGATTCTACCAGGTGTTCGACGTCAGCTCATTTATTCACACTTGTTATATTGTGCCATGTGTTAGAAAAACATAATCGCGGAGCAATAAAATAAAACAAATGCATAAATAAAACATAGAAGATACACAATACAATAGAGACACAAATATACATGGTTCACCCAGTGTGGGATACGTCCACCATACAAATTTCCAGGTCCTTCCTTTCTTATTATCCAACAAATTAAGGGATACAACCTACAACACACCTGTTGTAACTTCCTCTTCTTTCTCTCACAGTCTCCTCACCTAGAATAAAATATTCCCAATGATACATAGTCGCAATAAATTTCCCTCTTAAAAGAGGATTGCCTTCTAGGGAAAAAAACCCTAACATAACTTCTACCGTCATATCTGCAACCTTATAATGAACGGTCTAGATTTACTATGAAATTACAATATACATTTACAAGGGAATTTTTCCTTCAAGGCTTCGCCCCTGAACCCCCATCGGGGAACACTGTCCCTCGAACCTCTTGGGGAAGAGATAAAATTACCCTTGAGGGATAAGGAGAGGTCAAGTCCCTTGGTGCAAGATAATGCTTCCAATTTCTAGCAAGCCTCCCTTTCCTATAATCCTCTGGGAAAAACCCCATGTTATCTAGAAACTCATTTTCCAACATTTCTTTCCTACTTATATGGATATTGGGTGTATCCTTATCCCTAATAGGGACATTCAAGGAAGAACATAGTGGCTCAGTTGATTCTTGAGGGATTCTTGGAGGAACCCATAAATTTGGCTTCGAGACGGTGCCAAAGGCGAGACAATGTTGTAACTTACCTTTCTGATTTGGTGTTAATAAAAGAGTTTGTTTTCCCTCCTATCATGTGTTCATTATATGTGTTTACTTATTAAGTTTAGTTTGAATATGATATGTGATATACATACTTTCTGATTGTGTAACTACCTTCAGATAAGCTCTTGTATTGTTTCCATTTTGTAGGTTATTTCCAGTAAAGGATATAGAGCTCGTTAAGACAAGGAGTGGAATCGACGTCAAATGAGAGACTTAAGGTGCACCCTTTCTCCCTCTTCCTTCCCTAACTTCTCCTTGTAAAGTAGTTTAGTCTTTCAAGTTTTGTGTGCTTGTCCTGGAGGGAAGATATTTATCTTCTCCATACAGTCTTGATCTATTGTGATTATGACCCAAAATCACGGGGGAAATATCCCATCAACACTCTTGTACCCTGTAGAGTTTACCTCACAAAGTAATAATGACACTACGGGCCTACCTGAGTCATAAAAAAACACGATGCCTCCAGATATATGGTTGTCTTAAAAGAACATCACAAACTTCAAGGGGGGAAACATCGCATAAAACTTCATCTTTGAAGGGTTTGATGCCATAGTGCATGTGTCATTGCTGGCTAACGTGGATGTCTCATCCCTGGATGAGTTGACTGATGGTGTATGGATGAGGGTGCGATGTCATTGTTAGGTTAAACCTCTTGATGGCCTCTACTAATCTTAGGTTCTTCCAACTACTGTTGTCAACAATGAAATAGAGTGGGGTCCCCTTCACCCACATATGTGAGTGGAAGAGATGCTCCCCTTCTCTAGGATCCTTTGGTTCCTATGGATGGAATTTTGTGGTAGTGATGATGACATTGGGTTTAGTGTCAATGATCCATTTTCCCCTATCTGGTTCTGAATTATAGTCTGAGTCAGCATCTGACTCTGAGGCTTTCATCTTAACCAACAATGAATTTTTGGAGCGACATTCATCAACGTTGTGCTAAGGGATTTTGTGGAACTCACACCACTTTATAGTGTCCTTCTTCGACTTCCCATTACCCATATTTTTTGGTGGCTTGGACTTGTTATCCTGGGACTGTCCATCCTTAATCTATTCTTTTATTTAGGAGTTAGGGCCACCTTTATCATGCTTCTACCGCGATGGGTTTGCAGAATTGAAATCCCTCTTATTCTTTTGCTTGAACTTTTGCTCGATATTGATGACATATCGATAAGTGGATCCTAGTGAGGATATTTTCAGGAACTCCATATTAGTTTGGATGTACCTATGTAGGCCATTGTGGTACTTCAGAACCAAGTGCCGCTCAAAGTCTTTAATACCCAGCTTTGTATGCAAGGTATGGAAGATGTTATTGTACTCCGACACCATTTGGTCTCTCTCTTGACATAGAGTTGTCCATCTCATGTACTGGTCATCATAGTTTCCAACAAGGTAGTATTTCTCCTTGAGGGAATCAAAAAAATCCGCCCAAGTGAGTCCTAGACCAAAAATTACAGACTCATCTACGCCATGTTTTTGACAATAAATTTCCCACTAATCTATGACATGGGGAAGGGATTTAAGGAATGCAAAGGTGATAGTTTCAATGTTGGAAAAATTTTGGACAGATAAATAACCCTCTAGTAGACTTAACCATTTTTCCAAGGCGTCGATGTCTATTTGGCCTTTAAATAAAGGAATATCAAAGTTAACTTGTATCTCAATGAGCATCGAACCTCCGAAGTGAATGCTAGTTGAAGTTTCCTCCGTTGTTGTTGGCAACCATCGAAGGATTTGGGAGAAATTATCCATTATCTTTTTCCTCTATCGTGCGAGGGCTTCCTGGAGAAACAATTTGATAGGATATCCTGCTTTGTCTTCTCTCTTTTCTTCTACCATGGGAGGCTGCTTGGGCTGACATGAGTGTTCTTACCCAAGCTCTACTAGTTCAATACCCAACTCTCGATAGTATGATGTCATCGGGGACATGCACAAAGAAACAACAAAGAGTAGACTGCTTTGATACCACTAATACGAATTATATTGAGAGCGACATGAAGACATATATATAATAAGGAAACACACAAAGATATTGCAAGAAACATAGTAATACAATTACTCTTAGATTCTATTAATGACTATTTGGAATACAAAAGACTGTAAAATGCAAAGCACACAAGCTATCTAGAATGGTGGTAGATTATCCCTGAAGAGAGAGATGTGTCGACTATGCTCATTCACAAGAAGTTGATTACAAAGAGGCTGAAAATGCCTTTTAACATAAATCATCAACTAGAAAACCTTAAATATCCAAAAATATAACCCTAGAAGCTGGAACACCAAAATTTTTGTCAGCCCCGATGTGGTTAGTTGATACATCAACTTCTCGAGGGCATTAATTTTTCATACGATCTCCATTTGGGGTGCTCGATAGCCTGTTGGAAAGGTCTAGCTGAGAAGTACACATTTCAAACAACCCAATACATGGATTTCACAATATATTAGGCACTGCCACGTCAAGAAAATGTTGTTTAGGGTCTCAAAATGGCCTTGGATGTTTGGGACCCGAAAAATTGTAGAAAAATTTCCAAGATGTGGAACCATTCTAAATTAGTGGAAGAGGTGGGTGGCCACTAGTATCGACTTGAATTAGAGTAATTATATTCAATTTTATGGAGAATTTATAAATACAATAAATTGTTTAAAAAAATTGAAAAAACTTTCAATCCCCATCTAATGTGTATGGCATTTATTCCCTTCCCAAAATTAGTATCATTGAGTATTTTTCCATAGGCCCTTGGAAGGAAGGAAGGATGATCTAGTTAGAGAGATGGATAAATTGCTTAACTTGTCTAATAAAGGAGAGGAATATATGTAGAAACTGCTTAAAATGTCTAACAAAGGAGAGGAAGATATGTAGCAACTAGCACACAAACACATTCAAGAAATAAAGTCCATGTTCAAAATGACTGTTGACATTTTGGATCCCCCCCCCGATTGATATATCTTCCTTTTTGACATGCCAACTCTTGATGCTAATAATATAAAGGTTTTTTTATTTATGGATTCTTGAATATCATTTTGTGTCACTTTTTTCTTTCTTTATTGATTTTATTCATGTTGTATAATGCATGGTTGGGTGGATTCTACACAAGTGAAAGTGAAGAAGAACATCCTTCACATTGTGGGGAAATAAAATAAGAACAAGTAGTTGAATCTAGAGGTGAAGGTGATAAGAATGGAGATGCATAGGGTGAATTGCATGAGGAAGTTTAACTTGCCTAGAGACTTCAATGTAGAGGACATAAAGGCTACCTATAGGTAAAGTGTCTTGAATGTCACTATGGCCAAGCACCAACCCTCCGAGGCTAAGAAGCATATGTCTATTACTATTTCCATTTCTTGAACCTTATCCCTAAGCTTAGAAATGCTTCTCTCCTAAACTCTATTTCTTTCTTTCAATTTTTTTTTTCTCTGATGTATTGATCTTGTGCTCTTATATAGGGTGGAGCAAGATAAGCACCTCCTAACCTCACTACCAAGAATGATATGTAAGCAAGGATTCTCATGAAGACCAACACTTCCCTACTACTTGTCATGTTTTGCATGGAGGTGTCGATGCTGGTGTTGGCCTAATCATTGTAGTGTTGTGCATTATTTTGGTAGGAAGAGGAATATCATGGGATTGATGTGGAGAAGAGGTGTTATTGGAACATGAAATTGGCCCTGTTAAGGGGGAATTCCCCCTCCAATTCCAGGGATGATTTTAGGGGATAAATTTAGCTCATGGGATATTTTTCTAAGGTTTCCCCAAAAAACGATTCACTATTCTAAAAATTATTCGCCCAAATTCTATAGGATAAAATTATTTTACCTTAAAAATCGGTAAAATTTTATACAAACTATATAAAATCCTAATAAATTTGAATATTTTTACAAAAATATCGCCAAACATTTTATAGTTGGCATATGAAGGATTAGTAGGACTCACCAAGGTTTCTACATTTTAAAATAAATTTCCATCCTTAAAATCAACCCTGTCCAATTCTACTGTAAGTTTTAACCCTATGTAAGTGAAGCAATGCATATAGATTATTAATAAAAATAGAAATAAAAACAATGACACACACACACACACACACACACACATTACACATAGATTTACCTTGAACCTTTAATCAAGAAAACCATCCTAACTTAAATTTGCACCTCTACGTTCTTCATTATCTTCAACTAACCATTCAAAATACAATATTTAGGTATTCCCAAGCATCCCAAACCCTAATATGTTCACCCAGATTAGATTACAACTCTAATCCCCTAATCGAGATCATATTACAATGGGCTTAAAAACTGTTGGCAAAAAAAGTACAAAAATAGGCCAAAAATGGTTTCCCCAAAAACTTTTATGGCCCTACCTTGAACCTTGATAAATTAGGGCTACCACCCATCATTGTAAATCACTCGACTCAATGGGGGGGAACTAGCGCC
>JZKD02S0145768.1:1047406-1067661 GCA_000966675.3 Picea glauca
CCATTAGTGTGGTTGTTGAATTTACACATGGAACAACCCACATGCAAAGAATATAATACATCTCCAAGATTCCCCCACTTGTTTTTTTCTTTGCAAAATAGGGGGCTAAGGGTTTATAAGGTCACGTGTTTAGGAAAACAATGTCATTACTTCTCTACACCAACAAAACCTCTTAGTATTGTAACTCCCTAGTTTTGATCCCTATGAACTAGAATGTATTATGTAAATGTTACATTAGGCTGGTGAGCCGATATGTTGAAAACATTTTATGGATAGAAGTTGTGTATGATGTTTTGAAACATCCAACATTTCGAGTGGAAACTCCACCCATCATTAGGGACAATTGAAGCTTCAATTTTCCCTGATGATGGGTGGAGTTTCCACTCGAAACGTTGGACGTTTCAAAACATCATACACAACTTCTATCTAGAAAACTCTCTAGAATTATGAATAACTATGGAAACTTACATAATTAAATGTTGAAAAGGGTCGGAGTGCCTATGAAATGTAATCCTTCTATATATATTAATAAAATACATTGCCGCCTAGGAAGGACAAGGCCAAGAGTGATAGGGGACTATGATTCCACGAGAGAGGGGGCTAAAGGGGCTATGTCTTTTAATTATATTTTATTTACCCATCTTGGTTTTAATTGAGATAAGTGGTTATATGAGATTCTTGGGGAAAGGCCATGTGGTTCTTGATTTCCAAGTAAATATATAAACCCCTCTTTGGGATTCTTGGGGGTTCACTCTTTCATTTGGTTCCTAATTCATTATTAATCATTAATTCACCCTTTCTCATTCGTGTGCTCTTGGTTTGGGCATGTAAACGAATGGATGGAGGTAGAGAGCCACTGCTAAATGGTTGGGAGGATTTACTGATCATTCCAGGAGGGAATATATTCCTGCGTGCATGAGATTGATGGCAGTTATAAAAGAACTATCCACAACTAAGAATCCTCAGAGTTTCCAACATTGAGATTTTCTAACTAGTAACATTGGAGCCTTGGAGAGAAAGGGAATAACCTGAGGAATTTCATGGTAGAGAAAGGGGTTCATTTATTTGGTTGTGTAGGATGAAGGGGAAAAGAGATGGAAATTAGGATTGTTGTGTGGTTGGGAAAACCTGAGAGCTTATTAGCTAACTATTATGTGTAGAGTCGGCCTAGGACCCATCCTTGTGGATTCATATCCTTGGCTCGAGGGGTGACCTATTGTTGAGATTTGGAATGATAGTGTCTATGGTTGGGAGGAACATTCTTGGTCTGCAACCATTTGGTGAATGGTTTAGTTAATGATAAGTGCTCTTTGTGTTTTCTGTATATTTATATTCCACTATGTATTATTATTGTCTCTGAGATATGTATCTATAATGTGCCTACTTGCTGGTTATTTGTTGTGCATGGAATGTCGATCCTCTCTTGGATGGTTTAGAATGTTATTGTTAATTGCATGTGTTGAATCCATGTTTCTTGATTTTAAAGAATGGGACATAAATTTTTAATCAATCTAAGAGGGAGAAACCGAAAGTGCCTGGGCAATGGGTATGTTTCAGATCTGTATCTGGGTAAATCTTTCAGTATTTGTTGTACCAGGTATATTACAAGTTAGCCTCAAAGCATTCTTGGTGGGCGTTTTGATGTAGTGTGGCCCAACCTGGTGGATGGGTACGCTACAAGTACTAAAAAACTTCGTTAATAAGTCTGCAACATTCTTTAAGGTGTCAACCTTCTCTGCAACACTTTCTTTTCTTCTACCATGTCTCTCACAAAGTGGTACCACACATCAATATGCTTCATCTTAGAATGATAAGTTGCCAAAAATATTGCACTCTCTCTATCACAATCTAACTTTATAGATTGTTGTATTAACCCAATACTTAAACACAATCTCTACAACCATACAAATTCTTTACTTGCATGGGTGGATACCATGAATTCAACCTCTATAGGTGAAAGTGAAACTATAGCTTGTCTCTTTCTCATTCACTTGATTGCACCTCCAAATAGGTTAAACACATAATACACTTGTATATTTTCTACAATCAAGATATCCAACCAAATCTGCGTTAACAAATCCCTATACATCTATCACTTTATCTATTCCATGTCTTCCTTGGTAGAAAATTGCATAATCTATAGTGCCACACAAATAATTAATGACTCTCTTTATAACTTTCCAATGATCCTTCCTTGGTTTTCACATATATATGCTAAAAAATACCAATACACAGGCAATATATGGTCTAGCATAGATCATAACATACATCAAACTACCAACATCATTAGCATAGAGAACATGGTACATGTCCTTTACCTCTTCCCATGTCTTGGGACACTACTTTACAAATAAGCTTGCACCTATAGGAATATGAACCTTGATTGGTTTAAATTCGTACATATTATATCTCTATAAAATTGTCTCAACATACTTTCTTTGGTTTAACCAAAGTTTCCAATTTGCATGATCTCTTTTAATCTCCATGCCCAACATAAATTTTGCAACACCAAGATCCTTCATGCCAAACTTTAAGGATATCTAAAACTTGACATCCTTGATGATATCCCCATTATTTTTTATTAACAATATAACATCGACATTTAATACTCCATAAATAAAATGATCACCAACTTGCTTGGAATACACATAATGATCAACCTTTCTCCTCACAAATCCCATCCCTAGTATGTAAGTATCAAATTTTTGATACCACATTCTTGGAGATTACTTTAGGCCATATAAGGATTTTTTTCATCTTGCAAACCAACTCATTCTTACCCTTCACTATGAACCCTTTAGGTTATTTCATGAAGATTTATTCTTCTAGGTCCCCATGTAGGAATGTTGTATTTACATCCATTTTCTCTACTTCAAGATCAAATGCTATATCAAGCGACAACATAAATGTAATGGAAGTCAATTTTGCAACAAGAGATACAATATTACCAAAGTCAATTCCCTCCACTTAGGAATATATTTTTGCTACTAGGAAAGCCTTGTACTTCTCCACTCTACCTTCTACATTGAGCTCCTTCTTGAACACCGATTTTCTACCAACATGTTTTATTACATCATGCAACTTAACCAAGTCCCATGCCTAATTTTTGTTCAAGGCATTCATTCTTATACCATGGCCTTCTTCCAGGGTTTACCTTCCTCAAAATCAACCGCCTCTCTAACAATTCTGGGATCATCTTCAATTGCAGATAAAACAAAACCATAAAGAAAATTAGGTTGACTATACCTTTCTATTTTCCTTCTTACTTGAACAAATATCCTAAATACCAAGGTCTGTGGTTCCTGTTCCCCATCTGTTTCATTTAATCCATCTTCATTCGTTCAGTCAGATTCTCCATTCTCCAACTCCAACTCTATTTTCTCTAGTTCTCCTTCTCTTGGTTTGTCTCCATGATCAGGAGTCTTTCAACTCCTATGAAGATCACATCACGACTATAAATAATTTTCCTTACTATTGGATTCCAAAGTTTTTAGCTTTTTACTCCATCTTTATAACCAATGAAGATACATTTCTCTACTTTATTTTCCTACTTGCTCATTTACTCCTTTGGAACATGCACATACGAATCATAGTAAAAAAATATGAGATGTACAAGAGAGGGTTTCTTACGAGTCCATGCCTCATGAGGAGTCTTATCAACCAATGTTGATGTAGGTGATTGGTTGATCTAAAAACATGTTGTATCCACTGCCTCTGCCTAGAATTTAAATTTTATGCCTACACTACTGAGCATGCTTCTTGCCTTTTTCATCAGCTTCTTGTTCATCCTTTATGCAACTCCATTCTTTTGAAGTGTGTATGGAGTTGTATTTTTCCATGCTATTCCTAACTATTTAAAAAAAACCGCTCAAAATATTTCCCATAGAACTCTCCTCCATAATTAGTCCTCAACACTTTTATTTTCTTCTTTGTTTGGTTTTCTACAAGAGATTTGAACTCTTTGAATTTGTCCCAAACCTCATATTTCTTCTTTAGGAAATACAACCACGTTTTCCTAGAGAAATCATCTACAAATGAGACATAGTACAAAGATCCTTCTGGAGATGGAATATGTATAGGTTCAAACACATCATTATGTATTGGCTCCATGATTCCTTTTGTCCTTGTAGCACTAGAAGGGAATCTCACCCAATTATGTTTACCATATACACAATGTTCATAGAAATCAACATCTAAATAACAATCATGGATACCTTCAACCACACCTTTACTATGCAAATCATGAAGGCCCATCTCTCTAATATGTCCCATTCTTTGATTCCATAACATTGTCTTCTCTACAAGAAGAGTAGGAGTTCTATCAGTTTCATTCTAAAAAACAGCAATATTGTTACACCTAATAGTAGTGCTACCTAATAGCTTGTACATAGTTCCAATCCAAATTCCCATCAACAACACCATTGCTCCTCAAACCGTATTACATAAATCCTTTTCAAATATAGTCTACACATCACATCACCCAGATTACTCATAGATACCGGGTTTTTGTCCAAACCTAGAATATGAAAAACACTAGGAACATATTTAAGTAACAATCAGACCCTTCCACACCCTATTATTTTGTTTGCTGAGTCATCTCCTAGGTAGACATCATCTCCAATTTATTTTTCATATTCCCCAAACCATTCCCTATGAGGAGTCATATGAAAAGATGCACCTAAGTTGATCAACCATGCATCATTATTTGAATGTGTACTTGTAGATGCCAAGAACACATCCCCTCCTATTTTTGAGGAGGCATTTCCTATTGTAGAAGGAACATCATTGAATTCCTTACTTCTATCAATAATTATTGATCTACACAATTTCTTATAATGCCTAACTTTACCACATTTCCACCATTTCCTTATAGATTGTCTTGGAGATTAGATCTACCTCTAGATTTATATCTACCCCTTGAAGACTTATTTTTATTCTATCTATAGGGCAATCTCTCACAAAAAAGACATCCTTGGTTTGGAAATCCAATATTTTCCACCTCATCTCTTTCGATAATGGGGATGCAACCACATCACCAAGATTTTATGTGGTTGTAATACTCCCAATAGCTACAACTAAGTTATCCCATGAGTTTGGCAAATAATACAATAGACTAATGGATTTATCTTCTTCAAAAATTTTAATATTCACAAACAACACTCGACTTACAACAATGTTAAAGGAATCAATATGCTTTGTCATAAAATCACACCATTCATCCTCATGAGGTACAACTTCTTTTGAAAGAAAAATTTATTTACCAGGGACTTAAACTAATACAAAGTCTCTAACTTATCCCATAATCCCTTGGTTGTAGCTTCTCCTGAGACATGTAGTAACATTGAATATAGAAGGCATAAGTACATCATACTCTTGGCCTTCCTATTCGACTTCGTCTAGTGTACTTCAACCATACCCATAGGTACAATACCAAGATGTACAATGATTTATTGTTCTTGATCTATAAGAAGGTCCCCCATCTTGGGCTTCCATAGCTCAAGGTTTTGACTGTTAAATCTTTCAATCTTGATTTTGAACCACCGGACCATTCTTTTTAACACAAGAATCATTGCTATAAAGCTCCCATTGCGACTAGAATTTTCACAGACCCAAGATAAAATGGCTTTATCAAGAATGAGATAAATCATAGCAATAAAGGCATCCACATAAAGCCAATAACCTCACTCTAATACCAAATGTAAATTTTAAACCTATGCAAGTGAAGCAACGGATATAGATTCTTAAGCAAAAAAGAAAGCACATAAATGACATACTCGCATTACACAAAGATTTACCTTGGAAATCCTTAACTGGGAAAACAAGCTTAACTTAGAGTTGCACCTCTATTTTTCTTCATTATATTCACTACACCATTCACAAGACAATATTTAAGTATTTTGTAGCATCCAAAACTTAAATTTTTATCCCAAATTCTATTACAACCGTAATCCCTTAACTGAGATTAAATTACAAGGAATTGAAAAAGCATTAGCTAAAAATGCACAAAAATAAGAAAAAAAAATTGACCCAATTTTTTTTGGGGGGACACTATCTCAAACCTTGACAGCTTGAGGATACCACCCCTCAGTGTAAATTACTCCACTGAATGGGAGGTGGGTAACACCGAGCCTGTGCCCCTCCCCCCACCTCACTAGTGCGGTTATCATATTTACACCTGGCACAATCCACATGCAAAGAATATAACACATATCTAACAACTACTGCCATGGAGGAGATCCATGCTGCTAAATTATTGCTTTCATATTTTACTATTATCGACCATCTGCCCCATAAAATTGAAATCGACTATAAACAATATTTACATACTTACCTTGTAAATGATAATATTTTCATTGTGGTCCATGGTGGTTTTCTACAACTTATTAACTTATGAATCTTTCTTGGAAGCTTCTATCTTCATCTTCTTATTCTTCATCCTCAACTTGAATTAACCATACATATGAAATAAAAAGTAATGACTAAAGGAGCAACAAAAAAGTTCTCCAAAAAAGACTAAAGAAAAATAAAAACTTATTTATTTAATTCTTAATACATTTATATAAATTCCCAATTCATATTCTTATTTAGCATTCTTCTTATTCTAAAGTAGAAAGAAATTCACTTATTCTTTTGTTCAAAGCCCAATAGCATTCTTTCTAAAGTAGAAAGAAATTCATTTATTCTTTTGTTCAAAGCCCAATTTAAAGTCCATTGGTATATTATTGGTGGTATTTATTATGCCGAAAGGCGTACACCTATTGACCATAGGTACATTTAATAGGTTTTTAGTGCTTAATCAGTTTTGTATGGACAAGATTAAATATTGATGGAATATTCTTAGTAGTCCCAATAAATCAATGGTTGTGATTTCAACCACTAACTTCCTCACTATTATAAAGACATCAGTTTACATGTTTATTTTTTTACTTTTACTTAATCATATTTAGGGTTTCATTTTCTAGGCCAACCTAAACCTTTGGCCTTCACCAACCACGTTCTGGACACACTGCCTCATCCCAGCCAACTCCTTTCGACTCTTTCCGTCCACCTCTGGGCCGTTTCTCTTTTCCGACAGTTCAGATTTTACAAACCCTCCTTTCGACGTTTACCAACCACGAATTTGTCACTGTGCTAGTTATACTTGCTTCTTGTGGAGATATATATAGTAATCGATATGCTGTTGATCAACTATTAATTGAGCATGGACCAAAAAAATTGTGAGGTTTTAGCAAGGTGTTACATTAGAATTTGATTTTCTTTAATTTTTTTTAATTATTTGAAAACATTTTTTTGACATCTGATTACTGTTATTGCCTAGGTAACGACTGTAAATAAATGCAAACTTATCTTCTCTGTACGCAATAATCAATTTTTCTCTTAAATGGCAGCTCCGCGGGAAACGAACCGCATGTTCCATGAGCTGAGAGCTAAAGCATGAAATGATCATGGGATGAAGACGTCGTGTTCCTTACAGGAATTTATCCTTCGCCTTAAGGTGAATCAGGGTAAATCTATAAAAGCACAAAGCCGAAAAGGAAAGAACAAGACTCCAATTTAATGAAATTCAATGCGTCATTGACAATGGTAGTATGTAAATCCCAGATATGTGTAAATAGTACAGGCTTTTCAACTCTTCATTACAATGGGTCGAAGACCTATTTACTAGCATATTGTTCCCATCATTTTTTAATGCAAAATTCTCAATGGATCAATACCGTGCAAAACACATAATCCATTTTCAAGGTAGCCCAATGTATGACATTGTAAGGTTATATTGTAAAAAAAAACAAACAAACAATACTTCAAACCAAATTTATAAATTAGATCTTAGATATGTGTTATATATATGAACCTTGTCATATTTTTCAGATCTATAACTTATAATCCACCTACCACAGCAATCATAAATGTCACTATCTATAATCCACTTATCGCAGCAATAGATATTCAGTAGTACACTGAATATTGACAATTCAAATTCAACAATCTATAATCCACCTACCACAGTCATCAATAAATCCCACAATCTATAATCCACCTACTCCAGTAATCAATGCTGAGTAGTATACTGAATATTGGCAGCCATGGAAGCAGGATTAGTGATCCTAATTGCCTGTTGGATTGCAGCATTCAAAAAGGATGAAAGGACTTTTGGCTGTACGTATGAAAGGAGTTTGGCAAATAAATTTTGATTTCAAAGAGGTCAAAAGATATTTAGTAACGTATGGAGCGTTTAAGTCCCTTTAATGAAGACAACATTTTAAATGTAAATCCTTATTGTTTAATGAGGTCGATAAATGTAAATCCTTATTGTTTAGTGAGGTCAATATTATTGACATAAATGTAAATCCTTATTGTTTAATGAGGTCAATATTATTGACATTGTGTTGTAGGTAGAAACGGTGTGTGGTTTTTCAAGTTAAAGATAGACACTACTTTAGAGTTGCATTCAAGTCAACGCCTATCCTCAAAATAAAAGTTGTTAAGAGCGTTGATGTGTGGAGTTAAACTTTATTCGGAAAGTGGAGACTTAAAAGTAAATCAAATAGTTCAAGTTGAAGTCCATACTGATAGTTTTGGACCAAAGTAAAGTTAAATTCAGTGAGTTGAAGTCCATAGTCGATAGTTTCGATAGTTTTGGATCAAAGTAAAGTTAAATTCAGTGAGTGTGATTAGTTTCAAAGGGTTTTGTTTGTAGAGTGATCTATGGTCTAAATCTTTGTAGTTGAGAGGAGACACTTAAAAAAATCTAGCGAGCTAAGGGTTGGTGTGGCGTAAGCCAAGTATGATTCTCGGGTGATTTTGATGGCTTAGATGCCCTTGAGTCACTCTTTCTTATCCAAAGGCTACTCCCGCAAGTCACGAACACGTTGACAAAAAAAAGAAGATGTATAATCACCACACTAGTATGTTTATTAAGTTATCAAACCAAGGACATAGGGGTCTTGTTGAACCTTGATCAACTCCAACAGGAAACATATTTTTATGTAGGTACAAAAAAGAAGAACAACTCTCAATGAAATATGAAAGAAGAAGAAAATGCAAAAATAAGAAAGAAGAAGACTAATGAAGAGAGAAGAAGATGCAAACTACATGACAAAAGACAATGATAAGGAAAAATACAAGTAAGATGAAACAATAAGAAGATGGACTCGGGCACGAACAAAAGAAGAAAGAGACAACACAATATTGAAGAACAAAGAAACATGGACAATGAAGAAAGTTTAATGTAGTAAAATAAAAGACTAATGAACTTGTGAAGTAAGATAAAAGTAACACCATGTGTTCAATAATTGAGATGCAAAAGTAACTGAAGAAATGAAATCCCTAAGAAATTTGATGATCCTCCTTGATAATGTTTGTTTGATGATAAAGACGATGGTCATGGTCCTATGATTGTAAAAGGGATAGATTAGCCTCAAATGAAAATGTATTTAAAAATTGTGTCCCTGGTACAAATGATGATCATGGATGTAAGCCATGATAAGAAAATTATACTCCCATAACTTGATAGTTGATAGTTCACAGTAAACCCAAAACCACTTGCCATGACAAATGAAGGTTCGTGGTCAACTAGAAACCACGTTATGTAATGAAGGGTTCATGGTAAGAGGAAACCACTTGAGAATTGTAAGGGTTAAGGGTAAATCGATGTAAATCCTCAAATGATGTAATGGTTGAGAATAATCCACAAAATCCAAGAGTGTGGTTATGGGTAAGCCAAAGAAACCCAAGAAGATGATTGATGATGATGCAGGGGGAGTGGCTTCAACAAATACAACATTTATATTTTGCAAGTACAAGATGGATATTGAAAAAGATTGAAGGCATGGGGTCTTCACTCATTGAACTTGTGACATAGCACGTGCACTCATGGGATATTAAAGAATACTCCTAATTTCACTAAATATTGATAAATACCTCCCAAAATATTTTTGTTTAACCGTCCTCCCAATACATCATTCCAATAAAAAAAACCTCTATTTTTGCTAGATACCCCTTTTTATACCCCCGAATACCTATAAACCCCCCTAGCCCACATCCCCCTCCAACCCCACAATTCCTACAATATATTGATTTAATTTTTTATAATTAAAAAAAAAAACCATTTATGAATGAATGTGATAAGATATTGGTCAACAAGGTGAAATCCCCATGATTGAAGGTCAAGAATAAAGAAGACCAAAAATGAAGATTGCAAAAGATAGAAGATGAAGACAAAAAGCAACGAAAGAAAAGATTGTAGAAAATGAAGACACGGACAAAGAGCATCGAAATAAAATATTGTAGAAGATGAAGATGAAGATTTGACCAATTCAATGACTAGTTGAAGAGACTAATAATGATGGTTGAATATTGAAATCACAAATATTTGTGAAGTAAGAGTATGAAGGATTAAATCCTACTTGTGATAAATGAAGAAAACAGTGTAATATGTAATGTAGTACATCAAGCATCAAGCATAAAAGCCTATGTATGAAGCAATGATGAGAGAAAAAAATAAAAGTTAGGGGTGAAGATTTCATAGAATCAATTCAAAGATTTAAGGAAATATTTATGGAGATATTGTTGAAATAGTTATGGAGATGGTTGAATTGATTATCTAATTATGTCATGGTTGTTATTGTCACCTATTGTTACATAAATGATCTATTGTCCAATAAAAATACATAAGGGAATGGATTGATTGAAAGTATTTCCCCCTTTGCCCTTTGGGGTTTCCTAAGTATAAACTCCCAATATCCCTTGCTTCGTCGTTCGTTTCAATGCTTCATGTTTTTTGGATTGCCCCTTGCCATTACATATTACAATGTTTTCATCATATATAACACATGTAAGAGTTAATTCTTCATGATCTTTGATTCACAACAAAACATGGATGATTTTAGGCGTTAAATTTCGCTCATGGGATAATTTTCCATGTTTTCCCCAAAAAAGATTCGTTATTCTAAAAATGATTCACCCAAATTCTATAGGATAAAATTATTTTACCTTAAAAATTGCCAAAATTTTATACAAACTATATAAAATCCTTAGAAATTTGAATTTTTTACAAAAATATGCCAAATCAAGGTTTTTACATTCTTAAAATCATCCCTGCAACAGAATAAATTGTATGGAGTACATACACTGATGTTTGTTAGAGAAATTGGGCATATAGACCATGTATATATACCCGTCTTTAATGCTTTTCACTACGAACAGAGTAAATTTTATTGGGTACATACACCGGTGTTTGTCAGAGAAATTAGGAATATAGACCATGTATGTAGGCATTGTCTAACTGTTCTACGAAATGACTTTTTTCACCGCAATCCGACGACATAAATATGTTTGAAATCACTATTTTTTGGTGTTTAAAATCCATTTATGAATGCAGAAATGGATTCAACATGCTGAAAAACCCTTGGGGCACTCGGATTATATAGAAATAATCACTCAAATCTACGGATCTAACGATTTCTTACCAAATTTCAAGCAAATGTCCCTGAATGTCCCCAAAAAAAATCACCAGAAAATAATCATTTCGTAAAACATTTAAACTACAACATGTATATATACCAATTTTTAATGTTTTTTGTTAAAAAAATTAAACATATAAAACATGTATATATACCCATCTAAACATGTATATATACCCATCTTTAATGCTTTTCACTCAGAACATAGTAAATTTTGTTAAGTACATATGTCGATGTTTATCAGAAAAATTAAACATATAGACCATCTATATACTAGTCTTTAATACTTTTCATTGTGAACGAGAACAAAAATTCACCTAAATGAAAATGTAGTTTTTATACTATATTATAACATTATATATTTAATGCTTTAAAAATTCTAAGAGGTTATTGAAAATATTATAGCATTATATATTTACTTATTTGAAAATTCTAAAAAGGTGAACGAGAACAAATAAATCACCTAAATGAAAATGTAGTTTTTATACTATATTATAGCATTATATATTTACTTTTATAGCATTATATATTTAATTATTGGAAAATTTGAGAGAACAAAAAAACAGCTAAATGAAAATGTAGTTTTTCTATATTATAGCATTATATATTTATTTATTGGAAAATTCTGAAAAGTTGTTGAAAATATTATAGCATTATATATTTACTTATTCAAAAATTTAAAAAAATTGCCAAATATAATAAATGAGATTTAAAAGAAAAAACGTTTAACCAACCAAGTATTAAAAATTGAACTTTACTTTAATCAAGCTTAATCATTATTATGTAATTAATTTTGTTAATAAGAAATATATCATTACTAACATATAAAATGAAATTAACTATATAATATAAAATGAAATTAACTACATATTACATGTGTTCAATATTCCAATCAAACCAAGTTGATAATGATGTACTTCGAATTTACCAAAAGAATATTATTGTTCAAGATTAACGAATGCATACTCATGAAACCTATAGCTAGGGAGCGGGGATTTTCTAACATTTCTTCCAAATAAGAAAATATGTAACCAACTTTCTCCTATGATGGTTATAGAAAATACATTGACAATAAACACATATGATGTATAATGTATGAATTGCGAAAAGCCTTGCATGCACTTTAGCGTGGTCTAGTTGGTGAATATCTATTTGTTGGAAAAGTGTACACAATATAACCTAGTTAGAAAACGCATTGTTTTCAATTGAATATTTGATGTTTGAAAATTCCTAAGGCATCTTGTACAAAAAGAAATTAATAATTTGATGTTTGAAAATTCCTAAGGCATTTTGTACTAAAAGAAATTGCCTATAAGACCAGGAAAAAAACCATAATCAAAAGAAATTGCCTATAAGACCAGGGAAAAAACCATAATCAAATTAATAATTTGATGTTTGAAAATTCTTAAGACATCTTATACAAAAAGAAATTACCTAGAATGTGGACCAGGGAAAAAAACAAAAAGAAATTACCTAGAATGTGGACTAGGGAAAAAAACAAAAGCATGTGAAGAAGAATGAGACAATAGGACAATTAATGTTTCGAACTACCCTAACATTGTTGAGATAGTAGGTAGTGGACTATTGTACTTCATAAGTTCATAGAATAATCCAAAGTCATGGTAGAAATCTCCATGGCATGGTATCAAAGCTTTAAATTGAGATGTGAAGTAAAAAAGTCATATAGACATAACTTTAAGTTTGGTCCATAACTTTATAGAAAGGTTTAGGTTTGGTACATAATTTTATAGAAAGGTACTTGTACTAAGGATGTATTGACATGATAAAGGAAATTGGTAAAGATTTTATTATTGAAATATTGTAACTTCAAATCTAGAGTTTATTTTGATTATTATTAGAAATTCTAATCTCAAGTCCAAATTCAAATAATAATGTGAATTTAATAAAAAAATGTTTTCAATACTTCTATTCGTATTAAAAATACAAACACATGGACTAATTACTTCACAACTCTCCCTTGTTGTATATACACTATGTATTAGACACATTAAGGGAGATTGGGAATATATAAGGTTAGTTTAAATGGTGGGTGTTTGTTTTTTATCATATGTTTTTTTGTGAAGTAGATGATGACAATCACTACAAGAAAGTATATTTTCACATGGTTTACAATGAAGTTATAGATCAAGTTTCTTATTATTATCTAAGAAATTAAGGTAGGTTATATTTACGAAACCCAATTGATGTCATATGAGTTAAACCTAATTACCATTTAGTGTATATTACAATATTGCATATGCTATGTAAGATTTGGGATATGCTATGGGTAAAGATTTGGGATGGGTGATGTTGGAAAATTAATCTTAATATAGTTTTGATGATTTTTTTAAAGTGAAATAACATTCTTGTGAATATATTGATAAATTTATTCAGTTATTGTTTTATATTTTTAAATATTTTAAAAAATGAAATAAAATGGATGATTTCTTTTGTCATGAATTGTTTTAACTTATTAATATTGAACAAGAGTGATAGCTACAAAATAACTAGTCCTTACCTTAAAATTATGTTTGTGTTTTGTTTAATTAATAAATGAAACAAAGACTTTTCTAATATTTGGTGAGATGACCTCAACTCCGCACTTTTAATGCTTAAACATTAATCATAATATTGTATTCATTTGGTGGGATGTCATGAGCTCTCAAAGTTTAATGCAAAAGAAACTATAGTGTGTAACTATTCAAACTCTAGTATCATCTACAAGTTTTGCATGTAAAAAAAAATATGTTACAAGTTTTCATATCACACTCTTTTCACATTTGTAAATGGATATATATAAATAATAATAATAATAACAATATTAATAAAAAAACATTTTATTAAAATAAGAAAAAAACAATAGAAAACTAAGTACATATATTAAAAAAAATAAAAAATAAGAAGCTCTAACATGGTAACCACTTTTGTGTTGATTGGATTTGTTTTAATTGAAGATGTACTCTTTCCAAGCCTACATTTTCTAGCTTTTCAACTTCTGACAAACATCTAATGACAGTGTAATACTTCACTGCCAACTACTAGGTGTGAAGACATAGGCTCTCTTGGATCATTAATTTAATATTTGTGTCTCCTACAAGAGTTTTCTTTAGTTCATCCTCAACATCTATGAAAGAACCCTAGTGTGCAACATTTGGCATTCCTGTGCAACGAGACACAACCTCTCAAGTGCCCACATAGGACTTTAGTTGATGTCTGAAAGGACTGAAGCCAAGCCAATAGGCGTAGGATACTCTATGCTTATTTGTAGTGATACTCAATGCTTTTTTGTAGTGATAGACGTGATACTTTAGGAGTAGGATACGCTTGTTCGTAATAAATAACGTGATAATATGAGAAAGTGTAGAGAGATAACACTTGGATTGGTAAAGGAAGCAACCTAAGCGATCATTGCAAGACAAGCAACCTTTATAAGGTATGAAAAAATAATCAAATATGTAAAAACAAGTTCAAGAATGAAGTAGCCTTTAATGGTTTGTGCTATTTTTAATATCTAAAGTCTAAGTTTATATTTTTCATATCTAAGTCTAAGTTTACATAAAGTTTATGATTCTTTTTAGACCTTATGGTTTGTAAAAAAATTCACTTCCAAAAGGTGAAGTATATAATAAATTTCCATTTTTTCTAGATAAAAAATGGAGAAATGATTTCTGTGTTGTAAAAAAATTTACTTTCAAAAAGTGAAGTATATAATAAATTTCCATAATTTTTTCTCGATAAAATAGTAGTTTACAAAATGGAGAAATGATTTTTAACACAAAAGTTAGATATTTTAAAAATAATTTATGTTAATGGAAGTTGAGTTACTATTTATCTTTCATGCAACAAAATATTCCCAATAAAAATTGAATTTACAAGGAGAGCAAACTTATGGGATCAAGACAACCATTATCACACCATAAATGAGCCATGACTTACTCCTTTTTGACCCACACCAGGAAAGTCTATGTATAAGGAGGTCCTTAAATAGCCACCCTCCATTTTCCACATGGGGCTAGCTTCTATTTCTATTTCCTTCGACTCTGGATTTATGGAATTATGAGCTTTACTTTACTTTTTGACTCTAAGCCACTCTTCCCTAAGTGTTTCACAGAGCCACCCTTTTTTTCTTATTCCAATCCCATCATACAACATTTGTTTTCAAGACAATATTAACATTTCCAACCACCAATGATTTTTTCTTGACATTATGGTTCAAATAGTAATTGAAATCAATGTCTAAGTACTTGAAAGATTGCACCTCTTCAAGGGTGTTATCACTACATTATCACCAGAAAAAATCAAAAGGACAAATTATTTTCTTAGATTTAATTAATGTTAATGGTAAGCTCATAATTTTTGTAGAACTATTGGAGATCTTTGAGTTGCTTGTGAATATATTCAATTGTTTTTGCAATTATAGAAATATCATTAATGCATAAAAGAAGTGTAGATTTTAACCTTGGACAATATTTACTGTAAACAGATTTCCAGTAAAAGAACATAAAAGATACAATGGAAAATACAAACATTATATAGAGATTTTTCCCCTGGAAACCAAAATCGGGAAAACCAACATATTCTATATTCATTCATAGTGTTACATTGTTTACAATACAATATACATATAGGAGCTAGCGGCATCCAAAACCCTAACCCAGTGACCTGGATTAGTGAACAACCCTAATTCCTTAACTGGAAATAGAAAACCATTGGAAAAAAACCATGTGCCAAAAAACCGCCCAAAAACGTGACATGTTTCCCGAGGCACTACTCCTGCAAAGAATATAACACATACCCAACATTCTCCCACTTGTTGTTTTCTTTACATACAAGGGATTGCAGGGTTACACAATCAACAATCTAGGGAAACAATGCCCATGGATCCTCTACACCAAGAGAACTTCTTAGTGCTCACAGATTTTGTTAATGAATTTGCAACATTCTTCAAAGTGTCCACCTTCAACANGAATAGGAACCTTGACCGGTTTACATTCCTGCATATTAAACCTCTACAATATTGTCTCGACATATTTTCTTTGATTTAAACAAAGTTTCCTCTTTTTTCGATCTCTTTTAATTTCAATGCCCAAAATGAAATTTGAAGCACCGAGATCCTTCATGTCAAATTTAGAGGACAACTGAGTTTTCACATCTTGGATAATCTCCTTGTTGTTTCCTATCAGCAACATGTTATCCACTTACAAGACCAAATAAATCAAATGATCACCAATTAATTTAAAATACACACAGTGATCCTCTTTGCTTCTTTTGAAGCCAAGTCCCAGCATATGAGTATCAAATTTTTGATACCACATCCTTGGTGATTGTTTTAAACCATACAGGGACTTTTTCAGCTTCCATACCAACTCCTTCTTTCCCTTCACATCAAATCCTTCCGGATGCTTCATATAGATTTCTTCTTCCAAATCCCCATGTAGGAATGTTGTCTTCACATCCATCTGTTCTACTTCAAAATCAAATGTAGCAGCAACATATAACATAAATATTATAGAGGTTAACTTGGAAACAGGAGAAAATATCTCACCAAAATCAAGTCCCTCAACCTGGGAATAACCCTTTGCTACTAACCGAGCTTTGTGTTTCTCCACTTTTCCTTTTGCATTCAACTTCCTTTTAAATACCCATTTGTTGCCAATGGGCTTTCTTCCAGTCGGAAACTCCACTAGATCCCAAGCCTCATTCTTATTCAAGGTTGTCATTTCTTCATCCATGGCCTTTTTCCAGAGATTTCCATCCTCTTAATCAACTACCTCCCTGACAGTTCTAGGATCATCATCAGTAATAGACAAACCGAAATTTGAACAAAAATCAGATGGATTATACCTTTCTGGTAGCCTTCTTTCTCGAACCAATCTCCTCAATATTGGAGTATGAGGATCTTCTTCTTCTGATTCATGTTCTTCTGTAGAGTCTGACTCATCATCATTTAAATCAAACTCTATTTTCTTTGGTTCTTCCTTACTTGGTAGGACTTCCCGTTTAACAACATCCTTCATTTCTCTAAATACCGCATTTCGGCTATACACTACCTTCTTAGTTTATGGGTTCCGAAGCTTATAACCTTTGAGACCATCTTTATATCCAATAAAGATACACTTTTCAACCTTCTTATCTAGCTTACTCTTGTTTTCCTTTGGAACATGAACATATGCATCACAACCAAATACCTTGAGATGTGTGAGAGAAGGTTTATTACCAGTCCATACCTCTTGTGGAGTCTTGTCATCCAACGTTGATGAGGGTGATATGTTGACCAGGTAACATGCAGTACCCACTATGTCTACCCAGAATTCTTGTCCTAACCTGACACCATTGAGCATGCACCTTTCTTTTTCCATCAATGTCATGTTCATCCTTTCACCAACTCCATTCTATTGAGGTGTATATGCAGTAGTCTTCTGCCTTGCTATATCGCACTTCTTACAGAATTATTCAAATTCATTCCCACAGAAATCTCTGCCATTATCTGTCCTCAACACCTTAATTATTTTCTCTACTGGATTCTCAACAAGAGCCTTAAACTCTTTAAACCTGTCAAAGACTTCAGATTTCTTCCTGAGGAAATATATCCAATTATTCCTTGAGAATTCATCTATAAATGAGACATAGTACACATATTTTTCCAATGATGGGACCGATACAAGTCCAAAAACATCACTGAGAACTAGCTGTAAAATTCCTTCTGCTCTTGTTGCACTAAAAGGGAATCTTACTTGATTCTGCTTCTCATATACACAATGTTCACATAAATCAAAATCCAAAGAGTGGTTATACATACCTTCAACCATACCTTTACCGTGTAGTATTCGAAGACCCTTCTCTCCGATATGCCCGAGTCTTTGATGCCACAACATAACCTTTTCTCCAGAGACTGTAGAAGTTATTTCTTCTTCAACTCTAATATCAAGAACAATGGAACTATGACACTCATCACTAATAGTGCTTCCTTGCATCCTATACAGAGTTCCAAACCGAAATCCCTTCAACAACACCATTGCTCCTCGAACCATCCTGCAGGTTTCCTTTTCAAATATTTTTTTTACCCCTACATCATCCATTTTGCTTACAGAAATCAAATTTTTGGCCAAACCTGGGATGTGCAGAACACTAGGCAGTGTTCTAATCCTTCCTTCTATGAGCCTCAACTTGATTTTTCCTCGTCCTAAGATTTTGGTTGTCAAATCATCACCTAAGAAAACATTACCTCCATCATACCTTTCATATTCGCAGAACCACTCCCCGTGGGGAGTCATATGAAAGGATGCACCAAATTCAACCAACCATGCCTCATGATCTTCATATGTGCTTGAAGAAGCCAAGTACACATCCCCTCCTTCTTCCTTGGAGGTATTTTCTTCTGTAGAAGGAGATTCTTCAGATCCCTACTTTTTCTCAATTTTGGATCTACACCGCTTCTTGTAGTGCCCTTCTTTTCCACATCTCTACATTTACAAACTTTCTGGGAGATTTAGATCTACCCTTAGACTTAGATCTCCCACTTGAGAGCTTAGATCTATTTCTTTCCTGGGAACATCCTCTTGCAAATAATGTGTCTGTGCTCTATCCTTCCATATTCTTCCATCTCATCTTCTCCGACAACAAGGATGAGACCACTTCATCAAACTTCAAGGCATTTGTATTACTACCTATGGCCACAACCATACTATCCCACGAGTCTGGTAAAGAACACAGTAAACTGATACATTTATCTTCATCTGAAATTTTAATCTCAACAGATACTAACTGACTTACCACAGTATTGAATGCATTCAAATGCTCTGCCACCGAGTCTCCATCTCTCATCCTCATGTTATACAACTTCTTTCTCAGGAATAGTTTATTCACTAGGGACTTAGACTGATACAACTTCCCCAACTTATCCCATAAATCATTGGTTGTAGCTTCCTCTTGTTAATATTATGGTAGCTGCGGGAGGTATTTACCTCCACGTGTAAACCTGACGAGAATAGGAGACTCCAGGAAGCAAGAGAAACCCTAATGAGTTGGCTAATAACCCTAGAAATCTTGTCGGCTAAAGAAGACAATTTATATTAGGTTATTAGCCTCCAAGAGAAGAAGTCGGCCAGAAATAATAATAATATACTGAACAAACATGTACCCAGAAGGAGAAGTCGGCCCTAGCAAATCTGCCAGAACCACTATAAATACAGGGTGTCGGTTCTCATTTGACACATCACAGAATTGCAAAGAAGCAACTGGTGCGCACTGTAGTTCCCAGTTTGGTGTGCACGTGTGGAGGAGAGCTGCAGGTGTAGCTGCTGCAACAACCGGTTTCAGTTTTGGATTGGACTATCTCTTGGCTAGGGTTTGGACTATCTGATCAGCTATTGTTGGTGCGCTATCCTTGGAGGAAGATGTGCTACACCTTGTTTGGCTATCTAGCCTAGGGTTTGCTTCCGGAGTAATTCTTAGTCAAGGTTAAGGTGCTCGGAGGGTGGCTTCGGCCTATGATTGGGTGACGAGGGTATCGTCAATGGTAAAACGAGCACACAATCTTCTATATTCTAACAGGTTATGGGACCACACCTCCTTCATTCAATCTAAACGTTGGAAGGAAACATAGCCGCTAGGATATTGAGCTCGTTAAGGAACTACCGCTAGGGTTACTAGCAGAAGCAGTTTCCAAGACACTGTCACTAGGGTTACTAGCAGAAGCAGTTGCAGAAACCCTAAACCTCTTGTTGAGGCACCTTAAGTGAATGGATTGACCTAAACTTCAGATAGATTAATGCGCTCTTGCCTAGCGCATCT
>JZKD02S0145768.1:1067671-1099029 GCA_000966675.3 Picea glauca
TGTATGACAGTAGATGAAGACTACTGTGGTGGATATGTTCCACTGTTCGTTACTGGTTAATTACTTGTGTGTTACTTGGTGTGGTAGTGTACCATTGGACTGTAGTTATATACTACTATGGATAGACACAATTGTGTTCTATTTTTGTTCTAATTGTCTTGAAGACTATCAGCATTTTATTGGAGATAATCATCATCCAGACGAATGATGAACATATATTTTCCATACGGAAAATGGTTCAGAGCATTATAAGAATGAATCTTGTGTCACTCTATGGTATGAGTGACTTATCCAGCATCATGTCTAATTACTCAGATGAAGTATGGTTTTGAGAGATGATGCAGCTGATGGTGATGGTGATGCTCATGATCTAGTCATGAGATAGTCTAAACGACCATGTTGATGCTACCGGGTAAATGGTACGTTTTTGTGCTCAAGACCATTACCTGTAATACCTCCCTAGCTAGGAGGGAGTGTTAATATTATGGTAGCTGCGGGAGGTATTTACCTCCACGTGTAAACATGACGAGAATAGGAGACTCTAGGAAGCAAGAGAAACCCTAATGAGTTGACTAATAACCCTAGAAGTCTTGTCGACTCAAGAAGAAAATTTATATTAGGTTATTAGCCTCCAAGAGAAGAAGTCGGACATAAATAATAATAATATATTGAACAAATATGTACCCAGAAGGAGAAGCTGGCCCTAACAAATCTGGCAGAACCACTATAAATACAAGGCGCCAGTTCTCATTTGACACATCACAGAATTGCAGAGCAGCAACTGGTGCACACTGCAGTTCCTAGTTTGGTGCGCACGTGTGGAGGAGAGTTGCAGGTGTAGCTGCTGCAGCAACCAGTTTCAGTTTTGGCTTGGACTATCTCTTGGCTAGGGTTTGGACTATCTGATCAGCTATTGTTGGTGCGCTATCCTTGGAGGAAGATGCGCTACACCTTGTTTGGCTATCTAGCCTAGGGTTTGCTTCCTGAGTAATTCTCAGTCAAGGTTAAGGTGCTCGAAGGGTGGCTTCAGTCTATGGTTGGGTGACAAGGGTATCATCAATGGTAAAACGAGCACACAATCTTCTATATTCTAACACCTCTGACACATTCAATAATATTGAATCTAAGAGACATAGTCAGATTCTGCTCTTCGCCTTCCGATCTAACTTTTTCTAGTCATTTGTTGAAGTTCATGTAAGTGCAGTACCTTGATCTACCGCGATCCACTGATCTCTGTCCACCAATAGATCTTCCATCTTGAGCTTCCACAACTCAAAACTTTTCCCATTAAACTTCTTGATCTCCATTTTCGAATTGCTCGCCATTTCTTTTGACCTGAAAAATCAATACCACAGATCTCCCACTGTAACAAGGCTTATCACAGTCCTGAGCCAAACCCTTGACCACAAAGGTGTCCCCCTAAAGCCAACAAGCTCTGATACTAAATGTAGATTTTAACCTTGTACAATATTTACTGCAAACAAATTTTTAGTAAAAAAACAGAAAAGATACAATGGCAAATACAAACATTACACAAAGATTTTTCCCCTGGAAACCCAAACCAGAAAAACCAGCATATTGTATATTCATTCATAGTGTTACATTATTTACAATACAATATACATATAGGATCCAGTGGCATCCAAAACCCTAACCCAATGACCTGGATTAGTCAACAACCCTAATTCCTTAACTGGAAATAGAAAACCATCGACAAAAAACCATGTGCTGAAAAACCGCCCAAAAATGCGACATGTTTCTCAAGGCAAAAAACAATTCTCGGGGGTGTTGCCCCTGCACCCCCCCTCAAACCCCCCTACGCGCTCGACGCAACGCAGACACTTATACTCGTGCAAAGAATATAACACATACCCAACAAGAAGGATGAGAATGAATCCAACCATGTTAATACTAATCCACCCTTCTTCTAAACATTACTCAATTTCATCGATGTAGATGCCAAAAAGGGTGGGAGAAAGGGGACACCCATGCTTACCATCAATATTATAATTATTGTCCATAGGTCACTTGCTATTACATTGCATATTAGCAATCACCTTTCTAGAGTCTAATCACAACACTATGGAGCTCAAGAGGGATACCAATTTCTTCCAATGTTTTTGGTAGCTTGGCTCTAGGCACAATGTCAAAGGATTTTCGAAAATCAATGAAAAAAGGAGATGAGATCTACTTTTTTTGTCTCTACAATCCTCATAAATCACTAGTTGGTGGCAAGGTGATGGATTGTAGCATGTTGATTCTTGAACCTTGTTTTCCCTTTGTCCTTTTGTTTTTTCACAAGGAAATAACAGTTCCTTGCTATTCAATTTTGAATCAAAGGAAACTTTCCAATACATATAGGCTCGAAGCCATTACAACAATACTCATTATGAGCTCAACATGTCATTTATGGGAATTGAACCTAGATGGAGAGGATAACAATCATTCCTCGCAACTATCCAAGCTAAACCCCGATGGGGAGGATAACAATGAACTAATTTTTCTTTTAAGAATCAAGCCAAATATTTTTCTAAAAGAGGGCTAATCACGATTGTTTAATAATTGAATGGTTCATCCTGGTTTCTTGATTTGAAAAGAGGGACAATTAAACTTTTAGCCTTTTTTGTAGGGAAGCCTTTTTGACAACTTGATTCAAAATATGCTTAATATGAGGTACCAGGATCAAACTGTCAAGTTTTAAGATGTTCGTTTGATGTCCTTCATTGTCTCTAGCATTACCATTAGTGAGACACTTAATGCCAGAATTTAAAACCTTATTTGAGAAACCTTAACGCAGTGATGAGTGGCTTGGATATTCTCAAAGACTTGAGGGGCAACATATAATTTGTTAAGGTGAGATTTCTAAAGTTACCATGATGGGGCAATGATCAAAGCCTAGTTCATTATTCCCATTTATTTCAATATTATTAGTTTTATTCATCAAAGGATATGAATTTGTTTCAATATCTTCAAAACTTATTTTGTATTTCTAGATTACAAAGCCCACGGAAAACCCCAAGTACTTCCCCTTATTTCGAGAATGGTACCCAGGGTAAACGTTAGAATCTTCAAAGCACAAGGCCTATCAACAACACAAGGTGCGAAGGATAACAATCATTTCTCCCAACCACTCGAGCTAAACCCCTAATTGACCATAAATGGTTGAGATTATAATTATGAGTTAGAATATTTTATTGATCTCTACTAGTTTCAACATTAAAATCTCCAAGAAGAATATTTCCTTTAGCCTTCAAGTTAGAATATCATTCTAAGTTAATAAAAGGGCAATTAGTTACCAAATTATGATTCTTGTAGAAGGTATAGTTGAAAGGGGCAAAGTAAAAAATATCAAAGAAAAGTATATCCTTGCAATCGAAAGTGATGTTAAGATAGATATATTGGTTATAGGGATCACTCTTGTGTATTTTTATCTTTGAGTTAAGTTTCTTCTTGATGTAGCAACAAAACCACCTATCTCCCTATGCCAACTACTTTTTGTTCCAAATTGAGAAAATGGTATATCCATCTAAATCAGAGATACATGATTCTTCATGTTCTCATCTTTCAACAAGCAATATAAGATCAATTGAGGTTCATATCCAACTTAGCTTAAAACCCTTCCTCTAAGGGAATCTTCAACTGAGTGATTATCACAACAACCACTCCAAGTTGCCACTAGACCATAACCCACCAAACTATTACCATACACTAATTTAACTTTTTATGTAGTAGTATGATTTGATCCATCAAAATAACAATATCACTAAGAGTAAACTATCATAGCATCTAGAAGCCATTACAAATAAACATAAATATGCCTAAATTAACAAAACCTTATTTAAGATAATGGCAATAAAAAGTATGTCATCAATTTTAAGAGAAAATTTCTCTAGTTAACTCCTTTTATATGCAATGGAATCATATCTTGTACTAAGAATGCAATTTTTATTTTAAATTGTAATCATTATCATCATTTTTTTCATTTTTTTATAAAATATTAATATTATATCTCTATTACAAAGTAATAGTTTAAATTAATTATTAATAGATTTAATAAAAATATATATATTTAAATTTCACTGTGTATTCTCATATGAATAATATCATGTTTGACTTATTTTTAAAATGTTTTAATTACTATTTTCTTTAATATTAGAATTGTCACCCTTCTCTTTTGAATTCCTAATTTGAAATGAAAACCATATTAGATTTATAACTCTCCCACTACTAATAATTGAAGCAATTATACTTCAAAAAATATTTTAGATTTATTTTAGATTGTTTATCTTAACAGTTATTACTTAATTTTTTGTTTTGATCATTGCCCTTTTACTTTCAAAAAAGAGCCCACCCCCACATTTGCATATTATCAGTGTACACAACGTTGTGTAGTTAAAATGGCAACAGGGAAAAGATAACACAACATGACTGAAAATATTGAGTAGCAAGTCTACCCAAGAACTCAAACTAACTCGAATGTATTTCCAGTTTTTGCATTAGTAATGATTAACAACGATTATAAAGCCACCAGCTGTCTTTCAATATCAAAGGCAAAAGAAAATTAGACTACCATCAAAAAAAATTATACGAACCGGCATTGATTTCTTTCCAATGGGTGTAGGATTTTCATGAATAAAATACATGTATATACATTTGATTAAAAACTGATTAAAGGAGGTGGCAACTAAAGCATATATCATAGAGTTCAACAGAAGAACCAAAGGCATCCAAGTGTGCTGTTGTGTTTCCCTTGCCACTTAATCCATTAAGAAATGCAAAACCCCATCCCTAAATATGCTCTATCACAAAATTCCAGATCACCCATAACAAAATATCTTGTTGGAGGTTGGTGACTGACAGCCACAATTTTTTGAAGAGCAAATTCTCTTTCTTATTCATGCTTTGCCGTGTGCTCAGATCAGGTAGGTCTAAGGAAGAAAATGATGCAGGATCTTCAATTGGAGATCGTTTGTATAGCTGATAGCGGAGACTTCTTTTGGTTACGAAGTCGGTTTGATCTTCTTACAGGTGTTACTTTCCTCTGCTCTTCACTTGCACCCTGCATTGTAGACACAAACAACTCGTTAAAATGTCTCTCTGAAACCAAATTTTGGAGAAAAACAACCAGAAAAGTATGAAATCGGATCACAATCTATAGCTCAAAATAAAACATTGCCTACATGCTGGTTTGCTTTCAAATATTTATGGAATAAATTGAGGACTGCCCAGAAGAAAATTTTCAAGAGAAGTGTAGAAATCCTAGAAATAAAAATGAAACAAGGTGTAGTGAAGAGAGGATTGAGACTGCAATAAGCACATGAACAACATCTGCACTTAAAATTGCTCATATAACACTGAAACAATCTGACATAACATATGTAGGGAAGATCGGTAGGATGGAAGAAGAGCATCCCCTGCACCTAGAGAACTATCACCGACCTTGAAACGAAGAAACTAAATTCCACTTTTACTTGAAGTGCAATGGTAACTGATAAGTAAGAAAATGCCTTGTAAAGGTTGGAATGTTCGAAACAAAAACATTGGGTAGAAAAAATAAAGGAAACACTCATTGGGTTCATATGGATTCTCAACAGTAAGTTTGATGTTGGGATTAAAAGTAGAATACCTCTTTCATCAGAGTTGTGAAGCTCCCGTAAGATGAAGAATCATCCATGGACGTCTCTTGAGTAGCCATAATTCCTTGCTCTATTTCCGAGTATGTGTTGTTTCTCCTCCTAACCTTCCTCTCTGGGGTGTGAAATGATTTCTCTTGGGCACTAGATAAAAGCCAGGTATTGAGCTTTAATTCTGAAGTGTTTACCACCTTTGACGGCAAATACTCGTTAAGAAGTTCCACCCTGGGCACATAAGAATCCCTTGGCTCGAAGTTATTTTTGCAGGGCACTGTCATCTGCATTGAAGAAAAGTGATTTCTTTGAGGGTATAGTATCTCCCTTCTTGGTATGGAATGACCATCTTCTGTAGGACCATTTTTCTTTGCTACAATTTTCTGATCGTGTTCTTGGGCTCTCTTAGGACTTGGACATTTGGCGTTCTTTCTATACACGCTAACCAAATATGTAGCAAGCATCACAACTGCAAAAATAGATGCACCTATAGTTCCAAACAGCAAGATATATTTCACTGAGTTTGTTGGAGTACTAGAAGCTCCGAAATCGGAATCAACTAATACGTCTGATTCCCCCTCCCTACTACTTATCTCCACTAGAGACGTGACAGATTCATTACGTCTGAATTCAAATTCATTTTGGCTCTCAAAATTTAGTGTCTTGGACTGACTGGCCATTGCAGAAATATAGTGATCATCTCCATCAAATGATGTGCCCAATTCCTCCGGATCTTGAACAAAAAGGCTCTCAAAAGGCACTGCCTCTGTGTTAGCTTCAAAACTCTGTATTTCACTGTTAGTTTCTGTTTCGGGTGAGGAGAAAACAAAGTCATATGAACCACTATTTCCAAAATGAGATTCAGATTCATGAGACATATCTGCACCGAAGTCCATAATTGATACCAATTCAAGAATACTATCCTCAGAACCATCAGCAATTTTTTCTGCATCTACTGGTAAGTTTTCTGTATCAGGTACATTGTCTAGAATGACAGATTCAAGAAATTGTGCATTCTCTGCATCAGCTGAGACTTCCATCACCTGCTGGTACTCAGCAGGAAGTTTTTGTTCTTCACTATATATTATATCAAATCCTTCCGTTCCAGCATCAATTTCTTCTGGCCATGAGAAGCTGATCTCATATGAGCTTGGCACCTCGGTATGCTCATGCAATGGAGAAAATAAACCATCAAATATATCTGCATCCTCTTGGCCTTTGGTTTCAGAGGATAAAGCCAAAGGCTCATAATTGTGATCTGCCTCTTCGTGACCGTATTCTACCCCACCGCCATCCTGAAATTGGTCATGGAAGTAATCAGCTTCATGACCATAATGTGCCCCATTACTCTGCATACATTCACTTAATCCAGAAGGGGGTATGGGCAAAAAAGTTTTACCAAGGCTGACATGGCTATAGGATGGGTTTTCATCATGCAGTTCCAATATAGAAACTGAATCCTCAACAAGTGAAGGTTCATTTGGACTATACCGCATGGGATCGAACTCTGCATCATGACCATACTCTGCCCCATCACTGTGCACAAATTGACTTGACCCAAAAGGGAGTATCGGCGAAAAACTCTTTTCAGGGACTTCTGGATTTTCATCATGCGATTCCATTGCAGAACCTGAATCCTTGGCATCTGAAGGTTCAGTGAAACTACCAGGCATGGAAATGAAATCCGAGACAGAAGGCCCTGGCAACTTTTCAGTACCAACTCCAAGCTTCTTAAAATTCTCCAAACAAAATTCCTTCGCAGATAGCCAAAAACCATTTGTTCTCATCCTAAGCCCAGACTGCCCATGTTTCTGCAGTGCTTGCAAATTGACATCACAATATATTGGTGGGCTCCAAAGACCCTCAGCACCTCTTAAAACCTTCATTGTAGGACCGTGTAACTTGCTAGACTGCCATGAAGTAGCCAAGGGATTGCCGTGCAATGCAGAGGGAAGAAGTGCTGGACTACCAGATGCTAGAATGGCCACCAATGCAGAAACCACTGCAAAGATCAGTACCAAGCAGTTTTTCGCAAAATGAACCCATTTGGGAGCTTCTTCCATTTCATCATCATCACTACTTTCTTCAACCTCTACAACAGAGCCTGACTTAGGCTTAAACATGGAAGTATTCGACATGAGCACAGCTTCTGCAACTCTGTCTGCTTCAGTAAAGATAGAGCTACAGGCAATTGTTTCTTCTTCAGGTACTTCATCCTTTCCCTGCTGTCTATCTTTGCAATCCTGATCTGTAACTTGACATGTTTCATCTCCACAAAAGTGTTTATCCTCTCCAAAGCCTTCTTTACCTTCACATCCAATCCCTGTTGATATGTCAACCGAAGCCATTTGCTTCTCCAAAGACTGCATTTCACTCCCTTGTTGAGGCTCATTATCCAGAAAATCCTCAACACTAGGCATGTTCTCTGTAGATTTATCCTCAAAGTGAAGGCCATTGACTCCAACGCCCTCATATTGTGAAACGCCTTCATCCAAGCATCCAATCTCCTCTATTTGGTCTCCGTCAATTTCTAGATGGAATTTCTCAAGGCTCTCACCATTCAGAAATAAATCAAGATTTCTGTCAGGGCGGTAGCGCAGAAACTGCGGCCTCGGAGACAAGTAGTTTTTCTTAGGATCATAAGGTGGCAGCCCACTCTGTTTTCTCTGCTCAAAAATCTCTATAACATCACATGAAGGCACATGTGCAGGAATACCCATATGCATTAAATCTGAATGAAGAGAAAGATAAGGGGAAGAATGTAGACTAACCTCAGATAAAATAGCATTAGCAGAATTTTCCGGTCTGCGCTGGGGCGTGCACTCTTCCAGGAACTTCTTAACTTTTCTCTGCAGTTCCTCCAAAGTTGGCGGCTCCGGCGTTCTTTCTACCTCCATGGCATCTTCTCTCCTGCTAATCTCTTGATTCTTGGCTACAGCAAAGGGTTCTGTAATAAGAGAGGAAGCCGCGGCTGGCAAATGGGGGATTATAGGTGTTTTGTCCCATGTGTGTTTCCATGACGAAGTATCCTGCCTATCTGAGGGTACCCTTTTAGCCTTAGAAGAAGCCGAGAACGTAGGGGAGGCGTAGCTTTTCTTCATTGCTTTCTTCAATGAGGAGGATCGATCTTCAGATCTGCTAGCTTCAGAACAGTCGTTGGTATTGGTGTTCTCCTTGAGATTATGGATCCTTGAGAGGCTTGGAGAATTGGGCTTCTTTGGAGATTGAAACTTGGGCCGACATGGAAACGCCATGACTAGTGCTAAAGCTTGATATCTCGGCGAACTTGGGACCCTTATTGTTTTCTTGTGGAGAACTTGAACACTATGAGAGGATTTGCAGCAGAGCAGATTCTGAGTCTCAGAAGTGGAGGGATAGATGTTTGAATCAGAAAGAGAACACAGAAGATGAAGAGATTGCTTAGGACACGAGGGAAAGAAATAAAAGCGAGGTAGAGAAACACGGTTTGAAGTCAAGTTTTCAATCTCCGAACGTTATAACGTATTTTCAACTACCGACTTGAATTTTTGACCGTTGGAATTATAAATTTGGAAACGCCCGGTTTACCAGCCAAAAAGTCGGCGTATCGATGGCGGAGTGGGTATTTTTTTTTGTATTAGGGTAAAGATTTTACGGATTTTACGGAATGAAGATTTTTTTCAAGGATATTTGTCTGAAATTCGGTAAGAAATTGTTGAATTCGTAGATTTAAGTGATTATTTCTGTAAAATTTGAGTGTCTTAGGAATCCATTTCTGCATTCAGAAATGAATGCTGAACAACAAAAAAATTTGATTCTTATAAATTTATATCGCCTGAAAAAAACCATTTCGTAGAACAATTAACCAACATCTTTATTTTTGGTTCATTCCCTTCAAAAACTCCAAGTACAAGGAATATGTAATTTTATAGCAGGATTTTGGATAAAACTCAAAAAACACTTCACTTACTTCGAATATGTAATTTCAACCAATAATATTTACAATTTTCTAAATTTTTAACTTGATTTTGGACAAAACTCAAATAAAAACTTAGAACATTTAGACTACATTATTTAAACCTTCTAAAACGTTGTATTTATGAGTGTTTATTTTGAAGGGAGTGAATTAGGATAGTGTACAAATTTAATTTAGTTTTTTTCATTAAATCAAATTTAATTTAGTTATTTTTCATTAAATAAAATTCCAAAAATAAAATTTTATGGTTAAAGTTATTATCAATAAGGGTGTTGTCTAAGCATTCAATGTTTTGAACTTTTTCATCACAGATCTTGGTGAAACCACCATTTTTTGTTGTTTAAATTACATTTTTTTTATGCATAATGGATTCAGCACCCTAAAAAACCCTCAAGATACTCGAATTATACCCACTCTATAAAATTTTAAAAATTTCCCATGAGAAGCATTGAGTTTATGGTAAACAATAAACACCTAGCAACACAACAATTAATATTGCATATGTTGGATATATTGTTGGATCTAAAGTTACATACTAAGATATATATCGTTGGATGTGAAGTTACATCATTAATTACTTTGTTGCGGAGTACGTGTTGTTTACCTAAGTATATCCACCCTAAATATATACAGTTTGAGTGGGCCTAATGGTTAAGAACATGTGTTTCCTCCTAAGAAATCATAAGTTCAAATCTAGAGGAGGGTAGGGCAAGTATACCTCCATAGACTTTATCAGTGAAATCGTTGTGCGGAATAATGAAAAAAAAATTGGAGGATCTTTTAGCATGCTAGGAATACTCAATGACATTATGGATAAAAAGGGTCGCATTCTAAACTTGTTACGAATTGCCTTTTTTTGGCCAATCAAAATAACAAGAAGGGAAACCGACATGTTTTCCTCAAAATCCAACAAGAATCATTTTAGATGGATGGAATTATGGATATCAAAGGTTAACAATGTGCCATCTAGTGGCAATAGGGGTATTATAGGGTGTTGAATCCATTTTTACATTAAAAACCATAGTTTAATCAATTCAAAATTTCAATTTTAGATTGATCGAATTACAACTATCAGAGGTTAACTTTGCGCCAACCATTGGCAGTAGGGGTATTCAAGGGTGTTGAATCCATTTTTACATTAAAAATCATAGTTTCATCAAATTCAAAATTTCATTTTTTTAAACCAAAATTGAGAAAATTTGTATTATAAAAGTTGTAGCTAGGATAAACATATTGTTGTTGTCCAAAGTTTCCAAGCATAATAAGCAACTCCTCATGTGCAAAAAACAAAGTTTACAAATGTTGAGAGTGAAAACATTCCAGTACTTCTTACAACGACATATTATGAAAAAACATATAATATTCTACTTGCTTTTGAAAACATTAATACTTAGTGAAAGACATGGTTGTTGTTGGCTTCTTCCAATCCAAAATTGGAAGGAAGAGAGTCTCTCATTATGAGATCCATATCCTTTATCAACTAGTTAAATGTGTCTTCTTCTTTGAGTTCCCCTTATCAAAATTTATTGGCATCATGTAATTAGAAGCAATGGATTGTGTTCCTTTTCTAAAATTAATAACCATCTTTCTTAGCATATTGCATTCAACTTTTGGGGTGGCTATTTGTTGTTTTTGTTGAACAAGAGTACTCATAATTGTGGAAATTTGGGAGGTGCATTTATGCTCATTTTCATGAACCTTTGAGGTGACCGAGAAGAGAGAAGTTCCATTGCATTATATAGATTCTTCATGCATTCATAGAATTTTTTGAATTTCTTGTGCTTCCTTGTAATCCATAGAGTGATTTGTTATCGAGTGGCTTATAGCCCACTCGCTTCACCAACACGGATACCTATGCAGAATTTGATTTCTTTTCTCTAACTCGGTTCTTTCCCTGAGTTGTGCATATGGATCTTGACCTCCTAGAGGCTACCAAGCCTCAGTCCTCTTCCTTGCACTCATCAATTAACTATCAATGACAATAACAATTCAAGCCAATAGACATCTAAGATCTGCACATGTTATCATTGTCACATATCACTTATTATATTCTACACTCACTATGCCACTTAGGTCGTTGAGTTGGTTACAGAGCTCAATGCATTTCTCAGTGCAACTACCTTCTGGTTACTGCATTGATTAGCTAACACATTCCTTAGCCTGTATAATGAGTATTGATGGCATATTGATGTGCCTTAGTATCTCACTCACCCATTAATGAGACCCTTAGAATTATGGAAGCAATTCTACACATGCTTGAGCAAGAAGATAATCCATGTAGCAATTAAAACTCTTTTAATTAATGAAGACACCTAGGAGCCTCCACACACCAATGGATTACGCCTTCATTCACCTCCTTCAATGAAGCCATGACAATTATGTTCCAGATGATAACTCGCATGCACATAAGTATCATAATAGTATGTGGCATTGGATTTCACATCATAGTTGTGTCAGGGCAAGAGAATATGCACTAGTTTTCTCCGAGGACGCTCAAAACAAGTGGACACCTCTGGACCACCAACCAATGAAACAAACGAGAAGGGGTTTCGCTAACCCAAGGTAGATTCCCCTTGGAGCGCCTTGGTACTAGATTTACATCATGGGAGATTGAGGTGTTACACCATGAGCTAGAAACTCATAGAATTAGGGTTAGGGTTGGTTTTCAAAAAACAAGTTAAGCGCCCATAGAGTTGAAAATGACTCAGCAATCAATTGGAATCCTCCCAATAACAATGTGTGGCAGCACATAAATGACTAAGTGGATTGTTTTCCCAAGGCAATGAATGAATTCATGGGTATACTCCCCTTGTGCTAGTGTTCCCACATTACATTTGGACAACAAAAGAACGTGAGGCAACAGAGGGATGGGTTATACACGCCCAAAGGAAGATAGAGCATCTCAAATAAAAATAAAAAACTCCATTTAGTAAGTTATCACCAACGATGATGGAAGGAGGGCCATGGATTTCCCTTTTCTAGGTCGCTCAATGGTGTAGATCAAGCGATGGTTGGAAATTATAGCCACCACCAACAATGTGGGGCTCTCCTTGAGCTATGGTAAGCGCTCAAACAAGGTTAAGAAACAAATAACAATGTGTGGGCTGTCCTTGAGCTATGGTGAGCGCTTCAGACAAGGTTAAGCAGCAAATAACAATGTGTGGGCTCTCCTTGAGCTATGGTGATCGCTTCAAACAAGGCTAACATCTTACAAGATGAGTTGTGGGCATTTTACAGTGAGAGAACAATCCCAATAGTTTCATGGACACCCAGAGGCATGGGTAAGATCATGGCTAGGCTAGATAGTAATAATACAAAGGTTGGAACGTCTAGGAGCAAAGGCAAGATTCTTAGAACACCTAGCAGTGAATATTACTAGTTGTCATGCGTAATCACTATTCTCAAGGTACTCTCACACACCATAATAAAACAATATGCAACCAGTCACTCTACATCCCCTCACTAAGATACAGAGAAGTCATTTAAAAATGTAACCAACAAGTTACAATGAAATATAATATTGAATTTAAGCACAACACACAGTAATAAAATAACTCAATGAGACATGATTTTTACCCTAGAATCCAAATGGGAAAACCAATCGAATGGTGCTCAATATTCTTCTTTTTGCAAGTTTGCAAGTTTTTACAATGCTCTCCTCCTCCTTGGCAAAAAATCCCTTTGAGAATGAGAGAGAGTAAAGAAATAGGGAGATCTAGGGGGTAAGGGAAGGCCAATATCCATGGATCTTCACTTTACGTTCCTTAGCTTTCTCTCTCATATCTTTTTCCTTTTCCTTTTTATTATTTTTCTTTAACTTTTCTTTTACATGCTTATTTGGCTTATTCTACATAAACTTGCATTGTTTTACACTTTTTTTACGTGGATTACATAATACATTATGATTGTGAATCTATGTTGCAGGTATTGAATCTTATCCACTTGTTAGTTCAGATCCATTTTGGATCACACCTCCCCATTGAGAGGATTTTTGGTCTCCAAAATCCTAAGGAAACCAATCTGGATCAGTGTTGTTTGCTTCTCTGGAAAATGGCTCTAACGATGGCTCCTGGCTATAACTCTAACTCTGGCTCTAGCTCGTGGATCTGGCTACTGGCTTAGGTCCTCAACTATGACTCTAGCTCTGGTCCTGGCTCGCTTGTTCTCGTAATGCAAAATTCTCCTCATCGACTCTCAGCTTTGAGAAATCTCCAGATCTGAACTCTAAGCCCAACACTCATTCCCATCTCCCTGCCTTCCTTGGAGATAGTCCATCTTGGCAATCATGAAGCCAAGTTGAATGTTGGTCTTCTTTTTCATTGTAATCCCAACTTGCTTCCATCACATATCAATCCTATGAAAGGAATTGTGGTCGCCTTCTTCCGCTAGGATTGGTTTCTTCCTAGCATGGAAACAATTCTCAAGTGCCTACACATGCTTGCAAGCACCCCATGGAGTTCTCAAGAAATCCTCTAAGGTCATTGACCTCCTTGCACCATTCTTCGGCACAACTCTAAGATGGGGTTCTTTTGATGCAAGACCACAAACAAGAATGAGGTTGTGGTTTCTCTCGACATCAACCTATTGTCCTTCTTGTTTGTTTTGTTGCTCTCTTATGTTGTTATTTATCCTTGGACAACTTATGTCCCTTGGATTGGAGATGCATGCATCTCTTCATCTACATGAACCTATCCTCCTACCAGTTGTCCATTCATATGACCTCCTCACCAAGGTATACATGTTGCACTCTATGTTTGTCCCAATTTGTTCTAACTGTTATGAGGGAGTCTTGGCCTTCTTTAAATTTCTTCTTGAGCAATGGTAGCAATTTGGCAGAGGGCTCCATGTGCTTCTCCATCTCTACCATCCATTGGTTAAACATCTTAACTTGCACATTCAATCTCTCATTCTCCTCTAGAAGCTCGACATTGTTGGTCCTTAAGTATTCCAACTTATCTATGCTTTCTTTTCCCGTGTTGCGGTATGTACTATTATGTTCAAAGTTTTGGAAGTTTTTTCTTCGTCAAGGATGCAACTGCTATGATACCATCTGATTTGTAATCGAGGGGATTATAGCCCACTCACTTCACCAACATGAATACTTGTGTTGAACTTGATTTCTTGTCTCTCTAACTCAGTTATGTCCCTAAGTTGTGCATATGGACCTTGGTATCCTAGAGGCTACCAAGCCTCAATCCTCTACCCTACAATCATCAATTACCTAGCAATGACAATAACAATTCAGACCAACAGACATATCATCTTTGCACATGTCATCACTGTCACGTAGAACTTATTATAACCTACGCTCACTATGTAGTCGTTGAGTTGGCTGCAGTGCTCAATGCATTTCTCGGTGCAGCTACCCTATGGTTACTGTATTGATTAGATAATTCATTCCTTAGCTTGTATAATGAGTATTGATGGCATATCAATGCGCCTTAGTATCTCACTCACCCATTAATGAGACCCTTAGAATCATGGAAGCAATTCTACACATGCTTGAGAAAGAAGATAATCCACGTAGCAATTAAAACTCTTTTAATTAATGAAGATACCCAAGCACCTCCACACACCAATGGATTACACCTTCATTTTCCTCCTTCAATGAAACCATGATGGTTATGTTCCAAATGGTAGCTCTCTTGCACAGAAGTATCAAAATAGTCAGTGGCATTGGATTTCACATCATAGTTGTGTCGGGGCAAGAGAATATGCACCAACTTTCTCTGAGGATGCTCAGAACAAGTGGACACCCTTGGACCACTAGCTAGTGATGAAAATGAGTAGGGGTTTAGCTGACCCAAGGTGGATTCCCCTTGGAGCGCCTTATTACTAGATTTACAATGTGGGATATTGAGGCGTTAAACCATGAGCTAGAAGTTCATAGAATTAGGGTTGGAGTTGGTTACCAACAAACAATTTAACCTCCCATAGAGTTGAAAAACAACTCAACAATTAATTAGAATCCACCCAGCAACAATGCATGGAAACAAAAAAATGATTGAGTGGGTAGTTTTCTCGAGATTAGGGTTAACACACTGTGTTTGGATAACAAGAGAGCAAGGAATGAATTCATGGGTATACTCCCCTCATGCTAGGGTTCCCACATTATGTTTGGATAGAAAAATAAAGTGAGGCAATGGAGGGATGGGTTATACATGCCCAGAGGAAGAGAGAGCATCTCAAAGAAAGAGAAAAAACTCCATTTAGTAAGTTATCACCAATGGCACTGGAAGGAGGGTCGTGGATTTCCCTTTTTCAAGTCGTTCAATGGTGTAGATCAAGCAACAGTTGGAAAATATAACCACCACCAACAATGCGAGGCTCTTCTTGATCTATGGTGAGTGCTTATACAAGGTTAAGCAACAAGTAACAATGTGTGGGCTCTCCTTGAGCTATGGTGAGCACTTCAAACAAGGTTAAGCAACATATAACAATGTGCGGGCTCTCCTTGAGCTATGGTGAGCGCTTCAAACAAGGATAACATCTTACAAGACAAGTTGTGGGAATTTGATAGTGAGAGAACACTCCCAGTAGTTTCATGGACACCCATAGGCATGTGTAAGATCGTGGCTAGGCTAGATAACAAGAATACAAATGTTTGGACATCCAAGAGCAAGGGCAAGATTATTAGAATTCTCAGTAGTGAATATTACTAGATGTCATGCATAATCATTGTTCTCAAGGTACTTGTTGGCCCTTGGTTATGTATTAAGGAAGAATAAAGACGAAGTACGAAGTGTGTAGAAGGTGCATAAACTGAGGAAGGGTCGAAGTGGTCAAAGAAGAAGAAAAGAAGGAACGGAGTAAGGAAAAGAAATCCATTGGAAGAGAAGATCAAGGAAGATAAAACATCAAAGAATATGGATCGTGGACAACTTAGTAAGAGGAAGAAGACACCAATGGATGCTTTGGAGCACCTCATGGAAAAGAAGGAAGGACAGGTTGGCGAATCCCTGAAAATGTGGGTCATGTGGACCTAGGGTTTTGGATCTAGGGTTTTGACACCTAGACTTTGGTCTAAGGTTGTCCGAGAGTCATGTAATGTATAAATAAAGGTCTAGAAGAGTCAAGAGGGTTGGTCTATGGTTATGGTTATTGTTTATTATTGTTGTCGTTGTTATTGGTGATAGTAATATTGAGTCTGTATTCTGGATCTTCAGCTAGGTGTGAAGATCAACCCTGTAGCTGGGTGCACAGGGAGGGAAGAGAAAGAGAGAAAGAGAGAGAGATATGCAGCTAAGTGTGCAGATAGAACTGTATGTTTTCATCTAATAATATCAAGAAACATAGTTATGTGGACGTAGCCCTAGGGAGAGGGTGAACCACGTAAATCTTGTTGTTCTTTGTGGTTGATGTTGTGTTATTTGCTATTTGTTACACTGGTATTGCATGGTTGTTTTCCTTATTAAAGATATAAGGTATAAGCTAACTTCGCAACGCTAAGTGTAAGACTGTTAATGAATCTCTGGGTTATATTGTGTTGATGTTCTGGATTCACCTTTCATTTCCTCTGGTTGTAGACACTTGTGTCCTGCAACCCTTCTATTGCTACTTCAGGTGAGACTTCATTTGCTTCGTAGGTTTTGTAGAAAGGGCCAATAGTTAGAGCTTGTTGGTGCACTGTTAGAGTTAAACCCTGGGTTTTCCCCTGTGCCAACAAATCGTTCCGTTGTTGGGACCATGATCTTTTTGAGGGAATGTCAAGGTGGTTTCCATCAAAGACAGAAATTCATAACTGGATAGAAGAACAAGAAAGGGACTTCGTCGTAGCTCAAAACAAGAACCCTAGTATTAGTACAAAATACTAGTTGGGGAGGTACATATTTACGGATGTGCACGAAATTTTCTTTACATGAGTTCATAAGGATCTATATGAGTGGTTAGCGAGACTAGCAGACACGCAGTTTGAAATCAGATCTAGACCACTTGTGGTTTGGACAACGATGTTGATCAAGAAGGTCAAGAGAGTTGATAACGCTATGTCTATAGTAGTATATCTCTGGTTTGATAGCACTATTGGAGGGTACATTATTGAGTTCACTATTGACAAAGTGGAATCATATAGTCAAGCAGAGAGGATTTCTTTAAGGGATCTAGAGGAAAGTTTCTACACTTCTTGAAGTTAAAGATTAAGATGTTATTGCACAAGAAGAATATTCTAAAGATACAATAATTAATGGATTTTAAAGCTAATGTTCAAGAACTCAAAGAGCGACAGTGACACAGAGGTTGGACACACACAGAGTGGGAAATCGTTTATATAGGTTCCTCTTGCAAACCTGTTTAAGAAGAATTACAGAGACGAGGGATTATACAGTGGAGAAGAAGTTGATCTAATAGACAAAGAATATTCAGAGTCCACAAGGGAAGAAGAAGTAGAGACTGAAGAACTTCGTTGAAAAGAACCATAAACTTTAAGTACTGCGCCTACTGTTGAAGTAATTATTATTAATCCTCCTGTTGTTTTAGCAGCATTAAGTAGCTAGAGTAACCAGAGTAATCAGAGCACTCAGAGTTCTGTTACAAGAATTTTAGTACATACTCAGTCAAGAAACCAAGGAAAGTTCATGTCAGATGAAATGAGGTTGCCTATTTTTAGAGGAGATGGATCTAAAGATCCTGACCAACACTAGTTCATATGCGAAGTTGTCTGGAGCATTAATCAAGTCATCGACGAAGCTGTTAAGAGAGATCAGTTTAGTACTACCTTGAGGGACCGGCCACTGAGCTGGTATATGAAGTTTGCTTCAGGACCTGAACAACCTAAACCGTTGAATGACATTAAGACTGCATTGAGTGCATAATTAAAGAATCCTAAGTCAGAGTCACAGTGCATTACAGAGTTGAAGGAAATCAAGCAGAAGGTGACTGTACTTGTTTGGGAGTTTGATCAGAGGTTTAAAACTCTGACAGGTCATTTGAGTTTTCAGATCCCAAACAAACAGAATAAAGAATGGTTCATCGTTGGCCTCCTACCACATATTAGAGTTCCTTTGATGCAACATAAAGTTGCTTCATAGGATAAAGCATTGGATATCTCCATGAAAATAGAAGCAACCCCTGTAGGAGAATCTATTCCATGTACGAGCCAGATCTTAAATCAATTAACTAGTTTATCTTTACAAGTTGAAGATATGAAAAAGGACAAAGGAAAGGAGAAAAGAGAAGATCTATGGTGTATCAGATGTAAAGCAAAGGGCCATGACAAAGAGCATTGTCCTTTATTTAATGAATACTTGGCCTCTAGAGTGTCTAACCCTTTGAAGTAGGCTACTCTACCATGGTGTGAGGTATGTAGAAATAGACATCACCCTGGTGAATGTTATTACATGCATAAATATGTCTAGACACCTACCAATATTTATTGCACATTCTATAAATTTGTGGGGCATGATGAGAAGGAATGTAGGGCTTATGATCTCATGCATGAAAGGTCAAGGGATACATATAGAATTCAAGGAGAAATGCAGCCAAAAGGAAATTATGTGCAGTTCCATTCCCTAGAAAGAGGAAACTTCAACCCTCGTGATGGATTCATAAGAAGAGGACGAGGAGGAGGAATGGGTCAAGGTCGAGGTCAGATCATTTGCTATAACTACACCTAGCCAAGACATTTGGAAAGGGATTGTCAGAACCCTTGTACTACTTTTAGCTACTGTAATTCATTTGATCGTGTCATTGAAGATTGTCCAGTATTTCTAGCAAAACTTTAGGAAAGACGAGGAGGAAACCAACAAGTACAACCAATATCCGTTGAACCTCGCGGTGAGGATCCTCGAGTCGTTGTTATTACTAGAGGATGTGTTGTTATAGGAGAAGACAGGGTGACTCCAGGAAAGACTATAGATGGATCAGGGATCTGAAAAGCTGTAGAGAAGACACAATTGTTTGATCCAAGAAAGGAAACACACACCTTTGAAGAAGCAAGAAGAGAATTTGAGAACAAGTTTCTTCATCTAGAGCACAACCAAAAGTAAGGGAATGTGGAATGCCTCCATCATTTGATCAGTCTGCCTTAGCTAGATAAGGAAAAGAGGTAAGCAAGCTTATGGACTTCTTGTATACTTGCATCAATTTGATTAAAGATGAAAAAATTGTGCAGGAACTACAACACTTAATAAGACAATATGAAGTTGGGATAATAGATCCTTTGTTAAGTAGAGTTGTGAATCAAGTATCTAGGAAAAGAAGGACAAGAAAGGAAATACACCTTAATGCTCATATTGGAGACTACGACATAGACTATGTGGTCCTCGACTTGGGATCATAAGTAAATGTTATGACGAAGCAGACTTGGGAATTGATGGGAAAACCTAAGTTTATTTACTCCCCTATTAGGCTCAGGATGGTTAATCAGCAGGCGGTGAGCCCCTTTGGAAGACTAGAGCATGTCCCTGTGTACATCGACGAAGTGAGGACATTTGCAAATTTCGAAGTGATTGAGATTGTTGATGATAGCTGCCCCTACCCATCATTGTTAGGAATTGATTAGGATTTCAACAATTCAACTGTTATTGACCTAAAAAAGAGAAGAATGACATTCGAAGGTGATGGTCTTAAGTTCATTGCACCTCTTGATCCTGATGAAGGTTGCAGATACACAAAACCGATAAGAGAAGAAGACCGCGCCTATGAGCTAGAAAATATCTATAAACTAACAACATGACAACATGATTATATCAATCCTACAACAAATGGAAATCTAAGTTGGCGAAGTGAAAGTGCATGTTCATCAGATTCGGAGGAAGCATTGGAAAATTGACAGAACATAATGTATGAAGTCTCTATGCGAAGGTGTGTCAGATTGACCAGAGCAGTTCGTTGGGTTGGCATAGAAGTAAGTAATCTTCCTACATTTGATGGCTTGAATCATTTAGAGACATTTCTAGTTGAATTTGAAGGAATTGTACCAGTACAATAGAGGTTGTTAGCACTAGATGAAGCCTTGAAAGCAACGCCAACTAGATGGTGGGGAACACATAATCAGAACATCGCAGAGTGGGTACAATGTCATACCTTGATGACAGTGCGCTTTTCAGACCAAGTTGAAGGTTGTGAAGTTCGATACACAGGTCATAGTTGTCCCAAGATCCATGTGCAAAGTTGTGAGGAAGCCTTGAGACACATTCCTAAAGAACAATGGGTACATAAGTTCATTAACACTTTGGATACTACACCTATAAACTAGTATCTTCAAGCAGAATCACGCCTCGTCACTACAGATTGGTATGGAATGACCCAGAACTTTATAACTACATTCCTATTTGAAGGTCAGTACTCTACAATAGATCAGGCTTTACAAATTGTAATACAAAAGGTCTTTGAAGAGGCACCTAACCTCCCTTTTGCACAAGATGAAGATGAATAGACTGAACCTCTTCAAAAGTTACAGGGTTGTTATAATATTAATGTTGATGATGGTGATGACCCTAGGGATGTAAACATTGTAGAAACAGAACGTCAGAGAGACATAGAAGGACCAGGGATCGAATTACCTTTTATTAGACAACCTATTAAAATTAAGAAGGTTAATATTGGAACAAAGCAAGCACCTAAGTTGGAAAATGTTGGAGACTATTGGGACAATGCTACTATTGATAAGATTATAGAACTACTGCATGATTATCAGGACTTGTTTCCAACCAAGTTCAGAGACATAAAGGGAATAAAAGGACCCATGGGAGAAATGAAGATTCCTTTGAAACCAGATGTAAGGCCAGTCAAGAAAAGACCTTACAGACTGAATCCCAAGTACAAGCATAAAGTTAAGATTGAATTAGATAGAATGTTGGAAGTAGGAATCATAGAACCAGTTGAATAATCTGAATGGATCAGCCCTATGGTGGTCCAAGATAAAAAGTCAGGAGAAATTAGAATATGTGTAGATCTAAGGAAACTGAATGATGCATGTTTACATGATCCATTTCCTACACCTTTTACTGATGAGGTCTTAGATAATGTAGGAGGACAAGAAGTCTATTCATTTAGAGATGGATTTCCAGGCTATCACCAGATCTGAATTGCTAAGGAGGATAGGCATAAGACCACATTTGCAACATAATGGGGTTCTTATCAGTACACTCTGATGCCTTTTGGGTTAAAGAATGCACCAACAATCTTTTCCAGGGTGATGGTTGAAGCATTTAAGGAGTTTTTACACAAGTTTTTAGAGGCATACTTTGATGATTGGACCATTTTTAGCCTACTAAAAAATCATATTGAATGCTTGAGATTAATGTTAGATAAGTGCAGGCAATGTCAGATTACCCTGAATCTGAAAAAGTGTATCTTCTTTTCACCTTTTGGAGTGTTGTTATGACACATTGTATGTAAGCAGGGGTTGTTGGTAGATCCTTCCAAGATCGCTATCATTGTTGATCTACTTCCTCCTACTCCAGTTAGACAGCTGCACACTGTATTAGGACACACTGGATACTACAACAATTTCATTAAGGGCTACACATAGATAACAACACCTATGGACAAGCTATTAAAGAAAGATAGTAAGTTTCAATGGACAGAGGAATGTCAACAGAGCTTCAACACACTAAAGCAGAAAATGGTCATTGCGCCTATTTTGATTTTCCCAGATTGGAGTAAGGAATTCAATGTTCATGTCAATGCTTCATCCATTGCATTAGGAGCAGTTTTAGAACAACTAGGTGCATGAGATATTGACCACCCTATAGCCTTTGCAAGCATGAATCTTTCTACATCTGAAATAATTTATACTACCACTGAAAGAGAAGGCTTAGCTACGGTATACGTGCTTCAGAAGTTTAGACACTACTTGTTGGGAGGAAATTTTAAGATGTTTACGGATCATTCTGCATTGAAGTACTTAGTCAACAAGCCATTGTTGGGGGGAATAATATGTAGATGGCTATTATTATTCCAGGAATATGATTTTGAGATTGTGGTCAAGCCAGGGAGAATGAAAAAGGGACCTGGCCACTTATCCAGGTTAGAACATGGAGAAGAACCTACCAGTTTGGAAGATACACTACCAGATGCATAGTTGCTTGCCATCAGGAAAGTCGATGATCACTTCGCCAAGATAGTCCAGTTCCTGTACACAAGAATGACACCTTGCGAATAGAGAATTATTCAGAAAAAATAGTTGGTAGTCCGCGCTACAGATTTTCAACTTATAGTTGGACAGTTATATAAGATGGGACCAGATGAGATCTTGAGGAGATGCGGCATGGAGGCAGAAAGACCATTGATTTTAGCAGAAGCACATGAAGGCATCAGAGGAGAACATTATGCAGGGAAAGCAACAATGCAAAAAGTTCTCAGAGCTGGCCTCTGGTGGCCCACTTTACATAAGGATGCTAAGGAATACTACAAAGCCTGTGATGTATGCCAAATGATAGGGAAGTCTTCTAGAAGGGATGAAATGCCTTTAGCACCTTATCTAACTTTACATGCCTTTTAGAATTGGGCTATTGACTTTGTGGGACCTATCAACCCACCAGGAAGGTGCACAGGAGATTGATACATCATCACTGCTACAAAGTATTTGACCAGATGGGAAAAAGAAAGAGAAATTAAAGACTGTAGTGCAACTACAACTACATGATTCATATTTGATGATATCATAATCAGATTTGGATGCCCGAAGATCCTTATGAGTGATCAAGGTACACACTTCATTAACAAAACCATTGAATCCTTGAGTCAAGAGTTTGAAGTTCACCATTAGAAGAGCACACCATACCACCCATAGGCGAATGGTATAGTTGAAGCTTTCAATAAGATCTCAGAGACAACAGTTACTAATATTTTCAGTGTTAACAAAGATGATTGGGATTTAATAATTCCAGCAGTGTTATGGGCTTATCAAACTACTTGCAAAAAGTTAAAAACACAAACTCCCTTTAAGTTAGTTTATGGCCTGGAAGCAGTGGTACCTATGGAATATTTGGTTCCCAACTTAAGAATTGCAACATTTACAGGTATGGATGACACAGATGTTGTTCAAGAAAGGCTTGCACAATTGATGGAACTAGAGGAAGATAGGTTTATTACATGATGTCATCAACAGGTACAAAAAGAATGAGAAAAGGCTTACCATGACAGACATATCAAGAGGAAAGCATTCAAGAAAGGCGATTTGGTACTCTTATATGACAACAATTTCATGAATCATCCAATGAAGTTTAGGACACATTGGCTTGGCCCATTCGAATTTTCCCATGTTACAGAAGGAGGAGTTGTGCAGTTGAAGACACTTAATGGAGAATGGAAGGATGGTTTAGTAAATGGGAGCCGATTGAAGCTGTATAATGACAACCAACTGCCTCGCAGCTCTCAGTGAAAGAAAAGGAAGGAGGGTCTAGGTACCAAGTGTAGTTTAAATTGGGTACCAAACATAGAAAAGATAGTCTGCACACGATAGGGAGGGACAAAGCAGAAAGCACAGGCTTCTCCACATAGTCTATAGTTGAAGTAAAGTAGAAGGTTCAATCTTGCAGTAATTCAGGATGAGTCACATGTGAGTTTTGGGGGCCTTTTAGCCCTTGTTTATGTATTAAGGAATAATAAAGATGAAGTACGAAGTGCGCGGAAGGCACATAAACCGAGGAAGGGTCGAAGTGGTTAAAAAAGAAGAAAAGAAGGAACGAAGTAAGGAAAAGCAAGTTGTTGGAAGAGAAGATCAAGGAAGATAAAGCATCAAAGAATATGTATCGTGGAAAACTCAGTAAGAAGAAGACACCAATGGATTCTTTGGAGCACCTCACGGAAAAGAAGGAAGGACAGATTGGTGAAGCCCTTAAAACGCGAGTCATGTGGACCTAGAGTTTTGGATCTAGGGTTTTGACACCTAGACTTCGGTCTAAGGTTGTCTAAGAGTCATGTAATGTATAAATAAAGGTCTAGAAGAGTCAAGAGGATTGGTCTATGGTTATGGTTATTATTGATTATCATTGTCGTTGTTATTGGTGATAGCAATATTGAGTATGTATTCTGGATCTTCAGTTGGGTGCGAATATCAACCCTCCAGCTGGGTGCGCAGAGAGGGAAGAGAAAGAGAGAAAGAGAGAGAGATCTGCAGCTAAGTGCACATATAGAATTGTATTTTTTCATCTAATAATATCAAGAAACACAGTTTTGTGGACGTGGCCCTAGGGAGAGGGTGAACCACGTAAATCTTGTTGTTCTTTGTGGTTGATGTTGTGTTATTTGCTATATGCTATATTGTTATTGCATGGTTGTTTTCCTTATTAAATATAGAAGGTATAAGCTAACTTCGTGAAGCTAAGTGTAATATTGTTAAGGAATCTCTGGGTTATATTGCATTGTTGTTTTGGATTCACTTTGCATTTCCTCTGGTTGTAGACACCTATGTCCTGCAACCCCCCTATTGCTACTTTGGGTGAGACTTCATCTGCTTCACAAGTGTTTCCAAAAGGGCCAGTAGTTAGGGATTGTTGGTGCATTGTTAGATTTGAACCTTGGGTCTTCCCCTGTGCCAATAGTACTCTCACACACCGTAATAAAATAAGATGTAACCAGTCACTCTATATCTCCTCACTAAGATACAAAGAAGTCATTTAAAAATGTAACCATCAAGCTACAATGAAATATAATGGTGAATTTAACCACAACACACAGTAATACAATAACTCAATGAGACATGATTTTTACCATGGAATCCAAATGGGAAAACCAATCAAATGGTGCTCAATATTCTTCTTTTTCCAAGTTCACAAGTTTTTACAATGCTCTCCTCCTCGACCAAAAATCCCTTTGAGAATGAGCAAGAGTGAAGAAATAGGGAGAGAAAGGGGGTAATGGGAGGCCAACAATCATGGCTCTTCACTTCGTGTTTCTTATCCTCCTCTCTCCTATATGTTTCCTTGTCATTTTATTATTTTTCTTTAACTTTTCTTTTACATGCTTATTTGGCTTATTCCACGTAAACTTGCATTGTTTTACATTTTTTACATGGATTACATAATACATTCTGATTTTAAATCTATGTTGCAAGTATTGAGTCTTATACAATATTTATTCGGTATCCATTTTGGATCACAAAATCTGATCTAGGTGGATAGTGGTGGCCACCCACCTTTTTCACTAATTTAGAATGGTTCCACATCTTAGCAGTTTTTCTAAAGTTTTCCAAGGTTGTTTTGAGGCACTAAAAATGTTTTTTTGGAATGATAGTGCCTAGAATATTGTGAAAGGAAAATTCTAGGCTATTCAGAATGTGTACTTATCAACTAGACCTTTCCAATGGGCGACAAAGTTCCTCAAATGGAGATCGTATGAAAAATTTACGCCCCTCAGAAGTTGATGTATCAACTAACCACATCGGGGCCCACAAACATTTTGGTGTTTCATCTTTTGGGGTTAGGGTTTTCTCATTGATGATTTATGTTAAAAGTCCTTTTTGACCTCTTTGTAATCAGCTTCTTGTGAATGAGCGTAGTCAACACATCTCTCACTTCAGAGATAAACTACCAAAATTCTAGATAGCTTGTGTGCTTTGCATTTTACAGTCTTTTGTATTCCAGACAGTCATTAATAAAATATGAATTTAATTGTATTATTGTGTTTCTTGCAATATCTATGTTTAGTTCCTTGTTATATTTATGCCTTCATGTCATTCTCAATATAATCTAGATCAATGGTATCAGAGAAATATGCTCTTTGTTGTTTCTTTGTGCATGTCCTTGACAAGGACGGGTTATCAAGCATTTTGTATCGAACTGGTTAATCTTGGGGAAGAACACTCTCGCTAGCCAAAGAAACCTCACATGGAAAAAGAAAAGAGAGACGACTGAGCAAGAGATCCTATCAAAATATTTCTCAAGGAATCCCTCGTGTGATAAAGGGACAAGATGATGGATAATTTCACCCAAATCCTTCGACGGTTTCCAACAACAACGGAGGCACCTTCAACCATCAGTCACTTTGGAGGTGCAATGCCCTTCAAGTTACAAGTTAAATTTGATATTCCTTTATTTGAAGGATAGATAGATGCTAACACTTTATAAAATTGGTTAATTCTACTAGAGGGTTATTTCTCTGTCCAAAATTTTTCCACCAGTGAAAAAATCATCTTTGCGCTCCTTAAATCCCTTCCCCATCTCATAGATTGGTGAGAGACTTACTATGAGAAACATGTTGAAGATGAGTGTGTAAGTTTTGGTCCAAGACCCACTTGGGTGGATTTTGTTGATGCCCTCAAGGAGTAATACTACCCCATTGGAAAATATAATGACCAATACACGAGATGGACAACTATGTATCAGGAGAGAGACTAGACAATGTCGAAGTACACCTACATCTTCCATACCTTGCACACAAATCTAGGTATTAAATACCCTTAGTGATGCCTGGTCTTAAAACACCACAGTTTCCTACATAGGTACATCCATATATATATGGATTTCCTAGACATATCCTCAGTAGGAGCCACTTACCGATATGTTGTCAAGATTGAGCAAAAGTTCAAGCAAAAGAATAAGAAGGATTTCAGTTCTGTAAAACCTTCGTAGTATAAGTACGATAAAGGTGTCCCTAACTCAAGGACAAAGCAAGGATGGCCAACCCTAGGAAAACAAGTCCAAGCCACAAGCAAATAAGGGTAAAAGGAACTCAAAGAAGGACATTGGAAAGTGGTGCAAGTTCCACAAAATCCCTTGGAAAAACACTAATGAATTTCGCTCCAAGTAGTCATTGTTGGATAAGACAAAATCCTTCGAGTTAGATGCCAACTCAGACTCTTATTCAAAACTAAATAAGGGAAAATAGATCATTGATACAGAACCCAGTGTCACCATTGCTACCACAAAAGTCCAACAAGAGTGTTATACAATTATTTCCACCTAATCACCTGATGGGAATCATCTAGGGGTTAGCAGTCTAAAACACTAAATCATACCACTTTTCTCATGAGTTTGCAGTACCTTTTTTCTTGGTCGTTGGTTTCCCCTTTATAGCCTATTACCATAAAGTATTGGTCGCTCCTTGTCCTCTTGCAAAGGGAGACCGGTTGCTCCCTGCAAGAATGCAGGGCGTGACTAGGTCTGTTACTCCTTATTTAGGATTGGTTTCATGAGATGATATTAAACCTCGGATTCTTCATGGTTCAACCTTAAGAATCTTTTCATCTTGGGCATAGAGATATTATCCAACTATCTTATCTTATCTTTACTATCCTATAAATAATGAGGGTCTCTAATGGGAAAAGGGGAGGAAAAAAGAAAGCAACCTTATACTGGTGGTTTGATTACAAAGCTTAGGCAAGGAACTTGGGAAAGGACCGCATCAACTTCTTGATTGTTATTTGTAATCCATTTGTTTTATTAATAGAAGATGTACAAGTTGTTTCCCTCTACTTGGATGTATATGTAATTGTTATATTTCCTTGTGGAGAATTAATGTTTTCATGTGTTATGATACATGATTAGATCTATCATTAATTTATACATGATCAGTTTGATCTTGTGAAAGGTTTATGTGTCTCTATGTGTGCAAATATAAGTTAGTAAGAGCAAAGGACATCTTCGTGAAAGCTAGTAGCTATGGAGTGTGCAAGGGAAACCATCAGATCACTGAGTAAGCCTTTCATTCTACCAACTTGTAGATTATGTTTGTGTATCAAGTAGATCTAGGAAAATCTACCATTTACATCTCTATTTTGTCTTAGGTCTATGAAGAGCCTAAGGGATTTATCTCCTGCAGGGTTCATTTACCCTACAAAAGACTAGCGACTCCACTAGGGAAGCTATTATTTTTTAGTCAGTTTCTTCTACAACTTTTAAATTCATATTCTCAATATCTTTGCTTGTTGTAAGCCTCATTCTTTGTTCTTGATCTATTAGCAAGTCTTTTCCATGGCTATTTGAAAAATTTCAGTCTCACATCTAATAGATCTGCTTCATATCTATTAGTTTCCGCACTTGCATGATCATGATCATGGTTTATCCATGCCCATAGAGTGACCAAAACCTTATGGTCGCCATCTGATCCATTGTAGGAAGAGACCCTACCCTTCTAGTCACATATTTCTCCATTGTAGGGAGAAACCACCCTAAAAATTACACTACCAAGAGCGACTAGTACCTTGTGGTCACCCTCTATCCCTCTACAAGGAGTGACCAATGCTTGGTGGTCACCCTATGGTCATTAACAGGGAGCGACCAGGCTCTAAAATCCATTTTTGTAAGGGGCGTCCTTCAAACAAAGCCCATATCTGTGTCTATCCTTTCTTCCACCCCTCCAGATCTCTCTCAGATCTTCCCCTGCAATTATTGTTGCAAAAATTTTCAAAGTCATTTTGAAATTTTGTCTCGTGTTATATTTTGTTTATTTGATTAAAAGCACTTTTTGTTTTGTGGGCACAGTTTAGGTCATCTAATCTCTTTCCCTCGGGATTTTGGTGTTGATGGTACTTTTGTGAGAGAGTCCACTTGTTTTTCAAAATCTTTTGGGTGTTCCTTTAGATTTTATTCCATTGCTTGAACAAATCCAACTATCTTTATTTGCATCTCATCTTTGAGTGCAATCCATTTTTCAAGTTATTTGAAAAAAAAATCACCTTTGAAAGCTTGAGTTTTTCTTGAGTGTTACTAGTTCATTTGGTCTAGGTGCTTCGTGAATCGTGAATCCGTTCAAGGTCCTCATGAGTATTACCAGTCCACTTATATTTAGTCCTATGGAAGAAATTCCGACTCTATTATCCTGCCCATACATTTAGTCCCGACCGTCGACTGTACCCCTCAAAGGCCAACTATGAGTTGGAAACCTTAGTAACCTTTCCTAGGTATCTATAGAGGTGACTATGGGGGGATTCCCACGATACTTGGGGTAGACATTGTATCACACTTCCAGTACACTTGGAGGGTGATCCCACAAAGAGAGGGTTGCTTGCACCAATAAGGGTTGTTACGTGGAGGTCGGGGTAACTACTTCTCATATCGTCATCGATGGCTTGACAACCCATCTTCATAAGATCCTTCTATCTACTATTATTTGGTTAATTACCTGTAGATTATTTCTTAGGGGTGTGTTCTTTCAACATCCATAGTTGGCGTTAGGGATCATTATTTCTATTATACTTTCACTGTGGTCGGCCAAGGTCTTTGAATATCTTGGAGAATGCAAGGGTTGGATCTTGAATAAGACAATCTTCCACGGAACCCTTCTAATGAAGGAACTATTAATGAATGATTTGCTTCTAAAATGGGGATAACTCCCCCAATTGACCAGCCTGAAGGAGTGGTTGATCCGGATTTTATGAGAAGAACGAAATGAATACAGATTATTAAAATATGATTAACAAAGAATAACAGAGACACAATAAAACTGGTTTTCTATTCAATAAGGAAATAAGTTGAAGCTATAAAATGCAGCGGAAAACAATCTTGTTGGAATGGTGGCAGCTTATCTTTGAGAAGAGATGTGACGGTTGTGCTCATTCGCAAGAAGATGATTACAATGAGGCTCTGAAGGCATTTTTTACAATAAACAAAAATTTCACAAACCCTAGACATCCAAAAAACCTAACCCTAGGAGATGAAGCGCCAAAAGTCATGTGGGCCCTGTTTGGGTAAGTTAGTACATCAACTTCCTGGGGTTGTAACTTTTTCATACAATCTCTGTTTGGGACGCACGATAGCTTGTTGGAAAGGTATCGTCGAGGAGATTCATTTTGGAGGCTCAATCAGAGCCTTTGGATATCATTGAGAATCCAGATCCCAAAAAACCTTCATTTAGTCCATCAAAATGGCCACAGAAGTTAAAAACTGCTAAAAATAGTAAATTACCAAAATTGCCAGAAAATTGTTTTGAGCCAGTTGGAAAAGGTGGGTGGAAACCGATATCCACTTGTATCAATACTCCCTCCTTAGGAAGAAATGGTATCCATTATGTTGAGTTCCCCCATTAGATGAGGAAATTTCTATTGAATTTGGCCCCGGGTGAGCCACTTGCCTTGGTGTAGGAGTTGCCTTGCTTTGACGACTCAATAAAGTTGGATCCTTTGTTGTCAAGTGCCCTTGATATGTGTTTCCATAATATGATCAATGGATGGATGTTTCATACAGTCACAGTTGAGCTCTGTTGGTTTCAATTGCTCTGTTATCTCTGAGGTGTCTAATAATGGTGGGAAATATGGCCGAAGGAGAACCATGTTGAAGACTGGGTGCAGGCCAAGGAAAGGGGGAATGTTGGGCTCAAAATAATTTTCACCCACAACCTTGGTGATGGTGTACGACCAATAATGGAGTGGGTGAAGCTTCCGATGGGACCCTATAAGGCATTCTTTCTACAAGTGCAACCAAACTTTGTTTCCCACCTAAAATTTATGTGGCACCCAATGTTGATCATGGCACTTCTTGTACTTGGCATTAGACTTTTGTAGAATATCCTAAACCTGTTGGTGGATGTGTTGGATCCTCTCAATGAACTGGGTGGATTTTTTATCTTCTAGTGTTGTAGGGGATGAGTCAGTCAAGGTGGTCGCTAGGGGTAGTGCAACATCCATGGGGCCCAATGGTTGAAATCCCAACCCCACTTGAAAGGGGTTGTGGCCAGTTTAGCTATGCAGGGCTCGGTTGTAGCTATGTTGGACATAAGGAAGACTCTCATCCCATGTGCGGGAGTGTTTTGAATTTTATATGCGTAGGATATGTATGATAATTCGATTGACAACCTCAGTTTGTCCATCTGTCTGGGGGTGGAAGGCAGTGGATTTGGTGAGCTTGGTATCTAGCAGTGACCAGAGGATTGACCGTAATGTGTTGAGAAACCGA